>CM053513.1:42471116-42771150 GCA_028627145.1 Eidolon dupreanum
ATCTCCCCAGTGAACTAGGCAATCTCAAGGGCAAGGACCAGGATCTATTCATTATTTTGTTCAGTGTCTGCTATAATGCCTCCAGAAGGCAAACGTGCATTTAATAAAAATGTGTATTTGAGCCAAGTTGGTTATGGAGGAAGCACAGTCATTTTAATGTAAAAAATAAATTGAAGAAAAACCACCATTTACTACTTCCTTATAAATCAAGTTCCCACTGGAATATTCCTTTCTGCTTACTGTTTGCTCTAAAACACCCTGTATTTCTTTGGAAACAAAATGTGTCTCAAGACCATTGCTTCAAATCACAGGGAACTATAGCAACCAGAGCTAGACTGTGATGAAAAGCAAGGTTTAATTAGCCTTGTTCTAGTGACATTTTTCCTAATAGTAAACTATACACCTTGACAATTTCACTTCTTATTATTAGGGGAGTTGTGCTTTTAAAAGTAAACCCTCACCAGGTGATGTTTAATGGACCACTGAGGCAGGAAATATCTGACATTGGTAGCCACTTGGTGTGTTTTTCTTTTATCTTTGCAGTTTCTTTTCCGTGAAATGATCAAGAATTACCATGACTTTATTCTCATGGGCTGAAAATTAGCCGGCTAAGCTTGAGCTCAAATCAGATTCAGATGACTAAGAATTAATCTATTTTAGCAAAAGCATGTCTAACGGAAATCAGTGCAGCTCTTCTGTGTCACAGCAAAGCAGTTGCTGATGTCACCTGTGATTGATATGCTGTTAGCCAAATGGGGAAATCATTCGGGTCTGAATCCCTTTGTTCTCTGGCCAATATTGTTCAAATTTCATTTTTTCAGCATGCATCTGTTCACATGCACAGCTTTCACAAGGTTAACAAAATTTTCATTGTGAAGGCTAAAAAGAAGTGTTTTAAGAGAGTGTTTAAATCCCTTTGGCATAACTACCTATAGCGGTGATTTCCCAATCCTGACTTTGTGATCCTGGCTTATTCCAATTATTTTGAAAAATGACAGAAAGATTTTATTTTTACTTTCTTTTGTCAAATTTTAAAAATCTTTTAAATTAGTTTATATTTTACTAGCTCACAAGAAAAATTGCAAGTGATTAAACACTATGATAAAGAACTATAACTCAAAGAGCTAGACTTAGGGGATTTATTTATTCAAATGTATTTAGCATTTATTTCTCAAGTACCTATTACTGCTAGGTATTGTGGCATGTGGTTAATAAGAAATGGTGAATAAAGTGGCTACTGTCTTTACCTTCATATGGCTTTCAGTCTGGAGAGAAAGAAATAAAAAGAGTGTTCATATTAGATTTGCTGTTGCTTTTCTTGCTGCATTTATCTGCTGATTAAGGGCACTTCCCATGCTTCAGTCAGACTCATTTTTAAATAAAAGTCAAGGGTGAACAGATATCTTAGAGCTGGTCAAAGTAGATATTTATCTATGTGGAATGATTTGAGGGGTCTGTTGCTTTAAAATAGCTCTTCAATCCAGGAATAATTCTGGATAATTGTCCAGGACTAGTAATCCTCTTCAAATACTCCCTGGGGTATTATAGACTGCTTCTTCTGATAGTATCTCTACTCACCTGTACCTTCTCCTCGGCCAAATGTTGTTCTACCAGTTAACATAGCTCCCTCTGTGACAGGGGGGGAGCAATAAACTCTGTTAAATAAGGAGAGAGAACATTAAAGTAGGTTAAAGCATGTGTACCTAAGCCTGAGACCTACAGCCTTGCTGGAATAGGATTTCAAGGGAAATATAAGAGCTATCAAATTACAAGTTAAAAGATAAAATGAACCTGATAATAGGTTAATGATCTTATGTGTTTTGTGTGAGAAGACAGTAACAATCACACTTCAGAAAGATGTCTGCTTCTGAGCCTCCACAGGGAAGTCAGGCAGTAAAGTGCATGGAATTTGGTGCATATCAGGATTTGATTCCTGGCAAAGTTATTTAATGTTTATGTGACCTCAACAGAGCTATTTACCTTCTTTTTGCCTCAATGTGTTCATATGTTAAATAGGGATAAGATTTCCTGCTTCATAAATAGGGTTGTCCTATGAATTAAATAAGATGATGAAAGTAAAGTGCTCAGCACAGTGCCTAGAAAGTTAGTAAATGTTCAATAAATGTTAGTTATGTTAATATAAGTTATTCCATAGTTATTGATAGTTGCTCAATAAATGTAGTTACATTTAAACTTGACAAAACAAGCTTCTCTTTGGAAAAAAATTTATTTTTGAAGCAAAAACAGGAGACATATGTTCAGTTAGGCAGCCTAACCTGTGATCATAAGCCATTTTACAAGGAACTTCCGACAAATCTTAGAAAACTCAGCATTGAGAGAGTCACAAAAGTTTGCTCACTTTCATTCTTGCATTAAGATGAAACCAGGGAGACTGCAATGTAGATAGCGTTCAAATAATATTTGAGAAATGAATGCTGTCGTATAGCCTGTAGATATTTGAAATAGTTTGGAAAGTATTTATCAAAATATATATTTACTGTGGGTACATGCATCAGAGCCTGATACTTCCCTTAATAAAGAGCAACTCAATAACAAGGTTATTTTTTCATAAATGATCTGAGGAAAGCCTCGTGTAAAATTTACTGCAAGTGAAATACCATGATATACAGGTAAGGTTTTAATAGAATTATATGAATGTATTATTTTCCTTTTCTTGTAACTTGTTAATATTATTTTCCTCTCTTTGAACACTGGTAAAGTAAGTAAATGCTATGTAAAACTCAGTTCTAAAACTCTGCTTAGAGTAGTCCGAAAACAGGTGGAAATTTTAAATTAACATTGGCTGAGAGCTGCACATTTTTTTCCCCCTAAATGGAAAATGGGTTAAAAGACCTCTTTAATCCCAGTATTCTGTTCACTAAAATTCATTGTAAAAATTAGTAATCTTTTGGTTTTATAAATACTACTTATTAGTTGCAGTCATAGAAAACAAATGGATCTGGTAATAGCATACTGATAGCGTACCCTGAACCTTTTGTCTTCCTAACCTCAGCCCTATAGAGAAATGCTTTCATCTAGGAGTTTCTGATAAATATTTAACAACCTGTTCTCAAAAAAAAAAAAAAAAAAAAAAAAATCCTGGGTTGCAGTGTATCCTGATTTCTGCTGTGTAAATATTCTCACCATGGCTGATTTTAAGCTATCTGTACTACTATCTGTAGTTGGAAAGAGTTGTACACAGTTGATGCCAGAAAGCTAGATCTGGCTCCAACCCACCACTCCTATCTCTTACCCAACATTGATTCTAGTGGGGCCAACATCAGCAGCACTCCAAAGGGGCAGACACATGAATGAGACATGACCAAGCCTCATGCTCAATCCCTTTGCCTCAGGTATTGGTTCAGAGGTGGACGTGTGACCCAGTTTGGGTTAATCAAAGTCTATATAAGAAATTTGATATTTGAAAGCTGGAGAGAAGTTCTTTCTTTGCTTTTGAATAATGAGCTGTAATGTCATAAATTCAGAGCTTCTAGAGACTTGTTTTCTATGCTATAGGAGAGAATGGAGGCCCAGTAGAGACTAGGAAGGAAGATGGATGGAGAGAGAGAGATTGACACTATTATATTTTTAGTATCTTTTACAGTTATATGAATCAAAATTTCCATTAGTTATATTCACATGAATTCAGTTTCTCGAACTTGTTATTTAGTACATAGCTGGCATATCAAACAATAGTATACTAGAAAACCATTAAACTGACTTAGAAGCATAATAATTCACATCTGAAGATTTTTTTTACAATTGCCATGAATTTTATTTAAGATTTTAGAAAGTTCTTAAAAATACATATGGATTAAAATCATGTTTTCTGTGGTTTTTGGATCTCTACTACCCCTTAAAAATTGGCATTTTAGTGGGTCAAATGATTCATACTATTCATATATTAATTTTTCACCAAAGTGGAAACAAACAAACAAAAATAACCTTAGATCCCAGTCTGAGTTCAAGACACAAAGACCTAGAGAAGTAATAGAGATGACCACATTTGCCTTCAAAAAGCAAAAACAAACTCTTTCAAAACTGTACACAATATCTTAGGACTATTTCCAAGGCCTCTCAGATAGTTATCAGATTTCTATGTTGCAGAAATTTGAATTTTGATTCCTCTCAAAAGTAAGTAAACACAACCTTGCCTCCTCGTATGACCACATCAATATTATGACTAAATTATAGAACACCCACCCTTGAGAACAACCTGAAGACTAGTTGAACAGAATTCCTATAACTAAGAATAAGTAGAAGAAATGACACTGATACTGGTAGGAGTGGCAGGGATATGAAACAGGCTGGTCCCACACCCTCATGTGGTATTTAAGAATCTAGAGAAATACCTTGGCTGTGGAGATTCCTCCTGAGGTGCGAGGAGTCCCAGCTCTACTCCAAGATCCCCAGCCTGATCACCAGTGCTGAGAAGAGGAGTCCCTACAACATCTGGTTCTGTAAATCAGTGGGGACTTCATCTGAGAGAGAGAAAGAGCTGCTGAAGTTCTAGGCATTCCTCTTAAAGGACCCATTTATGGACATACTTTCTGATGGACTCACTTGCTCTGAGCTCCAGCAGGGACATACTGGGAGGAACTGAATTGTCTTCAGAGTGAGGGCTGAGGGCTCTCTCCAGGACCAAACTGCTTGCAGGTGCCATTGTTCCTTTGCTAAGCCCTTTCCCAACCCAGCTTGCAGGCACAGATGGTCACCAAATTTGAGCATCAAACTCTTCCCACCATTGTGACTTCTTGAGAACCTGCCTTATCCAACCCACACACCAGACAGAACCTCCTTCAGTGGCTGTTCCTCACAAGATGCTGGCCTCAGCTCATGCCGCAATCTTTCCTAAACTCTCTTAAAGGTTCACAAATTTCAAATAAGCATTGGCTGGCTTAGGTATGCCCTGTACCTCTTGCTAAGCACCCCCGACAGTAGTGACAGTTAGCCTTCGTTCACAGCATAGTCTCTTTCAGGTGCCTCCAAGTCCAGCACAGGAAGCTACTAACCACACATCACTTTGTAGCTTCCACCAGGTATCCCCAGGACAGTCACAGGCAGTGGCTGACTTGGACCTGTAATGGAGTTCCTCCCAAGAGACCCTAAAACCAACACACCTGGTTGTCAGCCTCAGACTATACCAGAGCACCACCCAAAAAACTTCACAAATGACATACCCAAAGGGTACACTTGGCAGGCAGCAGAGCCCCACTACGGTAAATCCCATTTCATGGAATCAGCCTCCACATGACTGCTCAGTCAGCCTGAGGGTCAATCCCACCCTCTGATGTGCCAACAGAAATCAAGGCTCAACTACAATAGGAGTGCACATATACCCACACAAGGGACACCTCTGGAACACCCAGCTCAAATGACAAGGGAGTCTACAGCACTGTGCCCTACAGTACACTTACTACATAAGGCTATCTTGCCAAAACTAGGAGACGTAGCCGATGTACCTAATACACACATAGGGAAGCAGCCAAAATGAAGAAAAAAAGAAATGTCTCAAATGAAAGAACAGGACAAAACTCCATAAAGAGAATTAAACAAAATGAAGACATGCAATCTACTAGATACAGAGTTCAAAAACACTTGTTATAAGGATGTTTGATGAACTTAGGGAAAGAATAGATGCAATCAATGAGAACATGTATACAAAGAGATAGAAATTATAAAAAGGAAAGAGTCAGAATTGAAGTATACAATAACCGAAATAAAGAATACATTAGGTGGAATCAGCAGCAGATTATGAAGCAGAGAACTGAATCAGCAGTTTGGAAGACAAGGTAGTGGAAAACACCTAATCAGAATGGTAAAAAGAAAAAAAGAATTAAAAAAATGAGGATCGTTTTAAGGACCTTTGGAACAGCTTCATGCATAACACTTGCATCACAGTGGTACCAGAAGGAGAAGAGTAAAAGAAAGAAATCAAAAGCCTATTTAAATAAATAATTATTGAAAATTTCCCTAACTTTGCCAAGGAAATAGACATACAAGTTCAGGAAGTGCAGAATCCCAAACAAGGTGAACTCAAAAAGGCCCACGTTGAAACACATAATTAAAATGGCAAAGGTTAAAGACAGAGAATCTCAAAATAAGCAAGAGAAAAGCAGTTAGTTATCTCTAAGGGAGCTTCCATAAGACTATCAGCTGATTTTTCAACAGAAACTTTGCAGCCTAGAGGGATTGGCATGAAATATTCAAAGTAATGAATAACAAGGACCTATGGCCAAGATCACTCTACCCAGCAAGGCTTATCATTTAGAATGAAGGAGTGATAAAGAGCTTCCCAGATAAGAAAAAGCTATAGGAGTTCATCACTACAAAAACAGTATTACAAGAACGTTAAAGAGACTTTCTAAGAAGAAAAAGAAAAAAAGATGAAAATAAAAATTTGAGTTATAAAATGGAAATAACTACATATCAACAATTACTTTAAATGTAAATAGATTAAATGCTCCAATCAAAAGACATTTAAGGTAGCTGAATTGATGAGAAAACAAAACCCATACAAGTGTTGTCTATAAGAGACCCTCTTCAGATCCAAAGACACACACAGACTGAAAATAAAGGGATGAGAAAAGATATTTCAGGCAAATGGAAGTGACAAAATAGCTGGGGTAGCAATACTTATACCAGACAAAATAGACTTTAAAACAAAGGCTATAGCAAGAGACAAAGAAAGACATTTTGTATACAACAGTCAAGATATGGAAGCAACCTAGGTGTCCATTAGGAGATGACTGGATAAAGAAGTTGTATATATATTCAATGGAATACTGCTTGGCCATAACAAAGAATAAAATCTTATTATTTACAACATCATAGATAGACCTAGAGGGTATTATGCTAAGTGAAATAAGTCAGACAGAAAACAAATATGATTTCACTTATATGTGGAATGTGAAAAACGATCAAATCAGAAATAAACTCATAGATAAAGAGAATAAACTGATGGTTGCCAGTGGGAGGAGGTTAGAGGGTTTGAAGAAAGGTGAAGGAATTAAGGAGTACAACTTGGCAGTTAACAATGGTCACGGGCATGTAAAGTTAGAGCATAGAGAATATAGTCAATAATATTTTTGATAAATATGTATGGTGCCAGTAGGGTACTAGATTTATCAGGCGGATCACGTACTAAGTTATATAAATGTCTAAGCACTATACTGTACACCATTAAGTAATATAATACTGAATGTCAACTGTTAATTAATTTTTTTTTAATAAACAAGAAAAAAAGTTGAAATTTTGATTCCAAAAGTATTCACAAATGCCTCTTGCACATTTTTACTTATTAAAGATCAGAGTGTTGTGGCACTGCTGCATCATGGTTCAGAGCATTTCCTAACATGTTCTTAACTTTATTAAGAATAAACTGCCTCATGTGTCAAATGAGAATATTTATATTCTAGGAGTTTCCAATTTTTTTTATCTGTTTTGCAACCCATGCCAGTACTTTTTCTGAAAGTTTCCCTTCCCTATCCTATCAAATCAAGTGAAGCAAATCAAAATATTACTCTTGTTGTCATCAAAACTTAGTGTTAATAAAAAAAATTCTGACATTTCCTTGAAAATATCTGATAAAACTTCTATTGAAAAAAAGATACTTTGGTTATGTATTAATTCTGAAAACTAACTCTTGCAGTTTTAGGATTTCTTTCCTGAAAATCCATATATGATCACTATGTTCTGAATATATCTTAACCTAATGGAAGAAGAGCAGTTGGGGCAAAAGGTGCAGAATATCGCCATTTTACAAAATTTGCCATGAATTTTTTTTACTACACAATATGTTTTTATACTTCCTTGTTTGCATATTTTTAAAAGACATTTCAAAAATGACCTCTGTTGTGCATTTGTTGTGTGATTTATGATAGAGATTATCATTTTCTAGGAAAGCATGTTAATATTAACCTCTGTTATTTGAGGTGAATGTTGACTTAACCAAGGTACTTTCCTGATGACTTACCTGGCTTGACCTTGCATTATGATTTCATTTATCACTATTAAAATTACATATTATCGGCAAGTTTTTTTTACTTTATTCTACTGCTCCCAAGTGGACAAAAAACATCTCTAAAAATATTTTAACTTTGACCTTTTCATTTCCTTTAAGATTCCTCTCAACTATTGTTCTTCGTAGTGAAGGCTAGTTTGTTTCTGTTTTGGAGGAGAGAATGTCAGGGTTTTACCTAATGAAAGCCTTCAGGAATAAATACAAATACAAGGAAAAGACTGTGTCAATCTTACCTGAAAACAGATGGAGAAGATCTAGAGCTTGAATTATTGATCCCCAGAGAGATCTGTATATTAGTATAAAAATATTCCTCAGGACATTTCAGAGAGTCCACAAACATGCTGAAACTCTTCTATGAATTCTATGTTAAAAATACTTGGCTCTAAAGAACAATTTCCCAACAATAAAGTTAATACTTAACTAAATTGCTTTCTATGAGGATTTCCTCAAATGAGAAGCATGGTCTTGGTTGTTTTACTTCTGAACTGACTTAATATTTGTTTATTGAAATATTGAGGTACTAAAGCCACTTTTTTCTCTGTGAATCCTTGAAAGATACGCTTTCTGAAAATGTGTGTGCTTTCATATTATACAATACTGAGGGAAGCATCTGCTCTGTTTGAAATAGTACCTGCTGTAATGGGACATGTATCATAATGTGGGGAGGAGAATCAATTTTCAGAACTGACTATGTAGGATTGGATGAAAAATTAAATTTATTTTCATTAATCATAAGGAGTTAATGCACCGAAGTATTCTAAGTATTATCTTCTAATACCATTAATAAAATTGGGATGAGTTATTGTCTTACATAAAATAATAAATCAAGAACACGAAAATGGCCAGGGATATTTACTGCTATTTTTTTCCCCAGACACCTCAGTAAGATATGGCCAGAAGACTTCTGCTGGTGGTGATGAGTTTGTACATGGTTTACCAGAGCGTTTTATCCACAGGGACAGCTTAAGTCCTTTAACAATATGTACTTTTTAAAATATGAATGAACATCATGGTAGACAGAAGATATTTGATGCTTCTCTTCACTAGTGTATGTTTAAAACAAAAGCATATATATGTATATATATATGTATATGTATATAATATATAATACATGCAACTGTAAATATACATATAATATCTATATTACATGCAACTGTTTGCTTTTAATTCTCGGGTGTATTAGAGAAGACTGATATTTTCAGAGAATCTTTGAAGGATCTGAAGTCAGCGTGTACTTCTTAATCACTATTTTCAGCATTTTTTGACTGAAGCCCAGAGTAAGATATACATATGAACTATTATACTGTACACGTATATAAAAACAAAAATTTAAAAAAATATGCTTACTATATGTAATATTTTAAAAATATTTAAAGTATAGTACACTTAAATACTTACTATTTTATTATTTCAATTTTTAAAAATCTATTTTATATAAAAAAATGCTCTCTCTTTAAATTGATTTCACAACCTCTGAAGAATGAAAACAGTTTAAAAAATCTGGCTCAGAGTGAAAGATTTTTAAAATTTTAGATATAAAAGAAAATCTCAAGGAACTCTTTCAAAAGGCAGATTAACAGGCATACCTTCAGAGATTCTAACTCATTAGGATTGTGTATAATCCAGGAATCGACAATATTCAAAAGATTCCAAGATTATTCTGATACAGATTGTTAGAAATAAGTTTTTTCTAGTAATTTATATTCTGTCCTTGGATTAAGTTAGCTCAGCTAAAAATTACATGTCTGCACTAGGCCATGTTGGCCTCCTGCAAGGTTAGTTTTACTGAGACAAGCTTTGGTATCTTGTCCTCAGTTTTCATTTAGGAATGCAAGAAGTAATTTAATATTGCACTTTCATAGGTGCGTTACTGAGACAAGAGTCTTTATAGCATAGCCGTGTTGCCTACGTGAAGTTTAAAATGAAATTATTTTCAGTACTATATACTAGGGGAGGTTTTACTTCCCTTAAAGAATTATTTTTCTTTATTATCAAAGAGAGTAATATTACTGACTACAGGTGACCCTCGAACAATGCAGAGGGTTAGGGGCACTGACTCCCTGATCAGTCAAATATCTGTGTATTATGTTTGACTCCCCCAAAACTTAACTGCTAATAGCCTACTGTTGACCAGAAGCCATATCGATAACATAAACAGTCAAGTAACACATATTTTGTATGACATATGTATTATATACTGTATTCTTACAATAAAATAATCTAGAGAAATGAAAATGTTATTAAGAAAATTATGACAAAATACGTTTACAGTACTGTATTTATTGAAAAAAATTCATACATAAATCAACCCATGCAGTTCGAACTTGTGATGTTTAAAGGACAACTGTATTTGATGTCTTTACAGCCAAGACTCTTTCCTGTTTTAATCATTGTATTCCTGGCACTCAAAACAATGGTTGTCTCATAGTATATACTAACAAAATAAATATTTGTTCAATTGAATTAAATGCTTCCCTTGGCTGCAAACAATATTGGAGACTAATTTATACCTTTGCTTTGACACTATGTAGATCTTATGGCCTATGTGTGTGCTCATTTATTACCTTTGCGATTTTTGACATTCTCTGCTAATTTGTGAGCTTCTGGGTTTTATGTGGTAAGTTTATATATGTGGCAAAGTCTATATAAATAAATATCACCAAAATCTATTATGTATAATGCATAATAGTTTAAAATTATTACTTTATTTTCTCCTCATAAGAGTCTAATTTAAAAACTAAAACTTAGATTTCATAATTTACCCAATTCGGACCAATATTTTCTGCCTAAATGACTTACATTCCTTGCATTATATCAGGGATTGGCAAATACAGATGATGGGCCATTTCTTCTCTGCTCTCCATTCTGTGTGATCTGTGCACCATACAATGCATTTTTAATTGACTGAAAAAAATTCAAAGAATATTTTGCCATGTGAAAGTTATATGAAACTTAAAATTCAGTGCCCATAAATAAAGTTTTACTGTAGCACAATCATACCTATTTGTTTATATGGTGTCTACGACTGCTTTCAAGCTACAGTGGCAAAGGTGAGTAGTTGCCAGAGACCAGAAACCTTGTGTATGGACCACAAAACCTAAAATATTAGCTGCATAAATAAATTTCTGCTCAAGTATAAACTAATTCTACTGTTTTTTTCTCTTTTTCTATTTTTTTTGATAAATTGAAATTTTTTTTGATATTTCTGTTCAATTTATTGTTCCAGCTAAAAGCATAATTTTACATTAATTAACAGCCATCTTTCAAATGAACAGACATTTCATCTTAGTGTGTCTATGCTTTAGTATTTTCTCTAGGGATAACCTAGTTTCCATATTTTGACCTGCTGTGTAAATATGTTATGTTTTCAGCTAGAATTGACAACCCTTCACATCAGGTCTGTGGAGAGTAAAGAGGCTAGGTGAGTCTGAGTAGGATCATTAATCTTGAAGCAGTATTTCAGTTTCTTAATGCTGCAATATAGTTTCAGTTTCATCATAGGATGGAGAGAAAGAAAATGAATAGTGGGATAGAGTGGAGGCAGTGAGACTAAAGGCTAACGGAGATGATTAGAGAGAGTTCGAATAATGATACCCAATTTATCTTCATAAACTATAAGTTTGGAGCTCTGGCTTTTTACATGTGAAAATAAACCATGTAAAGGATGAGTGTTCACTCAAGGTCATGATTTGGCCCTGTTGCTCCTGAGTTCTTAGTTCCTAAATCATGTCAGGCTGCTATGTGTGTCTTCATAAAATTCATAATTCCCTCTAGCCTACGTGACAGTTTGAGGACTTTGATGAAATCCTTATAAGCATAGCATACACCTATGGTTTAGAGTATTTGTTTTCCTACAAATATTGTGAAAACTTGCATGTACAAGTTTGCTGCTGAGATACAGATGGAAGCTGCCAGCATGTGCTCAATTGAGCTTCAAACTTGTCTTAATTCTCCCTCTGCTCATTTCATGTTGAACACATGACAATAACTTATTAAGCAGTAACCTTGAGTATCCTCAAGAAAAAAATTGCTTGATAATCAGGAAAATGTATGATTGCACTGAGGAGGATATTGAAAGATTCTAAGTCATAACTAAAAGGGTTACATCAGAACAGGAAAGTTAGCATTAGTCCATTTTCTTGTGTGTTTTGCTATGCTCTGCCATAGAGGTTCATCTTGTTACTCTATTCTACAAAGAATGGAAGGCTAGAACTTTTAATATGAGTTTTGGGTAATTTTACCTTGACAAAGTTTCCAGTTCTAACATTATCTGGGGGTGTGGCTGAGCCTGGGGGGCCTCTGACCCCACAGTTGGAGGAGGATAAGCAAAATGTTGATTAGGCATCTCTCAATTGCCTTCTCACTCCAGTTTGGGGGTCTTGCTCATACTTTAGTCTTTCTCATCCTTTCATGACAACATACTAGTTTTTCAAAATTGTTGAAAATGCACCTCTTGTAAAAAATGTGCTCAGTGGGAGAAATAGTTCTTCCAGTGCCTCTCCTATGGGGCTTCTGTTAAGCAGAGTTGAAATGTCCAGATATTTGACTATTCTTGCATAAGCAACTGTTGATTAACTTATCTCCTTTGTTCATGATGCCTTAAATGACTATGAACAGGGAAATAAGTATGAAGGAAGAAAAAAGATGGTAATTAACATTTATCAGGTATCTCCTAAGTTATGTACTTTAAGTTAATTTTTTACTTCAAGTTACTAATGTGACTAGCCCATTGGAAATAGCCTTATTGGATATTATTATCCAGTTTATGGATGAAAAAAAAAACACTACTTCTCAGAGAGGTTAAACAACTTGCCAAAATCACATGCTAGTCAGTGGCAGCATGTTTGTCTAAATTCAATGTCTCTTTCAACCAGACCACATGCACTCACAAATCCACAAGCAGGCAAGGCAAGGCAAGACGCCTCCACTTTCTCTGAAATAGTAATTATATTACTGGGTTGCTATCATATATAGAGGATATTATCCAAAATTGATGTATTTGGTCCTTTGTAGAGAAATTGTATTAGTGTTTCCTTCAATTGTTCTATACTGATTCAGGGAGAGTTCAAGTTTTGTTCTAGTAATAATAAAGTACTGCCTATTAAAGCCCTACCTGTGCATTACATTGCCTATAAATATACACTAACCATTGCAGAACCTTTAGGTGTATCCAGACCCTGGTCCCTTCTCCATGTTAGTTTATTGAGATATATGTCTGAATTTTCAAGATAAGCTTTTCTTACTTCCCAGGACATTGTGCCAATACATCTGTCCACTGTTTCAGATGTTGGCCTCTGAGGTTCCACTCCCATTTTATCTACTCCACCTTCTTAACAGATGTCAATAACATAAAGTAGGGTCCAGGGTTTATGCTCCTTCAGAATCCAAGGAAGAAAGCATGAAAGCAAGAAAGGATAAAGAAGTGTCTACATAAGAAATGTCCAAACCCATAGAGAATTTTTATAAGAGATTATCTGAGCCAAACTATTACCACCGCGGGTGATTTGAACTCCGGTGTCACCCCAGCGGCATGATGGGTGGTAATGACGCAGAAATGCAATTAACATGTTTCCTCTGTTCTTCCCCACCAACATAGCAAAGAAATACAGGTCAGCGAGATTTAAAAGAAGTAAAATTTATTAAAAGTATATGTTAGAAGGAGATAGGCTATGCTAAGGAAGGCTGTAGCCATGTAGAATTTGGGAGGTGAAAATATAAAATAAGAGTATGCTCCAAGGGGGGAGCAGGTTTTCAGCAAAGAGAGTTATAACCCCGGGGGAGGGAGAGGTTTGCATTATATTAGGGCCATGATGGGTGGTTACAAAGGTGTTCTTAGGTGATTGGCAAGTGAGGTCATTTTAATTGACACTTGGCTGCTATATAACACTTTGCCTAGTGTGCATGCACTTACCCAGAATCCACTCTGTTATAATTAGACTCATGAACTTCTGAGGTTGTGGGCAGATTAGGGTAGTACCTTCTGTGCATGTGTCTGTGGCCAAATTAAACCAGCTATGAATTATGGCCCTCCTGCCCTTTGTATCTGGGGATGCAGGAGGGATTCTCTAACTACCAGTAGGATGTTCTTTGGGTGGTGTCTAGTCTGGGCCTCTATTCCTTTGTTCTCCTGTCACTCATGTCTGACTAGCTACTTAACAAAACTATGACTGACCAGGAAGCAAGATCTCAAATGTTCCAGAGAATAACAGTTTTGCAGCTTTAAAAATTTTTTTTTTTTTTTTTTTATATATTTGGGATTAAGGTGAGAATACATAGACCATTACAGGGAGGTGAGAAAAGCAAGATGGGGATTGGATTACAGGATAGTTAAGATTCTGTGCTCTCTGGAGGGTGTTTACAAAGGTGTGTTAACCTATATGCACAGAAACAATGAACAGGGCTTGCTTGAGGCAAAGTAAACCTTTTACTAAAGGAGTCATATGCCTGAGGGGTGACTACCCACCATGAACTGCCCAGTTAGGAAATTATGATCAGATCACCCTGTGGAATACTTTCCACAGAATGCTCCTCCTTCCCCTTTTTTGTCCACAAAAGAAATGTCTGCTCACTGGCAGAATATAAAAAGAAGCACAGATTGTGCTAAGAAGGAACACATTTGTATTGCAGAGTAGTCTTTGAAGGTTAGACGTGAAGGCTAGTTATTACTGAGCCCAGCATGAGGTTACTTTCTTCTTTCATTCTAGGTAGTGATTTAGATAACCCCTAATGGCCATCTTTTTTTTTTTTTTTTTTTTTTACCCCTGTGGCTGGCTTATTTCTTCTTTATCTGTGTTAATTAAATATGCCAAATGAATAAATCTCTCAATGAGATTAAAGATTAATGACCAATGAAAATTATCCAGCACTTGAATGATCAAACCAATAATTTCATTTCTGCCCTAGAATAAATGATGTGATTATTTCATATTACACATGGCTCAAAACTATGAAGCCCAGGGTAATTTATATTCTTCTATGCCCTTTAAAGAATGGCCTCAAATTCTTATAAATACACCAAACAAATTAAATAGTGGGATCTCAGAAGGCCTTTCAGTCTTTATTCTGGAACAGGTAAACAATCTCTGGGGAGAAACAGAATGCCCTTTGTGACTGTCCATTTGGAATCATTTAGGCAACAGGCTTATGTATCTTCAGCATATGCTTTCTGGGTCAGACAAGTCCTATCATTATACTGAAGTCACTTTCTAGCTCTTTCTACTATTACAGAATTCCACAGTAGTATGTTTCTATGGTAGACACTTTAATCAGTATTTAGCAAAACATTCAAACTTGACTACACAGTTCCTTAGAATTTTTTTTCTTTTTCTCTTAGAAAGTATATATTGTGACTCAGGAATTTAAGGCTGGTGTTTTGGAAAATGTGACCATTGATTGCTGTGTTGATGATAAGTAGCAGTTACTTAAATGCTCTGGATGTTTCTTTTTCTGTCTGTGTCTCGGCCTCCAAACAGTTTTATATGATATTAATGATGGCTCTTCAATATCTTCCAATGATCCCTTTATGCTGAATTTTAACTTTGGGCTATGGGAGAAAGAATGGAAATAATTTTTCCCCCTACAGTCTTTCTTGGCTTTTATTCATTTTGGCTCAGCTCGCAGCCCTTGCCGTATCAGCCTCACCTGTATTCCCACCTTCTCCAGATCTCTCTCCTTCTTGATGGAGTAACAAAGTCCCATCCATTTGCACAACTGGTTGGTAATGTATCAAAGAAAAGTAGAGGAAAGGAGAGTCTTTAGAAGAGTGTTCTGGGACTCTGTATAATCCAGAGAAGTAATGAAGTATTAAATCTATACAGAAAAAATACTCAGTGTAATTCACCCTCACTCTTTATTTCACAATCTGAAATACTTTCCATAATCTGTAAACATTTTCCAGGTTTTACTAATATTTGAGTGTTAGGTTCCCTGAAGGAGGAATGCACAATGCTGAAGGGGTTAAGCAAGGTTTATTGTAGCAGAGTGACAGCCTGGCTGAGCCTAAAATGGCATCAGCCCCAAATGCGAGGGGACCTGAAACTTATATGGGGCTTGAGGTGGGCTTTTTTGGTGAGAATATTTTGGGTGAGTAAATTGGCAGGGAAGGGAGAAGAGTCCAGAGAAGGGGGAGGTCAGCATGTAGCATTGCAAGGTCTGGTTCCCACACAAAGGTAAGAGAGAAGTCTGGTTCCAAAACTACGGGGCAGGGCGGGGGGTAAGGATTGGGCCCTCCTGGACCTAACATTTAATATTATGTCCATCATACTTCTCTCTATGGAAAAATGAGAAAAGCATGTTTCCTCCAAACCTGAAAGCTAGAAAAGTCTGACAAGGTAGAGAGATGTCATTTATATACCAATATATGGGAATATTTTATTTCTAATAAATTGTAGTCTCAGATAAGTGAGATTTCCAGAAATAACTTTGTATTATTGTTGATTACTGAGCACCATCATTATGAGTATTTAATCTCTATAACTTTCTAAAACAATTATCTTTTAAAATTAAACAAAATTTTTAATTATAGTTGACATACAATATTATTTAGTTTCAGGTATACAACATAGTGATTAGACATTTGTATAACTTGCAAAATGATCACTCTGATAGGTCTAGTACCCATCAGATACTACACATAGTTATTAAAATATTACCGACTATATTTTCTATGTTGTACTTTGCATCCCTGTGACTATTTTTATAACTGGCAATTTATATTTCTTAATCCCTTCACTTTTTATACCCAATCCCCAATCCCCCTCCCATTTGGCAACCATCAGTTTGTTCTCTGTATCTATGAGTTTGTAAAATTTGTCTCTTGGTTGATTGGTAAGTAGGTCCTGTACTAGTAAAGGGTAAAAATACTATTTTCTGATAACATACTAAATTAATTTACTAGAGCTACCATTAAAATAACACAGGCTAGGTAGCTTAAATAAAATAAATTTGTTTCTCACAGTTTATTTCTCTCTCACAGTTCTGGAGGCTAGAAGATCAGGTGTTGGCAGGGTTTCATTTCTTCTGAGATCTATCTCCTTGGTTTGCCAATGGACACCTTTTTGATGTGTTGCACTTATAAGTGACATCAATTTGGATTATGGCACAGTCTAATGGCCTTGTTTTAACTTAATCACTTCTTTAAAGGCCCTATCTCTAAATACAGTCATATTCTGAGGTAACTGAGAGTTAAGACTTCAACATATGAATTTTGGAGGGACACAATTCAGCCACTAACACATATCTATTGTTGAATTCTGACAATTGCATTTGTAGCTTTGAATCAAAGTTAGAAAAAGTTTCGAATCAACTCAGATGTTAGGAAGAGTTGAAGACTGAAACACTTCTTTCCTTTAAAAAAAGTATTTTTCAAAGTTGCTATTTTAGTCTGGCCTTCCCCGCAAAATCTGAGCCTGAGACAAGGTATTTTATTTGAGAAATGATCTCAGGGAACAGGAGTAGGCGACTGGGACAAGAAACATAGAGAAAGAAGAACAACCAATATGAGAGTTTGTTACTGAGTCTGTTACCACTGTGGGCAACTGTGGCTCAGTCTCGCTGGGACCCTCTGAGAAGCCATGTAGAATGCTCTTCAGAATTTTCTCTTGGACCAAACATGGGAAGAATTGCCTACTCACTTTTATTCCCCATTGATGAAGATTTGTCTGCTAATTCTTTCACTTCCAGATTGTCCATGCGTAGGTATGTGTGCCATGTCGGGATGTCAGGCAGGTAGTACCAGAGAAAGTGATGAAGCTGAGGTGAGAAGTTATTAGGTCTCACCTGTGTGAAGTTTGTTGCAACATCAATGTCTGGAATGAAAGGTAGGTGGAGAGGATATAAAGTAGGCACAAGAAACATCCAATTCCTTGACAAATACCACCTTCCCCCTATTACCAGTATCATAATAATAATTATTAAGATCAACATCAGCATCTTCAAATATAGGGATACCTTATGGATAAATATGCACGAAACACTTATTATTATTTGCAGAAACATTGTGTCACAACATTTATTTCTAATCTCTTAGACTTAGAACACAATTTTATTAAATTATGTTAGAGGCTTGTAAATATTTTATATAATCAGGAATGTCAGCCTAACTATAAAATCTATTCATATATCTAGCAAATATTTATTTCTATTTATTAGCTTTCACGTGGCACTAGAACTATGTAAGGTGCAAGGTTTAGAAGCAGGAAAACGACCTAGCCCTTGATCCTAAGGAACTCACATAGTAACTGTTAAGTTTATTTATTGTGAGCAATAGAAACATACCAATGGTAATTTATAGAAAGACTGTGGGAGGATCACAGGCTTGAGGACTGGTGTAGAAATAGACAGTAACCAAGGGTGATCCAGACAGGAGAAAGGGGAGCCCCACCGTCTCCCAGCAGTAGCTGTTTGGTTAGCGACTGCGACCATGATGGTTGATTGATCTCCAACTATTTCTTCCTTCTTTTTATGAGTCAGTCAAGATTCAGAACCCCAGGAGAGAAAACACAGGAGCCAAGTTTAGTTCCCAGGCCTGTTCTTTGGTTTTTCAGGGTAGAGGGGAGACCTATTTCCTTTGGTCTCCCTTATGGAAGATAGAAGATGGTTCCTCCTACCCAAGACTAGTGGAGAAGAAGCAGATTTATGCTGGAACTAGCTTTCCCCATGTATGAGAGCCAATTAGTAAATTTTCAGGAAGTTTATAAGCCAGTTATTAAATACAGTACTTATTTAAAATTATATTAATTTAGAATTATATAAATTATATTAAAAACAAGGTAATACTCAAAACTTACTATTTTCTAATTAGTTGCTACATTTAACTATCATTTATGCTCTTGAGATTATTTACTTCTGTAATAACTGGATAATAGAACTGTTATACATTGCTGTGCTGCTGTACATCTCTTCCCATATCTATGTTCAATAACATCATGTTGGTAGCTTGAAATTGGCAAAGGTGAGACTGTTTTACACTATAGAAATTTAAAAATGCCACAAAGTATAACTTGCTTTATTATTTCTTGATTGTGTAAGATTTAAGAAAGTGATGGAGAAATGTAAATATTACAGATTAAACTTAAAATTGTATCATGTCTGTAGTCATCACATTGTGAGGAGCACAAAAAATTTGAGAAAATATTCTGCCTGTGTTCAAAAACTATTACTAGATTCAGCAAATAATTTATTTATATCACTGATGAACAAGAAAGTTCTCACATACATCTTTGTTGTTTCATTTTGCCTTACTCATTAATTTACATTAAAACACAGACTTTGGAGTTGTAACTATATACTCCTTTCATCAACTGTAATGTAGTTTGGCTATAAGAGTGGCAAAAATCAACAAAAGTGTTCTGTGAAAATTAATTGGCTATATGGAATTTACAATAAAGGAATAGAGTATTATATATTTTATTATTATTTATAAATTGTAACATGCTCTTTATATGAGTAAAATTTATAATAAAATATGTATGTGTATTTCCTCCTTGCCCCCCACCCCACTGCCTCTGGCGAGCCAGTGGTTAAACATTTATCAGCACACCAGGGAGTAAGAGTAATTCTGCAAAAGGAAATCATGTTGCTGAGCAGACAAAAACATAAATAAAAATGTCTCCTAAGACACAGATATCTGAACAGGCAATTGCATGACAACACATAGAGTATACATGGGGCAATAGAGTTCAAGAAAGAAAACAATGTAAGCATAGAAAAAAGAGTAAAAAAGTAAAAGATTGACTTGAGTCAAAAGTTAAGTCAAAGTCAAAGGGAGATACATTGTTGATCTTGTATTTCAATTATGAAATATGAAACTAGATTATAAAAATGTGGGAATGAGGTGAGAAAGGGGAAATGATGAGAGTGATGAATATTTGGAAGAGATTTTAAAGAATATTTTTCGAGAGTGTTATATCTTATTATACACTGTAATGCCCAGAAAACGCTTTATATCTAGTAATTTCAGTAAATATTTGGCCATTCGATATCTAAATCCATTGTTGTGTTACATAGTGATCCTAGATTTGCTATTTACTAGCCTAACGACGTTAGGCAAATTAATCTCCTGGTCCCTCACTTTTCTCATCTATGAAATGAAGATTATAGTATTAGCTAATTTATTGTGTAGCTTTGAGAATTAAAAATGCTTGACAAACGTAAAGCCTTGGAGTTGGCAGCCAGTTTCTTGTTGCTTCTTTTTCTTTTCTTTCTTCTTCTTCTTCTTTTTCTCCTCTTTCTCCTTCTCTTATGGTTGTTGTTGTTATTGTTGTTGTTGTTGTTGTTATTTTAGTTCCATGTTTTCTTTTTAATTTTTTGACTCTTCACTCAGTTACAGGTTGTCAGTGATTACTTCATCTGTTTACACTGTGTCTGCCTATTATAGTAATACTTATCTTCCACTTTTTTGGTAAGAAAATGAAAAATGGCTCTGATAACGACCCAAACACAATACGCTCTATAGAAATAAACAATGCTAAGGAGAAGCTGTCGACAAGGCCAACAGAATTGAATAACACCCCCCTCTTCTCACTAACAAGAATTATTGTGCTTCTTTATCGATGGCAATTCTAGGCTTGCTTTAATCTTTCTACCTCTCTGACAAAAGGTGTTAAGATTCCCAGTCATTGAGCTTTCCCTGTTTCCAATCCAGAACTAATTTCTGATTCTCTAATTCCTCCTTAGAATCATCCAGCAGAAACTCAAATCCCATGAGCATCCTTTGTCAACTCTCCCTTTCTGAGACCTTCCTATGGTTCCTGTGGGGTGCAGGCTCCCTGGCTGCCACAAACTGAATAAGTTCAACCTTATTATTAATTTTTTTATGAGTGTGCTCCTGGTGATCTTTAGTCTAGCAACCTCAGCAGTGGTTATGTAATAAGTAGTTGGCTGGAAAGATTGAAAACCAAATAAAACTTGTTAAGAATTGTGTATTAAGTGAGAATAACTATAATTTTTATAAAGTTTCTAAGAGTATGGTGCCAGTATGGTGCCAGAGAATAAAAGGATGAAGATCCACCTGCATTACATTTGAATTTGAGCTGAGTTCTGGAGAATTGAGCCAACATATAAGTGTGATATTGTTGTTCATTTCTTTATTTAGAAGAAAAATCCCAACTGTCATATAAGTTAGATATGCACTAAGCACAAAAAACTTTTTTTTTCTGAACCAATTCTGGGTAAGTTTCTGATATGCTTAGCATCTTTGAATACCTGTAAGTGTATTTCCTACAAAGAAGGACATAACCACAGGACAACTCAAAATCAGAAAATTAGCATTGATACCTTACTGCCATCTCATCCTTAGGCCACATTTAAATAATGTGTTTTTAGTTAAGGGATACATTTCAAAATCACATGCTGCATTTAGTTGTTTTATCTTTTTAGTCTCCTTCAATCTGAAGCAGCTTCTCTGTCTTTCCTAAACTAAAGATCCTGACACTTTTGAAGACTGCAGGCCAATTATTTTTCAGAATGTTCTCTTTGTGTTTGTACAATATTTCTTTATCTTTTATAGTCATATTATGCATCTTTAGCAGGAATATTGCAAAAGCAATACTCCATTGTTTTCTTTGCATTTTATCAGGTGGGGCACAATTTCATTTATTCTGTTGCTGGCAGTGTTTACTTTAATAACTGAAATAAGGCGGTGTCTGCCCAGTTGTCCAATACGAAGTTACTTGTTTTTAATTTGCAGTTTAATAAGTATTTTTTTCCAGGGAAAGTAATTTGAGATTATTTAAAATCTTCTTTCTCATCATAGTTTTGTTTACTTATATAAAAATGGACTCATGGTTTCTTTTTTAATTTAATTTATTTTTAAAGACTATTTTTAGGAACAATTTTAGGCAAAATTGAGAGGAAAATACAGAGAGTTTCCATACACTCTCTGACCCCATTCATGCACTTTCTTTTTTCCTCAGTATAAATATCGCCCACCACAGTGGCCCATTTGTTACAATTCTATTATTTAACAAGGATTATTATAATCTGTTACTTTTTATTTATTTTGACCTTCAAATTATCCCTGATTTAGCTGGCAGGAGCCCCTTCAATCTGGCCTTTGTAACTTTTGACAAGCCTTCATCATTTTTTTTAATCCTTCCTTAATTTCAGACACAGTAAGGTATTGTAGGCTCATCTTGTACTTTCTCTTCCTCTGTCTTGGAAAGAGCTATTTCTTCTAAGAAACCCAGTTTCCAGTGGTTACAGGTCTTTGGAAACCAAGGTCTGAGTAATAGGTGTGCAGATTGCTTTTGTCTTTAACATAGCCTCTCATTAGATAGAGCTAGGGAGTGTATGTACACATGAACAATACACACATTCACATCTATATTTATTTCTCCATCTCTCATATAGATAATTTTGTAAAGCCTAGAGAATTTTTTTTTTCTGATTTTCAATAATTTAAATTATTGGGGCAATGTTGTTAATAAAATTATGTAAGTTTCAAGTATACTATTCAATAATATGTCATATGTATATTGTGCTCTGTGTTCACCACCCAAAGTTAAATTTTCTTCCATCACAATATATTTGAGCCCCTTTACCCTTATCTACCTGCCCTCTACCCACCTTTCCCTCTGGTAACCAACCACTAAACTGTTCTCTGTGTTCATGAGTCTCTGTTTGTCTTGTTCATTTGTTGCTTTCAGTTTTATTTCCCACACACATGAGTAAAACCATATGGTTCTCAACTTTTTCTGTCTGACTTATTTTGCTTAGCATGATTATCTCAAGATCCATCCATGTTAGTGCAAATGGCAGTATTCCATCTTTCTTATGAGTGAGTAGTATCCTATTGTATATATGTACCATATCTTCTTTATCCAATTATCTGTTGAAAGGTACTTTGGTTTGTCTTCATGTCTTGGCCATCATGAATAAAACTGCTATAAATATTGAGGTGCATATATCTTTGTGGATAAATGTTTTCAAGTTTTTTGAGTAAATAACCAGAAGAGGAATTACTGAGTATGGTAATTCTATTCCTAATTTTTTGAGGACCCTCTATGCTGTTTTCCACAATGGCTGTACCAATTTACATTCCCACCAGCAGTATATGAGGGTTTGTTTTTCCCCACAACCTCTCCAATACTTACTTGTCTTATTGATAACAGCCATTCTAATAGGTGTGTGGTGGTATCTCATTGTGATTTTGACTTGCATTTCCCTAACAGCTAATGAAATTGAACATTTTTTTCATATATTCATTGGCTGTTCATATGTTTTTTTGGGGGAAATGTGTGTTCAGGTCCTCTGCCTATTTTTTAGTTAGATTTTTTTTTTTAATGTTGAGTTGTGTGAGTTCTTTATATATTTTGGATATTAGGCTCTTATTGGAGACTTTGCAAAAAGCTTCTCCCATTTGGATGGTTGCCTCTTTGTCCTGATTTCTTTTGCTATGCAGAAGCTTTTTAGTTTAATATAGTCTCATTGATTTATTTTTGCTTTTATTTCCCTTGCTTTTGAGGTCAAATTCATAAAATCCTCTCTAAATCCAAGATTCATGAATTTAGTACCTAAATTTTCTTCTATGTAACTTATTGTTTCAGATCTTATATTTAGGTCTTTGATCCATTTTGAGTTAATTTTGGTATATGATAACATAACAGTCTAGTTTCATTCTTTTGCATGTAAGCCTGGAATTTATACTGAAGCCTTTACCTTCCAATCAACACTATAGGGTTCTTTTCCATAATTATAAATCTATTCTCTGAAAGACCTACACCATTACCCTTAATATACTTAATTGCTTATTAACCCAAATGTATGTAACTCATTTCCATCACTGTTTCTGCCCCTACCCTGCTAGGCATATCCTTCTCACTCCACTCAGGTTTTAAGTCCTCACACTAGGTTGCTGCTACATCGCCTTCCCGACATGGGCACCCTCTTCACTGCAACTGGGCTCTTACACTTCCAGTGGGCCGCTCTCCCACATAGAAAATACCTCACTCCTGTCAGGCTCTGCCACTCTTTACTGAATCATCCCCACATACAGATATCTTTCTGACCCAGCCTGAGCTCCAATTCCCCATACCAGGCCACCCTTCCCTCACAGATACCCTCTTAATTCTGTGTGAGCTTTGACACCCTATGCCATGTACCTCCTTCTTTGTCATCTTTCTTATTCTCCTTAGCTTTGATATCCTGCACTGGGCTATTATCTCCATGGACATGCTCGGGTTCCAGCAACTTATGCCAGGCTTCCCCTACAGGAATGCTCATCTCACCCTGCTTGAGCGCTAACATCCCACACTATGTTGCCTCCCTGGGTAGACACTCTTTTCCCCTGATCTTGCTACAAAACCCCACTTCAGGCCCTGTAACTCTCTCCTATGCTGAAGTGGGCACCTGCCATGCTGAACTACACCTGACTGTCTAGGACTGACACATCAGAAGAGTAAGTGAAGGGGAGAGGGAGAGCTATTAGTTTATTTTTAATTTGAAATTTCTAATTTATTATCTTTAATTACCCATGTTTTTAAATAAGTCTAGCACTTTTGTTTTTCTGTGGTAGAATCACCTCCCATTTTAAGACATACGAAATTACCTGGAATATTTTTATGTTTGTTAGGCCAAATTTACCATTTACTTTCTCTCAATCAGATTAGGTTTAACATAAGACTTTCTCAGTCTGGTTCTAACGTATTTCTCTTGCTGCCTTTCCATGTACTTTCTGCCACAGAACAACACTTCAGCTCCTCCAAACTCTTTGTCATACCACAAACTTGCCACACCCTTTCACATATTTGCATCTGCTGCTGCTTTTTCCTGGTTTGCCCTTGTCCTCTTTTCTAGCTTAAAAACTCTAACTTATTCTTTAAGATGCAAATCAAATTTTGCTTCTCAGTGAAATCTTTCCCAACTACCCCAAGGACAAGCAGGTCCTTCCTGCCTCTGTAGAGAGTATTCAGAGAACATGCCATTAAACTTCTATCTCTGACTGGCTATGTAACCTT
This sequence comes from Eidolon dupreanum, assembly GCA_028627145.1. Classification (NCBI taxonomy): domain Eukaryota; kingdom Metazoa; phylum Chordata; class Mammalia; order Chiroptera; family Pteropodidae; genus Eidolon; species Eidolon dupreanum. The sequence continues at coordinate 42,496,095 of CM053513.1, forward strand.
GGACAAACTGCTTAACCTTGCTTAGTCTCAGTTTCCTCATCTGTGAAGTGAAAAATTATACAACTGAATCAACTTCATAGAATTGTTATAAAGGTAAATTTTGATAATACATGACTTACCACAAATCATCAAAATTATTGCTATTTATTGCTATTAAGATTATCTGATTATGTCTCTCACAAAAGATCATATGTTCTTAGATATAGTAGTCCCAGAACTTAATCCAGCATCCAAAACATAATGTGATAAACATTTTCTGAAGGAGTTTATTTATTCTACAAATATTTTAAGTTTGTCCTTCATGTCAGGCATATGTTATGTAATATTGTCACCAAAATAGAGGTGCATTTTGAGTTTATAGGATTCATAGTCTAGTGAGAAATAGAGAATTTAGCAAATAAACACACAAATAATAAGTGAAAATTGTGCTAAGCCTCAAGAAGGATAATTGTAAGAACAGTAAGAGAATGAAGGGGGTGCTACTTTAGAGTAGAAGGTAGAAAAGTATTTCTGAAAAAGTGATATTTGCCTAAGACCTGAAGGTTGAATAAAAATTAAACAGGTTAGTAGTCAATATAAGAGGAACAGTTAGAGTGGAGGCTTGAGACAAGAAAGACGTGGCTCCATCAAGTCAGGTTTCAGGATTCAGGGAATGAGGATGAGGGGGATGAATAGTATGAGATGAGATGGAAGAAGTAGTCTGGGGCTGTGTCATGTTGCATTTAAGAGATTTTGTGGGTTATAAAACCTACAATGGAAAGCTACTGAACTTTTTAGTCATAGATGTGAGCTAATCCTAGTTTCTCCCACAAAATACTATAGGGAAAACATGGAGTAGAGGCACAGTAAGAGGATGTGGCAGTTCCAGGGAGATATAGACCAGGTGATTGCAGTGGAGACAGAGGGAGGTGAATTTGAGAGAATAGACAGGTCTGGTGATGCTCTTGGTGTATGTGTGGGGTGGGGTGGGGGTTGTTCAGGGTGACCAGGGTTTGGGGCTGAGTGGGAGAAAGAGCAAAAACACAGGGGCAATTTACTAAGGTAAAAACTGGAGAGGAACAGTTTTTTGAGAGAAGATGAAGGATTCAGTTTAGGACATATTAATGCATTTGAAATACCTGGAAGTTGTTTAAGAGGCAATGTCAAGTACACTGTTGACTATATAAGTGTGGAGGCCAGAAGAAGGGTCTGAGCTCATCATGCAAAATGGGGAGTAGTTGTCATAGAGACGAAATCTCTGTTTCCCCTTCCGCCCTGCTTTCATTAGTGACAAACCATTAATCTTATTTATTACAGTTTTTCTGGATAATTGTCACGCCAATATAATATGTAGACAAGTTCTATTTGCAGAAAGCTAGAGGCCTTCCCTGAGGGCGATACAGTGTCACTATAACATGTACATGCATTCCTTAAAATTGAAGTGCTATGCAAAATTGTTCCATAAAGACCACGGGGCTTGTGGAAAAAATGGATTACAACACTCAAAAACTTTATTAGTGACATGTTAAAAAAGATAAGAACCAAATAAAAATGGCATCACAGTTTTAAACATGTCACGTGGTTAAGAAATGCGTAAACACAGCAATAAACGCAGTACTTTATCTTAAAAAGGACCTGAAATTTGCTTGTGGAAGTGGGCGTCATCTAAAATGCTTAAAGAGAATAATGTGAAAAATCAGATTGTAAAATGTCTGGGAGAAAGTAGAAATTAATATGTTATCGAGTGCCTTATGAAAAAACATGGTTTTTATACCCTGCTGGCCAAGTAGCAGTATTCTTGCGTGTAACCAGCACCAATGGCACTTTATGCTGTTGCTAGGTTGTATGCTTTTCTTGAAAACACTGTCATTTTGGGTTCTGGGAATGTTCTTTAGCAATTGAAACCTGTTTGACTTTCACTACTGGCAGCACCAACAGCAGAGACTACAGGGGTCTCACCAAGTTACGTACAAAATCATCAGTCTCATTGTTACCAATAAACAATGCTCATAAAACTGGTACAAACTTCCCTGAAAATTTTTGCTTGCATGGCACAAAACAACATTATAATCACATGTTTCATCTCTTGCCCAGGGATCAAGGATTTTTGGTAGATCTTTATTTTGGTAAGATAACAGGCCAAGCTATTCTTGCTGGAATGAATTCGTAAACCGTCTGAAATATTGGAAGGAGATGGCCTGGCATGGAGATTCAACATTAGATGTGAGTGACCATTTCAAAAAAGTGTTAAATATATCAGCAGCTCTTCATAGAGTGACCAATCCCATTAATAGATGCAGCTTATAGATAGTTGACTGCATATCCATCTTGCAGCTATTACTGCTTGTGTGTATAGAGAACGTATCAGAAGCATCCTGGGACTTGAAGGACATTGTTGTGAATTGAATTGTTCATTTAAATGCAAATTGGATTCACCAGCTGTTGTTGCCATAAGTATTAGCAACCTAAGGAGACATTTCATCTTAGCAACCAGAAAGGATATAGATAATAAATTTCACTTTTACCAAAAAAAAAAAAAAAAAAAAAAAAAAAAAAAAATCAGAAAGCATAGGAAGAATATTTCATTCACATTCATCTATTTCACAATAAAAAAATGTTTCAACAGAATTTAAGAAGGCCACACTCAATTGCTTCAAAAGATTTTAGCAGATTAGCTACCATCATCAAGATGGATGAGGTCAGTAGTCTACAACAATATTTGGTAGGTGCTATTCTAGGCAGCGATTTCATTTCATGAGTTAACAAAATCTGTATGAGTGGAGTCAGTTTAACTCTCCAACTTAAATTCATCAGTGCTGACAAAGGCACATTTGCATGGATTTTTACTAATTTAATAAAAAATATTTTTAGATTATTTACTTGGTCTTCTCTTTTATATGGCAAACTTTCATGGTCTGTGTTCCTTTTGGAAAAATTATTATCAAAATATTTTACAACACTTCAGCTGTGACAGACTTGAACTCATGACATGTAGGGACTGATTCTTATCATGAACAGGGCCTCTTTTGCAGCATTTTTTTTAGTAAAAAACTACTAAAAAATTAAATTCAAATGCCATTTGATTTGATATCATTTTATCATTTCTTCAAGTTGTTCAAAACTTTCAGGAGTCCAAGTCTTAATCATTGCAATTTCCTTAAGTAATATTTATGAAAATTTTATAAAGAGACCAAATATGTGCAAATTTTTTTTAGAATGTCTCAAAATGTTTTTATGAATATATTTAGACATATTGTGTCTTTTAGCATCTTGATCCTACAGCAAACTCAGATGCAGAAATAGATGATAGCTTGATAAATAGAAATGATATTTTCAAGAGGCTTCACCACTTTGGAATTTTCCTAAAACCTCAAAGGGAAAACTTCACTGTTTGTTAGAACATAGGTTTTTAGAATTTTAGTATTCTAGACCAGTGACACAAAATCACTACTAAGTGTTTTCTAATTTACTTCTCTGATCTGGGTCTGTTATATGAAGTTAAAAACCAGTGTTCAAGTATCTCCACAATTAGGTTTATTATAAAAGTATAAGTGATGATATTTTTGGAATTGTTATCTGTTAATTACACTCAAATTTCTCAGGAAGAAATTCTAGCAGTATCATATTAGGCAGTATTCTCGAACTTAGGAGAACATCAAAATCACCTGTGGAGTTAGTATAAAATTCAGTATGAAGAATTTTTACTGGATTTTTCTGAAGATATCTATAATTTCTTTTTAACTTGATTACTGTTAAGTACTTCACTTGCATATCTAAAATAAGGAAAAAGATATTAACTGTATTTTAATCCCCATTTTCTATCGGTCAGAAAGTCTTACAAATTCCATCTCATGAACGTCTATCAAAACTGTCCCCTTTTCCATTCTACCTGTAGTTACTGCCTTGGTTAATGCTCTGGAAATTATAATAGCTTACCAAAACATGTAGTCTTTCTTCCTTTCAATTCATCATCTCTATTACACAGAATTATTATATAATTATGTTATATATGTACATAATTGTTTTATATATACATATATGATTATATCCATAAATAACAATTCTTCAGTGATTGCTCATTACATAGTCTTTTCCGACTTGTGGAATGCATAGTACTACTGGAATAAAACAAAATTTTTAGGTGAGAACAGGACAACTATTTAAAAAGTAATTGTTATAGATTTTGTGCATATTAAAAATGGAATTCAAATCTTCTTTTTAAGGCAGGAGACATAGATTTACAGTATGTGGTAGTGTAGCAGATGCTGTTACTACTCTGCCCATATTTCCCTGGCCCACGTGTATCTCACTTATAGTTTCTATAAACTATGCAAATTCATTATGTCTGCCTGACTAGTTAAGGTGGTTGTTTAGCCTGTGCCTAGCGGATAGACCTGAGTAAGGCAGGGAGTTAAATCCTCTCAGAGCAACCAACCAACAGTGAGGGTCAGGAGTTTGTGAATAAATACCTCAACTTGCTTGCTCCTTGGTGGACAATTCTAAGGTATATTCTTAGAGAATATCAGTTACCTGCTGTGATGGCCTGCTCTTTAACATTCTATTTATTGACTTTCCTCCACTTCCTCTACAATTCCGTACTGCCTTAACATACTATTAGGGATTACTTTCCAAGGAAAGTGCTTGCACCCAAATCCTTGAGGTCTGCTTTTTAGGAAACCCAATATAAAACATTTGGTAGCAGAAGTAACCCTAGAAAACAGACATATAGAATGAGAGTCTGAAATTTGATCATTCTCTGGTCAAATAAAATAAAGATCCCATTGCTGATACTAATTGGGACAATAATAATCCTGGAATGTTTTAGCATTGTTATTATGGGTTTTTGAGGAACTTTAAAGGTCAGCAGAAGCAGTCTTTCTCTCTGGCTAGCAGCTCTTATTGCCTAGAAACTTACGAGGACTCCACTTGAGGACTTTCAAGATGGTGCTTGTGCTCCTCAAGATCTGCTTACACCTCTTCTCATTGTCTCTAGGCCAATGACTGGGGTCAAGTCTTAGCATGGAAGGAGTAAGGAACTAAGTCTTTACTATCAGAATAAGTGTATTATTAATTAAAGAGCTGCAGTATGTGGCTAATGCTGACAGGAAGTGGGAGAGCATGTATGAAGATAGTGTAGGATGGGGTAGGGGCAAAATATAACACTGGAGAGGGAAGAGTTTATTGTCATGAAGTCCTGGTGCATGTTCAACTCACAGTAGGTCCAACACAACCCATCTGTGGTCATTTCTTTAGTTCCTGAGTACATAATCACAGTGACTACACTCAACAACTAGCAGAAATATCACTTGGTTCTCTCACCCATAGAGCAGGAGCCATCTTATTAGGAAAGGCCAAATGGAAGTCTTTGAAATAGAGCCCCCCACTTCCTCACCCCTAAACCACTACTCTATACTCTGGTTAATGTAGTAAATCAGAGTAGTACTACAGTACTTCATCCCAGGAAGAATTATAGGAATTCTACCAAAGACTAAAAGGATGCAGGAGTAGTAGTCTTTGCCATATCAAAGTTGAATTCATCTGTATAGCCTTTATGAAAAACCAGTTGGATTATGATAGATATAGGTGAGCTACAAAATGCAACAGTGTTAACTAGTGTTAGCCATTATTATTGTTTTTATTAGTTATTCTGGAAGCTTAATGAAGAAACTTTTTCTAGAAAAGGAAATGATCATCTATGATATGCTGCAAATATGACAGCTAAAATGAGAACTGAGGTGACGATTGGATTTAATGGTATAAAGGTAATTGTTCACTTTGACAAGAGCTAATTCAGTAGTGATGTCAAAAGCCTGGATGGATAGTGTTCAAGAGAGAATGAAGAAGAATAATTGGAAATAAAAAAATATACAGGTAACTCTTTTGAGCCATTTTTCTATAAAAAGAAGAGGAGCTAGAGGGAATATAAGGTCAAGAGGGGTTTATTTTTTCACAGGATCAATTATAGCATTTTTATGTAGATGGGAAATAAATATTCAGGAAGGAGAACAAATTTATGTGAGTTAAGGGAGAATGCTGCAGTAATTTTCCTGAATAGGTAAAAAGAGTTGGAATCTTGAGCACAAGTAAAGGAATTCAATTTTTAAAAATTGCTTCTAAAATTGCTTTTGAATTGGATAGGAGTGATTCAATTTTTTAAAATTGCTTTTAAATAGATGAGGTAATGTGTAAATGAATGACATGACAGAAAAGTGTTCTCTTTAGATAGCTGTGGTTATGTTAGTAGAAGGTAAACATGGCATAAAAAATTAGGATACCTCAAGTATCTTATAATATACATTTAAATTTTGAAAGTTGCAGATATAGTGCAGTAATTTTGTCTAATGTCAACTGTGACAATTGGTTTGGCCTTTTCCATTCACTACATGAAAAAAGTTAAGTACTCTTATGCTTCAAATTCTTTTTACTTCTCTCTAACCCATTCTGAAGGAAACTGCTATGATATTCTAACAATTCAGATAAGATGAGACTAATATTATTGTGTGTGTGTATATCTATATATCTACATCTCTCTCTCTCTCTCTCTCTCTCTCTCTCTCTCTCTCTCTATATATATATATATATATATATATATATATATATATATGAACATTTGTGTAACCATAACTCTTATGTTTTCAAATTCCCTTATTATTAATTTTTAGTCTATGTTTTCAATTTCCAAAGGCAAATCTCTAGAAAGTGGTAAGATCCTTTGTAGCTTTGTGTAAGTTACAAGTATATTGGTAAGGAGAAAAGCTCAGCAAGACTGAGCATCTTTAAAAGTATTGAGAAACAGAGACTTTTCTGGGATGAAGAACCTCAGAAATCACCTTGCTCAGTCCCCTGAGTTTGCAGGTGAGGGAAATTAACTGATTCACCCTAAATGACATGAGCCAGAGTTAGAGGCACAATTTCCTGACCCCCAATCTAGTGCTCTTTCTACCATACCTTCCCTTTTGATTGTAATAAATTTGTAACAAATTAATGTGTCAAATTTTAAGATGTACATAAATAATTATTTTTCAGTATGGTAGTCACAAAGGAGTTTACATAAATGACCCAGCTGATAGTTCTTTTATATAGTCAAACATAATTTTTATTTTCAAATAAAATAATTTAGAAAGATTTTTTTAAAAAAGTTTTAAATTAGTTTTGTGAAAGAATAAGTTAGGTTGAGAGATATTTTTCCTGTTTTGATAGAAGTAGGATGTTAGAGACTAGGAAACCATATTAAAAAGAGGAAGGAAGAAAAATGTCATTTATCAGCTGCTGTGTTAGGTCACTATACAAGGACTTGCATCTATTCCTTATTTTTTCCAGCAGCTTTATGAATAGACATTATCTACAGTGTACATGTAAGGTAACAAGCTCACAGAGGTTCAGCAATGGTTTCAAGGTTATAAATCCAGAAAGAGAGGAACTGGTACTTCTTGAAAGAGAAATCTGTGGAAGAAAGGAAACCATTACTGACCTCACAATTTTGTGCAGATCTGGCTGTTTTATATGACTTTGTTTAAATTTACCCTACTATGAATAATGGCATAATGATAAGAACAAAAAGATATGGGTAGTCAATGAATAGCTGATTGATTGATTGATTGATTGATTGTGTCTGCTGTATTTTGTGAGTGTAAGAAAAATCAGTTAACCTCTCTCTGTCATCATCTAATTATTGAGATCAATTTAGAGTTTTAATATTTGTGACTCAATGGGCTCAAATCTGAGACTTTCAAAATTTCATAGACTAGATACAATTCTTATACCACTGAATAATTTTGGTGAGTATTCTGATTCTATTTTTATTGAGGAAATATTTGGACATTATACAAGCTAGTAATTTGCCAGATGCATTGCCTGATTCATATGCTATTTAAAGAGACAATGATAAGTAATTTAGAAACAAAATAAGGTATGTGGGCTTTTTGTGAAAAAAAAGAAGAAAAAGAAATGTATGTAATTTTTAAAAATGATATAATATATAGTAATCTCCCCCAAAGTTTCTATTGCAAGAAAGTAGCTGGTGCATGAGAAGCCAAAGGTAAATCGAATTAGAAATCAATATGAAACTGTCCGTAAAATATTTCTTTGAAATGCAGTGTTATATAAAAATAAATATGCCAAACCTTTACTTACACTTCAACCAGTTTTGCTATAGTTGATCATAATATTAAAAAACTATAGCAAAAAAAAAAAAAGAAATTGAGAAGTTCTTCAACCTTGATGTGCCACTTTGTACGCTCTTTATACATTTTAAGAACTCTTCCTAAGGCAAGTCATGAAAAATGGAAATACACCTTCACAGTCTCTTTCCCACTTTTCTTCAACATCTATTTCTTTAATCTCTTATGATATAAGGCTCTGCATTATTCGAAGCTGTGAGAAATTTTAAAAATGAAGAAGGCTTTGCCACCCTCAAGTGACTTAGGGTCTAGGAGAGGAAATAAGACAATATAATTGTAATGCAAAGGGGAGGATTTGAAAAGTCTAAGAAGTATAATAAAAAATCTGATGGAATTTTGGTTGAGATGACATTGAAATTATAGATGTTAAGTCACCCAATCATTAACATGGAACATTTACCTCAAAAAGTTCTTGGGCGTTGCTCATAAGATTAATTCCAGTTCATGTTGCTATTGTGAATAGATCTCCAATTTATAGTTGGTTATTGTTGGTAGAGAGGAAAGCTTTTGATTTTTCATATTAATTTTATAAAACTTGCTGATTTATTTAAATTGTACTAGTAGGTGGTTGCTGATGTTCATATAGAATATCAGTGGTCAAGTCTTATAAAATCAAGGAAGTTCCAAGTTTTCTATTCCTAGTCTCAGGAAATGTTTTATTTTATTTTACTTTTAAGTAATAAATAGTCAAATATTTTCCTGTATCATTGGATAAATCACATAATTATCTAGTTTGCATAAATTATTTGATGACTTATCATTGGTAGGCTTTTCTGTTATTCAATCATTTTTTTAAATTCTGGGTTAAACCTTACTTCATCACTAATTTAAAGCAAACTGTTGGAGCTGGTAGGCTAATACATTGCCATATCAAGTTCTCAAGACACAAATGAAACAAAAAGACAATAGCTGTTCTTAGAAGAGAAAGAATTAACAACTAGCAGGTACCCAAAAGCAAATTCATGAGTCACAATTCAAAGACGTAATTCTTACAAATGTTTTTTGATTTTGGAAAGGAAGGGACAATGTGAAATTCTACATTTCTTTTTCTACCAGGTACCACAGATATAAATGGAAGAGCTGACTTTGGTAAAAATTCTTACCCTTTGCCAGCTTCTGCCAGTTTTCCCAGGGACCATCTGTAGGCTCTGGGGTGAGTAGGGTGTCCCAATGGGTCTTATCTTAGTAATTAAATACTGTAGAGAAGGAAAAATAATTTTCGTTCTATCCTTTATGGTGAATGCTTGGCTAAGACCTCTTTTTCTCTAGGACACCTTACAAATGGATAAGCTTATTTAGGTTAAAAGTTCTCCACTATGGCCACTGTAATTCAAGATTAGCTTTGGTAAGGTTAACCTACTTATTCAGCCTTAAAACAAAATTTAATTCATTTGAGGCCTCACACTGGACCTTGTCCAGCTTAAATCAACTGGTCCAACCCTAGACCAAATCCAGCCCCAGCCGGTTTCTGGACCTAGTCTTACTCCTCCAGTTTCTGGACCCAGTCTGGAAAAAGAAATGTTGAGTCTGAAAGTCCATAATGCAAAAGCTGCAGAGCTAGGATCTGAGAGGGACTAAACCACTGCCTTCCAAGGCAGCAAGAGAGCAGTGAGGTCAAGGGGTTCAAGAGGTACCTATGTCTAATGGTCATTGGTCCTTGGGGTTTTCAGGGCTTTCCTTCAGTTTCTTCTTCAGACACAAGAAATGTTAACTGATAAACTCAGACATATTAAAATTTTTTAGTTTATTTGAGCAAAAGTTAAATCTAGTGACATCTAATCTAACAAATTAAAAGGTGCTCTGAGGAGCTGTACAAAAATGAAAGACCTTTACAGGAATTAGGGAATGGGAACAAGAAAGTTATAGTGGCAAAAAGCAGGTTAGTTATTGCAAGGTTATTTTCCTTATAGGAGATGGCTGGGGTCTATCAGGTACATTACCTAACTAGTGCTGATCAGGTGATTTCTGATGGACTGGTTTAAGATTCTATTTCTGGGAGAAGTGAAACTATAATCAAGTTAAGTCTTGGTTTGGTGATGTGGAGTTTAGCACAAGTGACTCCATTTTGGGCTTGCTATCTTGTTTTTAACAACTATTACTCTTTTTCTTATGGCTTGTTGATGAAGTCTGCATGTGATAAGAAGTATCTGTATTTTCTCTGACATCTAGATGCAGCTTTGCTCTTAGATGTAGGCAAGAAGGTCCCTGCTCTGAGTACTGCACTTCAGAAGACCCTACTCTGCCCCTTCCCCAGCTATGCTCCTCCCCTGTGGTTTAAGATTCTGTAGAGTCAAGAAGGTTGGCTGATTTGAATCTCTGGCCACCCCTCCCTCTGTCACCATCTAAACTCTGTTCTGGATGCTTTGGTCCCTGGAATTCCTCATCTAAACACATCTGAGCTCATTTCAAGGGCCTGATTATAACTTTTTATTGGGAAGGTCATGTTGCTGCCCCTGGTTATTTGGATGAGAGCTTGGGATGGGAATGGGGAGGTGCTTTCAGGCTAGGGACTGTGGTGAGGGCTGGAAGTGGAATCTCTGCACCAGCTTCAGGTACAAAGCTCCAAGAAGTCTACTCATTCTAACTTTAAACCTGCTTTTCCAGATTTGGGGTATTCTTTGAAGAGACTAAAAGGCTGATACCAACCTGGAAAGAGGGCTGGGACACTGTGGGGAGAAATTATCCAGCCTGAACTAGATGAGGTTGGGAAGAACCTCTGGGCATATGATAGGAGGGCCCCTGTGCAGGGTCAGGGGGACCTCTATTCTTTACCATTTCTTGTTTCTGTTATCACTAAAAGTAACAAACGACAATATTTGATTTCTCTAATTTATTTTCTGTTAGGCACTAAAATAAGACAAAAAGGTTTTATTTAAAAGGTTTTTGATAATTTTTTTTCAGCAACCAATTTATCCTTAAGATCATTTTTAACTACGTACTTTGATCAAAGAGCTCATCATATTTCATGAACTCCTTTTGATGTTCTGGCAATATATTATGATTTTAAAAACATTTCACGGTCAAATAAGTTTGGCTAACATGGATATGCCACATCCTTCAAGCATCTGAGTTGACCACATCAAGTCAACATCTCCTTTCAAGAACTTTTAGATAACTATCTTTATATTAACGCTTATTTCCAAACTGCTCTATATCTCTTAACTTGCTCCATCATGCCGTCCACCTGACCTAACAGAAATTTCAGCTGTGACCTCTAGAACTCACGGCCTATCACCAACAAACTGCTTCACATCTTCAGTCTCCTCTATGAGAATTTCTTTTACCTTCTTACTCTAACTGAAAAGTGCTCTGAGATTAGCACTTAACCAGTGATTTTTCTCCCCCACACTAAGTACCTTAAAACCTAGAGTCGGGATAGATACCCTTGGTGACTCAATTTGTTGTAAAGATCTTCTTCCTCACTATTTCTTAAAATTTTCCTATTTCTCTTTTTTTGTTCAACTACCCTAACCTGAACTCATTAACTGTCCTTAGATCCTGCAATAGCTCCTTAACTGCATTTCCTGTTCCCTGTGTGGCCTCCCTTTAATCTGTTCTCCATACTGCTGTGATATTGATCTTCTTAATCATGCCATTTCCTTGCTTAAAATCCTTCAATAGCTCCCCACAGCTTTCAAGGATAAAGTTCAAACTCTTTTATTTAGTACATAAGGCCTTTCATGACCCCATTTCTTTCTCTATTTTCAGCTTTATTGTCTGCCACTCTTTTACATTCACCCTTTGCTCTAGCCATACTGAGCAATTTGTAGTTCTCTGCACTTTCCCAAAGAACCAGACAACTTTCCAGGCAACTCCATCCCAGGCCGACTTAGATGCATTGTTCCTCTACCCTAACACGCTGTCCTTCTCCATCCATCACAGCACCTACTGCACTGTGCCATGGTCGCTGATTTGTAACTTCTTGAGGACAAACACCAAGTCTCAGTCAGATGAATCCCTTAAACTGGTGAATGTTTGTTGAATAAATGAATAAAGGAAGGGATAAGCAAATCTGCTCTGCCAATATTAATGGGATTTTTTTTTACTACTCAGAAGTGGAGTTGGTTTATGTTATTTTTTTTTTCTATTCTTTTCTGTGAAGTCAAGTGTTAAAGGAATATGTTGGATGGTGTTGGTGGTGATGGGGAGAGTACATGCTTGTGTGTTGTGTATATTTTTGGATGGGAAGTTTGCAGGAAAAAATAACTTTTCTAAATACTCCCTCAATAACCTGGCTCCCAGGAACAACGGAGAATAAATTTCTGGGATAAACTATTGAATAAATTCCTGAGACTACCTGTTTTGGAATGCTCTTATGGACCAGAATTAAAGTCTTTTAGGGTAATCTACTCCACTTTCTTTGTGGATAGTCTTTTGGCTTGCCATCCAATTAACATGAGGTTCTCATTAACATCAAAACCTAATTAACCAAATTTACTGTTCACAGAAATAACCCTCAGAGATTCGACATGGACTAACCAGTTAATGAGGATAATGGGCTTTAAAATCAGACTGGCTGAAAAATTAGGCAGTGAAGGTGTCTTTCATATCCTTCACTTGGCCTAGAATGTCCTCTCTTTGCTTCCTGCTAGGCAAACTTTGGTTCGCTCTTTGAGATTTCCCTGGGTTGCTTGGACTGGCCTAAGTATCACCCTATATTTCCCCACACCCTATGATACTTCTAGTACTGACAGAGATATAAGTTCTTGAAGAACAGAAACTCTGCGTGTGTGTGTTTATCCTAAGTTCCTAGTGTTATATCTGATGCATAGTTTGAAGTCAATTAACATTGCTTAAATTTCTGGATCTTGGGAAACAACAAAATCTGAACGATGGCCATATATATGGCTTCACCAGAGAAATTACGTGTGTATACAATAACTGTATACTTGTTTATTTTAAAATAACACATTACTTATAGAATTTAGAATACATCAAAAAATACAAAAAGGAATATTTAAATTCCCTGTATTTTTCACATCTACCCAGATTAGTTATTGTTAACAACTTGAATTCTTTACTTCTATATACATACACGATTGAAGATTTAATTTAAATATTTATGACACATTTAAACACTTAGCTTAACTTCAGATTGAAATGAGAAACATGAAATGTGATGCACTCCTAAGAAATCAAATACTCCCTTGAGGCAAAGTAGATTCAAGGACAGGAGGGACATGTGAGTTCGAAAAAAAGAACTTTAATTTAGGGAAGCATTTAGCCTTTAAGGAGTTATTTACCCAGTATGAGTGAGCATTTTATTCTGAAACCAAATCTTATTTGTATAGGATTAGTCTTTTGACTTTTTCCTACTTTTCAAAACCTGTTTTTATAAAGATTGAAGAACCAGTTATTTCAATCCACAAGGACTTGTTTATCGAGCTTGCTAGCTAAGGGGTAGCTGGTAGCCATGATGAAGAGAAATGATTCTGAAACTGAATAGATATTTCCAGGTGGCTCTTGGCTTCCAGCCCCTGAAGGGATGTCCCAATTGTTCCTAATATTACCAGGTATATATCCCGGCTGCTCAATTTGGTCTATAGACTACTAGTAGTGACATCGCCTGAGCATTTGTTAGAACTACAATATTTCTATCTCATCCCAGATCTCCTGACTCAGAATCTACATTTAACAATATCACCAGGTGACCCTAAAACCATTAATTTTGAGAAGCAGGAAATGGTATATAATTACACCACAGCTTCTGGAATCCTTTGAATTATAGTAGCAGGTATTTGATAGTTTTGACTTTTAAACCATCATCCAGATCTGGCTTTGTGGAGAGGCCTCATTGGGTACACACTGCTGTCTAGAGAGGTTACTTGATGCTCAGCCTTTTCTCTTCTTCTGTACACAGCCTAATTGTTATCTACTGCTGATTCCATCATTGTTGTACCTTCCATAAACCTTTGATTCTGTTGAAATTCCTGGCTTTCATGTATTCCTAGAAATTTCATTAGCTATAACACTCTTCTGATATTCTTGCAGTCAACAGCTGCTGGCTTCTACCTCAGTATGGCAGCACTGATGTGATGCTATTATTCTTTTGTTTTGTTTCTCATTTTTACTTGAATGCTTGGAGTTCCACCTATCTGACTATAGGAGATGAGGCAGGTGCTATATGTGTTATTCTCATTCTATAGATAAGCGACGTTTGGAGGAGGTATAAAACTTCCCCAAATTCACGTGGCTTTTAATTGACAGAATCAGAACTGACATCAATAAAGCTTCCTAAACACACTTTGAGGTAGCCAGTCTCCCACATGATCCCTGCCTTCTGGTATTTATACTCCTGTGTGGTTCCCTCTCGTTTTGTATCACGGTTGGTCTGTATGACCAATGGAATATGGTAGAAGTAATTGTATGTCACTCTGAGATTGGATTTTAAAAGCACTGTAGCTTCCACCTTGATTTCTCTCTCTTTTGTATCACGCAGTTGGGGGAAGCCAGCTGTCAGGTCATGGGCAAGCCTATGGAGAGGCCCAAGTGTTAAGCAAGAAAAGCCTCCTGATAATAGCCATGTGAGTAAATTTGGAAGGAGAGCCTCCATCCCAGTCAAGGCTTCAAATGACTGCAGTTCCAGCTGACATCTTGAGCCATCACCTGAGATAACCTGATTCAGGAACATCCAGCTAAGCTGCTCTCTCAGAAACGATGTGTGATAAACAATGGCTATGTAAGCAGCTAAGTATTAGAGTAACTTGTTATGCAGCAGTGGATATGTAATATACAGTCCATATTTCCCTTTGTCTCTATTAAAATACAAATGCCCTGCAGACTTTAAACAGTGGACTGTTTACAGGACTATAACATAAACTTTATAGTGGCCACATAATTTAACTAAGCAAAAGCATTATTTGAAAGAAAATAATACAAAAAATTTAAACAATTTTCTAAAATAAAGATAATAATCCCTTTGCAATCTAGGTGGGGGACACTGTGTTCTTCTAGGTGCTGCCCATGCTTCACCTGGGCCCACCAGAACTGTGCCAAGGGTGGCTGAGAAGCATGGAGTTGAAATGCGGGGAGCAGAGCCTAAGATATGAGGTGGCACCAGGCAGGATGTACTGAGGTCTCACAGGCATGGGTGGTTTCTCCTTTAAAACTGCTCTGCCTGACCCCTCCCCTCCTTTCACTCTGGACCTCTAATGAGAATGGCAGCTCTGATGATTTCTCACTTACCTTCATGGTCATTCTTTTATAGTCTTGGGCAATAGCTACTATCTGTTGTTGAGATGGCTGCTCCATATTAATTTCCTTATCAAGTGGTCCCTTAGCGAATCCCTTAGTGTTCGCTTGGGACCAGTTTTCTAATTTTTTGTTTACCATATAGATAGACTAAAAATTTTTTGAATCTTTAAATTCTGCTTGCTTTTTGCTTAACAATGCAAACTTTAAATCATTTCTCTGTCCTCACATTTCACTATAAGCATCAGGAGGATCCAGGCTGCTCCTTCAACACGTTGCTTAGAAATTTTCTCAGCCAGTTATTTGATTTTTATCATTTGCAAGTTCTACCTTCCACAAAACACTAGGGCACAAACAATTCAGTCAAGTTCTTTGCCACTTGATTACTAGGATTGTTTTTTTCTCTGGTTTCCAATGACATGTTCCTCATTTCTGTCTGAGGCCTCATCAGAATGGCCTTTACCATCCATATTTCCACTAATATTTTGTTCAGGTTTACTTAGATATTCTCTAAGAAGTTTGAGGCTTTCTTTACAGGTCTCCTCTTTTCTTTTTGAGCTCTCACTGGAAACACACTTAATGATCCATTCAAGGCAATATTGACTTTTTCTGTCATGCATCTCAACACTCTTCCAGCTTCTATCCATTACTTAAGTCCACAGATGCTTCTGCAGTTTTAGGTATTTTAGAGCAGCACCAATTTCTTAGTACCTATTTCTGTCTAGTCTCTTTGGGTTTCTAAAACAGAATGTGATAAACTGGGTGTCTTGTAAACAACACAAATTTACTTCTCACATTTTCAGAGGATGGGAAGTCCAAGATCAAGGGGCTGGCAGATTTGGTTCTGGTGAGAGCTTGCTTTTTTTCATCTTTTTGCTATGTACAGTTATCCCCCTTTTCTGCAGTTTTATTTTCCTTGGTTTTAGTTATCCATGGTCAACTGTAGTCTGAAAATATTAAATGAAAAATTCTAGAAAAAAAATTTATAGGTTTTAAGTTGTGTGCCATTCTTAGTAGTGTGATAAAATCTCATGCCATTCTGCTCCATCCTGCTGGGGACATGAATCATTCCTTTTGTCTAGTGTATCCATGCTATATATGCTACCTACACTTTGTCTGTTAATAGCCTTCTTGGCTTTCATATAAGATTATATTCTCCTAGCTAAGAAGAACTATATTTCTTGGATTTACCATGGTTCCAACACATTATCAAATATGAAAAATAATAAATATTCTAATGAATCGCTACAGAAAAAAAAAAAAACCCATGAGGTTGTAATTGGTTATCTATCTCATTGCGCTGGAAGCTATACAAAGTAAATAGCCTAATGATGCAATTCTGTATTTTCTATCCTGGGAAATAGCATCAGAAACAGAAAAATCTAATTACTGTTTGGTCGTAAAATCATTCTGGGAATTTTCTAAGAAAAATATGCATATTTTTCTTATTCTGTTTCTCATTGATGTTTGCAGTGATTACATTTACAATAGAGAAAAAGCCCGATCCAAGAATAGTTTCAAGGGGAGGCAAAGTACCACACAAAACAGGATTAAGAGCAGAGATAACTGGAGGGATTGTTTCAACTAAGAAACAATTTCTTCCTTAATTCTCAATTTCCTTTTAAGGCCCCCTTTTGCTCAGGAAATCTAATATCCCTCATTCTACAGTTAAGACCAAAATCAATAGAAAACTTAGGCAGTTATTTCTCATCTTATGAGTCCAATGTCATTAAGTTCACCGAGAACCTTCTGTAGCCAATTCAGGTAGATAGAGTCATCTAAGGGTAAGAGAAGGATTCTATGAGTTTGTTGGAAGAAAGCAATGTATGAAATAACACTTGCATTCATTCATTGATATATTTATTCAACACATATTTATCATTCCAGATGCTAAATAGTGAATAAAACTGACCAAAAAAATTCATGTCTTCATTGTGCCTCCATTCTAGAGAGGGAATAAATAAGTAAAATACAAAGGATATCAAATATTGATATAAAGAAAAATAAAACAAAGAGAGGGGATAAAGGATACCAGATAGTGAAAGTACTAGGGGTTTGCTATTTTATTATTATTATCGTTATTATTATTTATTATTATGTCTACAGGACTTGGTCTTCCTAGGTGATCTCCCATCCAAGTACTAACTAGGCCTGACCCTGCTTAGCTTCTGAGATCAGACATCAGGCTTATTCAGAGCGGCATGGCCATAGACCATGGACCATGGCTCTACGGGGGCACGAATCCAGGACCTTCTGCATGTAAAGCAGACGTACTAACTGCCACACTATGGAATCATGTCCAAAGGGTTTGCTATTTTTAAGTAGGGTGGTCAAAAAGGCCTTGGTGAGAAGCTGAATGGAGCAAAGATCGAATGTAAGTGAGATATTGAACATGTAGATGACTGGGAAGTGCTGCTCAGTTAGAAGAAACTGCAAATGCAAAGGCCCTGAGGTAGATAGAAGTGAATTTAGCCTGCTTGAGGAATAGCAAGGAGGCCTAGTTTTCAAAAGTGGTGCTATTGAGAGAGGGCAAGAAAAGCTAGAGGTGAAATTAGAGAAATGAAGTGAACCAGAACTTTGGAGTCCATTTGGAATATACTGTGGTTATTTCCTGACAGTGAGATGAGTTTTGAGCAGAAGAAAGGCATAATCTACTTTACATTTTAATATAGTCACTTTAATTGACGTTTTGAGAAGAGACTATAAGGCAGACCTAGTCTAGTCTGAATCCCAGTTGTGACATATGAAGGTGTTCTCTAATCCTTTGGAAGTTAAGATTTGGATGAGACTGCTGGCTGCATATGGAAGGTGCTACTGTCTCCATAGTACAGCAGATGGGAGATGGGTTTTCATGTCAGAAAGACTGGTGTTTAAAAAAAAAAAAAAGATGTGTGTTTGATTTTGGTCTCTTCCTTTACCCATTGAGCGTTGTTTTCAAGTGATTTAATCTCAGTTAGTCTTTGTTTCCTCATCTATAAAACAGCTTGGGAGAGAGTCAAACAAGATCATTATATAGAGTTCTTAGTGTAGCACTACTACATAGTAGGCACTCAATATATATTATAATTATCATGATCTTGGTCCCCTGTTATACTAGGAGATCTTGATGTTTCCTCATATTTTAGCCTGGCCTCTCTCTTGTGCCCCAGGTCATGCTCCTGTCACTGGTGTTTGCTACAGAGAGTAGTGCTACATGGACAGTCTCTCTCCTGAAGCCTCTCACAAAGTCAGACTGTGATAGTGCGGCACTGTGCTAAAACCCTAACCCAAGGCACAACCTTGGGTCATGCTTGTGAGATTCTTTTTAAATCTCCAGTCTCTAACTGGAGACCATGGGAGAAAAGAAAAGCTATTAGCTTGTAATATTCTCTACTCATCCTCTCCAAATAAATGTACTAGAAAGAAGTTTCTAGACAAATGATTCATAAAGTTTTCATAGCATGAGACACATAGAAAATAATGATGCTTATATAGACCACTTGAGTAAATGGAGGAAGCCCCCTGCGGCTGGAAGTCATAGATCCAGGAACTTCGGCTACCCCATGTTCTACCCTGCTTCCTCTAGAGCTGAGGCCATCAATGTCTTGACCCAGTCATCTTATAGCATTAGGATAAACAATCTTGGTTTACACAGATTTTGGGAGTTTTTCTAAGATGTGGGATTTTTAGTGCTAAAACTAGGGAAGTCCCAAGCAAACCAGAATAACTTGGTCACCCTACATACCATTTGGGAAGCTGTGGACTAACTCCATAAAGCCTACTCTTTTTGCTGAGTCTATGGAAGAAATAAGTAAATGGGGGTGGGGATGGAAAATCTAGAGAGGCCAGCTGGAGTCATACTGCAAAAGACAGAGAGTCACTGGTGGAAGCGGTCTGGAAAGGGAGAGGAAGGAGCCAAGAATTCTAAGACGCCTTTTTGTGGAAAGCTTAGAGTGGAATAAAAGGAGACCTTGAGAACAGATGTTTTCCAATTATTTTTGGATCCTAGCACCTGTTAGCATGACTGGGCATCATGGTGACTCAGCTTTATATAGGTAACCCTGGGAATTAGACATAAGGCCATGAGAGCTGGGGTGGGGGTTAGCTGAGAAACATGCTCTGTGAGCGTCTCACCATTGCTTTTCTTTCTGACATTGAAACATTTTTCTTAAATCAAGCATGTGTAATTGATTCTCACTTTCCCAAGATAGTCTTAGTCTGAAAGCAAAGGAACTTCTATAACATCTGCTTTATTCATATAGTGCCTGAGTCCCAGCTGTGATATAGTTAGGTACATACTGGGCACCTCAGGTATGCCACACGATTAGCCCCTTTTCCCACACCTCTCTCTTTATCCAAGTTCAGCCCTTATTTCGCAAATTAAGACACTGCTTTGGGACTTTAACAGGCCTTATCATTAACTTCTTTTAAATGTTCTTTATATTTTTTCCCACGTCCCTCACTGAACTTTAACACACCTCACCTGACCAAATGGAGGAAATTTTTGAACAATCACTTTTGTGATTCAAAATAATTCCTTCTTCTCTTCCTCTTATTTTGTTGACTCTAGGCTTGGCACTCTAGGAAGGCTGAGGTAACAAGTTTTCGGTAATGCTGATAACAGCCAAGCCGTTTCTTGCCAGCAGTTTGCCGCTGTGGTATGGGAGAAGGAGCTGTGTAAGGTTAACATCAATTACTAAGTAGTAAATTCAGTAGCAGCTGTCTGCCAGAACAATTTCTAAAACCTTAGGTCCTCAAAATTATGTTGTACTTGCTGTAGTTTTCCTTGTAGTACTATAAGATTTATTTAAAGTACTTAAAATGCTCAAGTTTCTCTCCCTTTAGGAATCTGTTGGTGGCATTAAGTTGGATGGAAGAGGTAATAATTTTGGAGATTAAATAAGTTTTAAGGTCCTCTGAAGAAAGGCAAATCCCGAGGAGAGAGAATTCACTGATTCTTGTACAATTTCAGTTTGAGGTAATATGAGATCATTTCCTGAAAGCGGTCTGAAAGGGTAGGAGAGGGAAAGCAGTGAGGAAAGGGCATCGGGATACAGAAAGGAGGAGACAAGCTATTCCAGAAGGCAAGCTTTGGTCCATGTCAGTTTTGCGAGGCTCTTCTACCTGTCCTGGTTGAAATAAGAACTTTTAGAATTCTGCCAAGTATTTTTCTGACTTCATTTTAGCTTTGTCATACTTTTGGCATAGCTCTTTATTGTTCAAGCTTTTTTTTTTTCACAATGATATTTTCAATAATTAAATACTTAAAATAATACAGCACATTTGTTTATCTACAGATACCAAAAAAAAAGTAGTTTTCTTGAGGTTCCCAAACCTTCCATCTAGAAGAGTTATGCCAATGTGATTTCAGGGATCCGTGAAAACATTTGTAAATGACAGCGTGCACTCTGTAGGTCAAAGACAATGCAGGAGAATCGGGCTCTAGAAAAGGTAGCTATTTGTCACCATACACAAAAATTAACTCAAAATGGATCAAACATCTAAGACCTGAAACAATAAAATACATAGAAGAAAACACAGGTACTAAATTCATCGATCTTGGATTTAGAGAGGATTTTATAAATTTGACCTCAAAGGCAAGGGAATTAAAAGCAAAATAAATGAATGAGACCATATTGAATTAAAAAGCTTCTGCACAACAAAAGAAACCATCAACAAAACAAAAAGGCAACCAACTAAATGGGAGAAGATATTTGCAAATAATAATTTTGATAAGAGGCTAATATCTAGAATACATAAAGAACTCACACAACAATAAAAAAAATCCAATTAAAAACATGGGCAGAGGACCTGAATAGATATTTCTCCCAAGAAGACACACAGATGACCAATAGACATACAAAAAGATGCTTAACTTCACTAGCTATAAGGGAAATGCAAATCAAAACCACCATAAGATACCCCCTCACACCTCTAAGAATGGTTATTATGAACAAGACAAGAAATAGCAAGTGTTAGATAGGTTATGGAGAAAAAAGAACCCTTGCACACTGCTGGTGGGAGTGTAAATTGGTGTAACCACTGTGAAACCAGAGTTTCCTCAAAAAAATTAAGAATAGAGCTACCATATGACCTAGCAATCTTTCTTCTGGGTATCTACCTGAAAAATTTGGAGACATTTATTTGTAAAAACATATGTACTCCTATGTTGATCGCAGCATTATTCATGGTGGCCAAGACATGGAAATAACCTAAATGTCCTCCAATGGATAATTGGAAAAAGAAGATGTGATGCATATATACAATGAAATAGTGTTTAGCCATAAGAAAAAATAAAATACTGCTATTTGTGACATGGATGGATTTAGAGAATATTATGCTAAGTAAAATAACTCAGACAGAAAAAATAAAAACCATATGATTTCACTCATATGCGGTATATAAAACTGAAAGCAACAGACAAACAAACCAACCAAACCAAATCAACCAACCAACCAACCAACTAATCACAAAAAACCTCACAGACACAGACAACAATATGGTGGTTACCAGAAGGTAATGGGGGCTAGGAAGAGGTAAAAGAGGTTAAAGGGGGTCAAATATATAGTGATGGAAGGAGGCTTGACTTTGGGTGGTGAGCACACAATGCAACATATAGATGACGTATTATAGAATTGTATACTTGAAACTTATATAACCTTAACCAATGTCACCTCCAATAAATTTAATAATAATAAAAAAAAAAGGTAGGAGCTAATTCTTGAGCATTGGGAAGTGGACATGTTATCAATACTCTGTGTGGTTGGTGGGAAGGGAGCAGGCAAAACTCCCTGGGCCAGACAGACTTTCTGGTACAGATTTCTTTATTTGGCTGCTATAAATATCTTCATTCATCTCTGGGGAAATTTGGTGTGGAGGAGAGAGTGAAAGGAGGGTGAGGGTAGATTTAAAGACCGAGGTAGAATGAGACTATAGATGACATATTATAAAATTTTCTCTCTTGGATTTATTATGGGAAGTTAGAAATAGTTTGTGGGGCTTGTGGTCAAACACAATTTCCTCAGAGCTGCTTTAGATTAGAAGCAATGCCAGAAAGAAAAGGGAGCCAGAATAAAAATGTTTAATAATTCTTCCTGTTATGAAATGCCCTTTTTCATATTTATCTTAGCCAACCTTAGAGAAGTTATCCTATTCACTTCTAAAATTCAACCTGTTTTAGGTCTTTTATTCTTGCCAGAACTCTTATTCTCTTTCATCCAGTCAATGGATCAGACAATGATCCATTCAAAAAATATTTAAGTGTCTACTTCTACTAAGTTTTGAGTAGAAGAGGTAGCAGTGAGCATTCTCACCTTCCTCCTCATAGTGGAAAAGTACCTAGTCTTTTACTATCAAGTATAAGGGTTATTCTGGCCTTTGAAGTCATTAAACAGTTCTTTTTGTATACCTGTGTGTTAAACTCTGCTTTATTGGAATAGAGAAAATAGGCAGCAGGAATCACACTTGGTGCTGGCAGCTCTAGGTGCCCTGACCCCACTCCTCTCAGCTCCAAGGCTTGGGGAGCTCCAGCCCCCCAGGGGCTCTCATACTTGTTTGCACCAGGAGAGGCCTTTACTTTGGAATATTACACTGCGGGGAGTTTCCAGTATCCATTTTGCTATCAGCTTCATGATTAGCAGCAAATGCCCACAATGACAGGAGCAGCAACTAAACTGTACTCAACATTTCAGGAAAGGACATGTAAAAGCATAAATGAGACCCACAGTACCACATGTTAATAACTGTCACATAACAAGAGATGTGTCTGGCCTCTAAACAGGGACAGTAAACATCCACAAGAGGCTGAAGGCACAAAGACAGCCCTGAATCGGGCCTAGCACTATCACTCCCAGTACTAGAATTCACTGAACACTTATGTTTACATCTTCTGGGAGCACAACTGGAAGTTAATTCTTAGTTTTTTTCAGGTAAAGTATGTTTAGGATTGGTATTATTTTTTATGTAAATTTTGAAATGAATTCACTAGTGAATCCATTGGGCGTTGTGTTTTCTTTGTGGGAAGATTTTGAATTATATATTACATTCTTTAATAAATTTAGGGTTATTGAGATTTTCCATTGCTTCCTTAGGCAGTTATGGTAATTTGTGTCTTTCAAGAAATTTGGCCACTTCATTGAAGTTGTCAAAATTTTGCCAAAATTTTTTTGTAATATTCCCTTTTTGTTTTTTTCAATGCCTGTAGAATATATAATGATGTTCTCTGTGTCATTCTTATTTTTTTTTTCTATTCTTGATAATTTGTGTCTCTCTTTTTTTTTTCCTTGGTAAGTCTAGCCAGAAGTTTACTAATTTAATTATTTTTTAGCAACCTCCTTTTGGTTTCTTTGATTTTCTCTATTTGCTTTTCACTTCTCTATTTTTCTTAATTTCAATTATTTATTCTTTTCTCCCTTTTATTGGGGCTTAATTCGTTCTTATCTTTCTATCTTCTTAAGGATAATGCTTAGGCCACTGGTTCTGAGATCTTTCCTTATACAATCAACTGAAGCTATAAACTCCTCTCTTAGCACAGTTTTAGCTTAAAGTTTGAAATCCCTCATTTCAACATACTGGATTTTAATTTTTATTTATTTTAAAACATTTTCTAATTACTTTTATGATTTCTTCTTTTCCCAGGATGTTGCTTAAAAGTTTGCTATCCAAATATTTGGAGATTTTCTCGATGTTATTTTGTTATGAATTTCTAATTTAATTTGGTTTTGATAAAGTAATATATGTGGTATGATTTCAGTTCTTTTAAATTAGTTGAAACTATCTTTTACGTCATGACCTTTGGTTTATTATAGTGAATATTCCATGGGCACTTTAAAAAAATGTGTAACTTCATAATAACGTTATGATGTTTACTTTGTCAAATATTAATATACCCATATTTCTTATAATTAATGTTTACATATTATATCTTTCTTCCAGTCTTTAAATTGTAACCCATGTCTTATCTTTAAGATAGGTTTCTTGTAAATAGTATATATTTGAGCTTTATTATATAATCCAGTCTGATAATCTCTGTCTTTTAATCAGAAATATTTAAACTATTTATATGTAATATAATCACTGATATGGTTGAATTTTAATCTACCATCTTGGTATTTGTTTTCTCCGTTTTCATTTTTTCTGCTTTATTTTGGATTAATTTAATGTTTCTAGGGTTATATTTTACTTTTAATTGTTTATTTATTGGATTCTCTCAGCTTTTATTTTTCTGATAAAATTTTAATTTTTCTATTTTTCCCAAGGATATTTTCATGAAACATAGATTCTCTGTTGATAGTTTTCTTCTCTCTGCATTGTCCTATAGCTTGCTTAGTTTCTGATAGGTTATCTGTGGACATTCTTTATTCCTCTGTGCATGTGTCTTTTTTTCCTGTGGTTGCTTTAAAAATATTCTCTTTAATGCTTGTTTTCAGCAGTCTGATCATAATATGCCTTTGTGTGATTTTCTTTATGTTTGTTTTACTTGTGTGTCATTGAGCTTTTTGGATCTGTTTGTTGGTAGAATTAATCAAATTAGGGAAATATCTAACCATTTACTATTCAAATGATTTTTCTGCCCACCTTTTGGATTCCAATCATATCTATATTAGACTACTTGATATTATTCTATAGGTCACTGAGGTTTGGTTAATGTTTTAGTCTTTTTTTTTTTTAATCTTTGTGTTCCATTTGGATAGGTTCTATTGCTATGGCTCCAATTGCATTACTTTTTCTTTCATAATGTCTAAACTACTGTTAATTGCTTCTAGCAGATTTTTAATTTTAATTATTATAATTTTTATTTCTAGATGTTCCATTTGATTTTTTTGTATGTCTTCCATTTCTTTCATTGTTACGTTTATTTTTTTCATTTGTATTTTTGAGTAGGCAGAGCAAATGTGTGATAGATAACATTTTAAGCTCTCAATTTCCTAATTCTGTCTATTGTTCTTGGGTATGTTTCTATCAATTGATTCTTCTAGTCATTTGTTGTATTTTCCTATTTTTTATATCTAATTTCTTTTTAATGGTTTTTAGACCTCTGATTTTATGTTGTGAAGTATTGAATACTTTTGTGTTAATTTAATGAATTTTGGATTTTTTTCTGAAGACAGTTGATTGTGGATTAGTCTGATTATGTCACTGATTTCTTTTTTTATAGCTCTTTTATAGTGTATAAAAGTAGCTTTTATTTTAGAACTAATTTTTTTTTCCCACCACTAAGGCATGGCCCTTTTTACAGTCTATTAAATGCCTGTATATTCAGTGAAATCTGTCCATTCTGGCTAGAGGGATTCAAAACTCTACTTGGCCTACTCTTAACTCCAGGAACCATTCATCTTTCAGTCTCCAAGGATTGCTTTTTTTCTCAAAAATCTTTCTTGTCTGTCCTCATGGAAGTTCATGCTATAAATGGACAGATTGCTATTTTGGCAAAAACAGAGGTGAACCTTATGCAGACATCAGGAGCTCTTGCTTTATGTAATTTTGTACTCTCAGGTATACTACTTTGCAAATTCTAGCACTCTGGCCTCCCTGAACTCCAGTCTGTGGCTGCTTAACATAATGAGAGTGCTGGACTCTCTTCGGGTTCTTCTTCCCTGTTACACTGAGTGATGGTACGGTTCAACTAGTTCACCCACCTCCACATTTTTCTCGTGTCTAATGATTGTGCTGCCTGTTGTCTAATATCTAGAAATAGCTGTTTCCTATATTTTGTACAGTTTTCTGGTGGCTTGGAGGGTAATTCCAAATTGCCTTACTCTCTTAGGGACAGAAGTAGTTTATTTTGCCTCTTTACCTTTTGCCTGTTCTCCACTGTCATGCTTCTTTTCCTCATTACCTAAGTCCCCACATTTGTTTTTATCTTAATTTTTGGGTGAGTGGCATGGAAAGGATTTAGACTTTGTGCACAAGTAAAGGGGGATAAGAAAAAGAGAGCAAAGCATCCCTAAGGTAAGCAAATCTTTCTACTTTTAAAATTGGTTCCTCCATTTACTAGATCCCCAATCATTATTGGAAAAAGATTCTCTGTCCCCATTTTCAGCCTTACATGATGTTGTTAAGATTGTTCCTTTCTCATAAGTCTGGTATATTACTGTGCTAAAAGAATCTATGTTTTTTTCCCTCTGTTTTAACAAAACTCTTGTTATTTTGTTAGTTTTCTATGGCTCAGTATCCCAGAAGGAGATATCAGAAGGTAGTGAAGAGTGGAGGAACAATAAGATGTTACAAAAGGGAGAGAAAGACTGGGTTTCAGGCACTATGATTATGAGAACATTCTTCTTCAAGTTAATGTTTGCTTCTCATGGAAGCTAAGTTTTAATGTCTGCCTGCAATCATTTATCATTCATGTTTCTACCTGGGAGAGTATTTATTTAAGAGCTAGGGAGGCCAGCATGAATACCTTGGAGAATAAACCCAGAAGATAAAGTAGATTTCTCCCATTTGACCTGCTTTTTGTTATTTTTTATTTTATGACTTTGACATAACTGGTTCTTCCTTCATTTATTATCTCAAAATCTATTGAGGTTATTTTTCACAAGCATTGTTTTCTTTAGGTAGAATGAAGTCATCTTAAACTAGTTAAGCACTATATTTGTAAATATCTCTGTACCCTTGTATTTTAAGAAAATGATACTTAATATTGACAAATCTTCTTTATACTATGCTATAATTTTATTTTCCATAGTACTTATTATCAGGCTAAGCATGCAATCAGTTGTTATAGATTTATTTCTGCCCTGCTTTAGGCTGTCCTGTTTATTCTCTATTCCATCCTCCATATTTACTCTCTAATATTTTCTGTCCTGCTTTGACCTCCAGGTTTACAAAATGCATTATCTGGCCCGCATATCTGGCTCTCTTGCCTTGATGGTTGAGTCCAGAAAACTGACAGTCCCAGTAGAAGATTGGAGGGAGAAAGAGAGAGAAGAGGGGATATTTCTTTCACCCACAGTCTAGCAGTGGCTCTTGTGAAATGATTTTCTTCTCTTGCTTTGGCTTTCCTAGGCCTCAGGCACCTTCTGTTTGTCCCTCCAGGCTTTGGGATAGTAGCAGCAAAGTCATTAGGGAATCCTTCAGCCAAAGTTGACCAAGAAATACCTCATATCTCTCTGGAATGGGATCTGCCTTAGTATCACTGCTGTACTCAATCATTGACTGAGACAGCCAATGGGAGAGCAGCCTGGAAGTAAACACCAATATGGATTTCCAAGCTGTGGCCCTTGGTCAGTTACATTCTCTGCAGTAGGAGGTGGTCAAAACACATTGTCATAGCCCCCACAACTTGTACGAGTCAAGCTTCATTTACAATGGATAGACAAGAAAATGAAAGATAAAAGATAGGATGATTGAAAAGAAAATATCTAAACATTACACAGAAGAGTCCCCTCCACTATTCTTCTGGGAATGAATGAGGGAGGGAGGCAGAGAGAGGCCAGGGATGTTAAATTAATGTAAAGAGCATCAGTGATGGGGAGGACGCATGTCTCCCTGATATGAAAGACGAGTCCCAAACTGACTCATATCAGAGAATACACAGGCTCAGTAATGAAACAGGCCAATTATTCTCTTGTTTTGGGGTGCTCATAAGTATTTTAAGAATTATGAATTTAAATAGTTACATTTGTGCACCATCTTCTCTCTGGACCCTTAAAAAATGTTTTCCTTTTCTATTTTGGCTCGAAATTTTGGGACAGAGTATTTTTAGAGAAGCTCATGAAAGCTACGGATTCTCTCCTAATACAATTATACAAACTCAGTTTCCATTATAGTGATTAAAAAATAGATTAGATTTCTTCCTTGACTCTAACTTCAGATTTCTTTTCTACAATGTTTTTATTTTGCACTCACACACACACACACACCTGATGGACTTCAGGTTCTAAAGGACCTTTCTTTCATTTCTGCTTTTCTTAAGCTCACTTGAGATGAGTCAAAATCTCCATAGTCTGACTTTTGAACTTGGGGAGCTTGTGTGAAATGGTCCATAATGTCATTAAGAAAAGGTTGCTAATGCCATTTCTGTATTCCTGTGAAATTAAATCCCCTTTCTCAAATTCAATTTTACTTTGTCTTTCTCAGGTCAGAAGCCCAATCTGAATTTTATGGATATTGGTAAACAGTTACAGTAATTGAGTCATTGTATGTTGTGACGTAGTGTAGTGCATTGGGTAGTAACTTAGGCATTGGAGTCAAACATAATTGTACTTAAATCCTAGCTCTTTGATCTTGTTCACACTATTATACATCACTGGGACATAAATTCTTGATAAAATGAGGACAATGATAGTAACTACGTCACAGGTCTATGTTGAAGATCAAGGGAGAAAACACATCATGCATTTTGTAGGGCGCCTGGCATATAATCAGCAGTCTGTAAGAATGAGCCATCCTTATTGTTACTATTATTTTTATTCAATTTTATATTAACAGCATCTGTCACAATTGTTGACATAGAATAAATGCTCAAGAAATATTTACTAAATGAATAACTAGGACAAATCTAGTCACTTTGTTCCGCTTTGTGCCCAAGAGTAGTAGGCTTTACTATAGCTTATGTCATTATATGATTGAATTCATAACAGACTTGCTACCTTTTAGTTCTTCTGTGACCAAAAGAACCCATCTGAAGATATAGTACTAAATAATGTAGTATCTCCAGCTGTTATCTTATTAAGAGAATACCCATCAAACTCACATTCACTCAGACATTTCTCTTTAGGATAAATAAAAATGCTTCTGCTCAATAAACACACTAAGAGCTTCACTACAGAGATTTCTGATATATCTGTTTGAGTAATCTCTTTACAAGGATTGGTAGAATTCTTTGGGAGCCCAAAGTCAAATTAAGTTAGAATTAACCTGAGAGGTAGAAATAACCTACCTAGAACCATCTGCTATTTTTTAAGCCTTTTTATGACTATATCTATACATAAAAATAGATAGATAAGGATATACATGTTTTAAGATTAACTTTTACTATTCCATAGGTTCTAGATAATTCTCACCAAATCTCTCATCTCTGTACATCACCAAACTTTTTTATATCAGGAAACACAGGTTAAACAAAGTTTTTGTTAAAAAGTGTTTCATTTCTTTAGTGTTCTCTCTTACACAATTTCCCTCATCTGCCTTGCTGGACAGATAGAATCTTATGAGGATGTCAGCAAGCCAAATAATTGAAATTCTTTTCAGTAATATAGGTCTCAAATCAAAAGCATTCCTGGAGGCTAGTACATTTATAAATGTTATTGCTTTTACAGATGTGTGGTGGAATGAAATAAAATGTTAGGTATGACAATAATGAATTATAGAAGTATGAGGTTGCCTTTAGGCACATGAATATATACATGAGGATAGAAATATTTTGGTGGGAATTATTTCTAAGGATGTGGGATCTTTGAAACAATATTTAGGAACAGAGGATTCCAAGTGAAAATCAAGAGACCCAGTCAATAAATATTTCTTGATCACAAATTATGTGCCAATTCCAGAGGATATAGCCATGAATGAAATAAACACAGTCCTGTCCTGGGCATATAGCCAGATGAAGAAGACAGATACTAAGTAAACAATTAAATAATTTAGAAGAGTACAGTGCTTTGAAGAAGTTGAATTTATGGTAAGTATAGGTTGATAAGCAGGAAGTTGCTCTATCTAGACAAAGGCAAAGACCCACACAGGGTTCAGAGAAATTCAATGTATTAGTTTCCTAGGGCTATTGTAACAAAATTCCACAAATTGATAGCTTAAACAATAGAAATTTATTGTCTCACAGTTCTGGAGGCTAGAAGTCCAAGATCAATATGTTAGCAGGGTTGGTTTTTCAAAGGGCTTTGAGAAAGAATCTATTCAATGTTTCTCCCCTAGTTTCTGGTAGATTGCTGGAAATCTCTTGTGTTCTTTGGCTTGTAGAAGCATCACTCCCATTTCTGCCTATCTTCACATGCATTCTCCCTACATGTGTGTCTATGTCTAAATTTCCCCTTCTTATAAGAACACTAGTCATATTGGATCAGGGGCCTACCCTACTCCAGAAAGACCTTATCTTAACTAAGTACACCTATAATGACCCAATCTCCAAAGATCACATTCTGAAGTATTGGGAGTTAGAACTTTAACATATGACATTTTGTGGGGATATCGTTCAATCCATAATGCCCAGTATGGCTAACCTGGAGAGAGGAGTAGGGATTGTAGTTTGGTGTGATATCAGAAAAATAATTAGGGTCCAGGCACACAACACATTCTTAGGTCAGTTAGGGTTTTGTTATTTTTTTTTTCCCTAAGGGCCATGGTAAACTACTTATGAATTTTAAGCAAGGGAATGAAAATGATCAGGTTTGTATTTTTAAATGATTGCTTTGGTTTCAGTGGGGGAGATAGATTAGTAGGTGGATAAGACACTATATTGTACTCTTTTACTTTTCTCTTTTAGCATTTGTTTATTACTTTCCCTAGATATACTTCTCCTTACTCCAAGGCCATGAATGCCATTTAGCTGGCCTGTAGGGTGTCCAAATCCCTCCATTTTGTGACGTGCTCTTTTGGGAAAATTTTTATGCTTTTGAAGTCATCTGTCATCCATAATATATTTTTCTTCTTTAGATGTTACAAAGTTTAAATTTGCACAAATAATTTAATTAAGTCAAATAACTCTTGATCTTGTCCAATCATTGAGACATCACATTAAAGTTCAAATAAAAATTTACTAATAAAAATGTTTAACAGTTAATAAAAATAATTTGTGTGGGTATAAAATTCATGTAAAATCAAGTATTTAAGTCTAGGCTTTTGTAAAGCCCTAAAAGTGTTCTTTAAGTTCCTTTTGGTCAATGACTTGCATGAGCAAAGGCAAGTCGGCTTCAGGCAACTTTCCCAGAGCTCCTTCTGACTCTCCCATGTAAGCTGCAGGATTTTAGGTTTCAAACCCCCCATCATGGCAAGCTCTCCCTGGTTGATTTATGCTGATAGTCAGAAAACTACTTTCAGTGATCTAATCTTCTCATAGGATTATGCCTGGGGATAATAAAACTTTACTAAATGCCCGTGGGAATTTAACTATAGCCTTTGTAGTGAAGGTAAATCTACTGTCATATTGCATTCTAGTAAAATGGAAGGATATTGAAAGTGATTAACAGAGCAATTAAAAGGTATAATGAAGGGGCTTCTAAGGCTGAGTTGCTAAGAAAGAAGAAAAACCATTATTTAAAAATTGTTCTTAAGCCTAATCATGTGCTTCTGTGATCATCATCAGCAGATTAACAAGGTTTATTTTCCTTTTTGTTTTAGTACTAAAGCAAAACTTCTCTGTTTCTTTCATTACATTTATTAACATTTAGAACTGGAAATACTTCAGCAATTATTTGTTCAGTACCTTCTGCATTAGCTAGGGTTCAGGCAAAGCTAATGTAACAAAGAGAACCCAAACTGAAGTCTAAATGAGAGAAGCCATTTTTTTTCTCTCTCTCATGCAGGAGTCCAGGGGTAAGTGGTACAGGGCTGGTGGAACTTCTCTGTTTCAGTGGCGTCTCAGGAACCTTGGCTCTGCTGTCCTCGACATATAGCTCCCAGGCTGGGTCTGAGGTGGTGGCCCCAGTTGTTATTATTTCCTAACCTTTCATAACTACTCCTTGCTGAAAGGAAGCCTGGAAACACAGTGTCTAGCTCGGCACCCTGGTGTCTAGCTAAAACTTGGAGGATTTATTACTAAAAAGGATTCTGAAGCAATTAATGGTTTCATTATCTGATGAGAGAATTTCATCTGATGAGGGAATTAAGACCTGGAAAGGGGAAATGGCTAGCCAAAAGTCCCACAGCTATTGAAACTCAGACTTCCAGATATCTGGTAGGGGACAAACTTTACTAAACATCCCTGGTAATTACCTCTTGTCCTATTACCTCCATATTGCTGATATTAAAAAGAACTGTAGATAAAGGTCAAGAGTTTGTCACTTAGTTTCCAGGGATTTTTAAGGAACTAATTAATTTTAAGTATTGGCCCCAAAACCCCCTTTCAATTTACTAAGGTGCTTATTAGAATAGATAGACTATAGTAAATTGTATTTACTTGCTCTAGAATAGCTTTCTCCATATCAATGTACTGCTCTCAACCCTAAATTGATATTCACCTATCTTTTGCTTCTTTTACAAATTTTAAAATTAAAAATCCAGCTTTCTGAGGAAGTCTGTCACTGTTTACTCTAGTTAGATTTTTTATATATTATCTTTCATTCTGAGATTATCACACTATTTGCTCAGATACACAAAGTAGCACATACAAAATCTTCCCTACCATTTCACTGAGAGAAACATGGATCAAGCAAACTGAATAAGCAATTACTGGGTATGAAATTTTGTAGAAATTTTGTATGAAATTTTTTAACATGAGTGTTAAAAGTAATACTTTTCGAGAAGACCTAATTTAACCCTGCTTTATTCTCAGAGTCATATACCCTTGGAGGGAATTTTCGACTGAAAAACTTTGTGTCTAAGTGGTAGCACTTCAAATTCTCTGGGGCTGTGTCAGGTACCAAGACTTCTGTATTATGTTCTTTCTTGATTGGTCCTAGGCAAGATCGCTTCTCCAGCATAGCAATGTTTTAGCTGCAAAGACAAGGTCTGTCTCACTTATACACTGGAGAAACCTTGGACTTGTATTTTTCTGAGGTGAAGATGGTTCAATAATACATATTCCCTTATACAGCTATTTATGAGATGTTTATTGCTAAATATTCTTTAAAAGGCCCTCAGGAAATTAGCTGTTGGGATAGCATTTGTTTTCTTTAGATATAGTAAAGGTAGTTTTTCTTGTCCTTTTTAAAAATTTCTTAAATTTGCTTATTGAGTCTTGCTAACTCCAGGAATAATGTATGGTGGGGAAAGTAATAATGGTGGTACTTAAAATAATGCTGAGATTATCTGATTTCCAAATTCAAACATTTGAAATTTTTTCTTAGCTTAGTTCTCTTTTATTTAAGAGAACTTTGTCTTGTACTTCTGCCCCTCCCCTCAAAACAAACAAATTTTCTACCCTTTCTTTTCTCATTTATATTCTTCTATTATTTACTCTCTTATTCAGACCTAGACACCTCATGCTGGTTTGTCTCCATTTCAGTAAGAACCACATAAAAACCCAGGGAGCGAGACAGGAAGCTGGCAAAACAGAAGCTTATGCTTGTTGATGTTACCCAAGAGCTGTATACAAACTCTGCCCCTGTTATTAACCTCTGCCCCATATGCTTTCATGTTTGTTGTGACTCCATATATCCTCTGAACTGACTTTTGACCCCTTACAAACCTGTGTCCACTAGAATTAATGCTTTCTCTGTCCATGACTCTCAGGGCTCCAGATCTACCTTAACTTATAGGCTCTGAGCTCTTTCCTAAGTCTGACCTATTTCGACCTCTCCTTCTCATCTCAGTTTCTTAGCCTTGTCTCAGTTACCCTAGTAATCTTATGTCCATGACCAATAGTATTTCTTTTTTAAAAGGTTATGAGTAAGTAGCTATGTCATGTCAGAGATTTCAAAAGCTTAGAGAATATGTAATAACATTGCTTGTTCTATTGAAAATTTAACAAAATTAAAACAACACAGTTAATTATATGCATGGCGTTTATTGTGCTAGGAATCACATTTTAATATTAGACCTTTATTTAAATAAAAATAATGATATTTCTCTACAGCTAAGGTAAATAAGATAATCTGGAAAGAGGTCCAGAGATGGGAGAATACAAGTTTCCTATTGTAGACTTCTCTTTTCTTTGTCAATTTCCTTTTCCCAAATTCCAAGGTATTGTTTAAAGATAGTTTCTGCCCATATTCAAGCATTTACTTTGAAAACTCCTTAAGACAAGACAAGGAGTCATTATCTATGTCAGCACTGAGCTGATCAAGAAGGGAAGTTTTCGGTGGTGAGACGCCCACTTGAGAGAAAGCATGAGGAACCAACATGAGAATGAAATAGCAGGCACCAACTTTATTACAGGGAGCACATGCTTCTGTGCTAGGGGACTGCATGGGCTTTATATATGTCAGAGAACAATAGTGACATTCTGCCACACATGTGTAATAAGCAATAAGCTGGGTCATACTTGCATCAGTTAGGTGCAGGCGCCCTACTACATTAATGTTACATTTTAAATCTGAAGTCCTATCTGTAGTGCAAACCTGGATCACAGCCAGACCTGGGACCCACAATCTACCTGTTTTAAATTTCCAAAAGCTGGGGTGGGTAAACAAGTTAATTAAGGAGTAAAACATTTAGGTTCCAACTATGCTTAGTTTAGTTTTCTAAGAAAAAAAAGAGAATAGGCATCTTAAACTCATTCAGATGATTAGAAAGCTAAGTTGACAGTTGATAATGAAGAACAAAAAGCAATAGCTTGCCTATTATTTTGTTTTTTAATCTATTTTAAAAAGTAACATTTTCATTTTTATTAATATTCCAAATTATTATAGAAAAATTAGGAAATACAAAAACAAAAAGAAAATACATCATGCAGACACTACTACTGTTGTGGTGAAATTTTACCTTTGACGAGTAAGTAACTAAAGGAGGTGGCATTCCACGTGAAGCTGAGATGCAATCCAAAGTGGCAAGGTACAAATATAGCAGCATTTTCACAACATTGTAATGTTATCATTGAATCAGACTGCTTTCCTAAAATCAGCTTAAAAAATGGCAATGTAGCTAAGTAAAGAGGTAATTTTGGTCATGTAGACAGAGTATAGCATTAGGAGTTTTTATGGAGAGAAACATGAAATTACT
This sequence comes from Eidolon dupreanum, assembly GCA_028627145.1. Taxonomy (NCBI): domain Eukaryota; kingdom Metazoa; phylum Chordata; class Mammalia; order Chiroptera; family Pteropodidae; genus Eidolon; species Eidolon dupreanum. The sequence goes on from CM053513.1 coordinate 42,531,194, forward strand.
AAAAAAGGGAGTCTGGAAACTGGAAGCAGTGAAACCAAATTTCCCTTACTTGGTGGTGTTGCTTGGTCCTGTAGGCCTTGCTTACTCTCCTCTTAGACATTAAACTCTTTTCATGTCAGTTTTTATATTTTCTTTTCTTTCTAGTACCCTCTCCTACCCAACTCTCCACAATCATTACAGGAATGATGATGATGATGATGATGATGATAAAGGCAACTTAATGTTTACATAACATATCACAGTTCATAAATGCTTTCATGTATGTCATCTTAATATTTGCATTAGTATTCATTCATTCAACTAATACTTAATGATCGCTGGCTAACTTTCTAAGTGAACAGAATAGGCCTAGTGAATTAGTATTATAATCCTCCTCTTATACATGAGGAAATAGTGCTTAGAAAGTTTAGACAATTTTCCCAAGAGGACATAGCTTTTATTTAAATCTAGGATTCAATTCTAGAACTGCTTGTGATAAGTACTATATATTTTTTTCATGATACCTTTAATATTGAACTAAAGGGTCAGTAAGCCAGAGTTTCTGTGACTGAGATCCTTAGTGTTCTATAAAAAGAATATATTTTTTCTGATAGGATTTTAATCCTAAAATTTGTTTTGCACCTAATTTTTAGTGGATACCATGTCCTCAATTCATTTCCATGTAAATATCTTATACTTATAAACACTGAAGGATTTCTTTGATTCTTACATAATGTCTTGCTGTATAATATCCAAATAACTTTTCTAAGATACATTAATAAAATTAGTAAATATCCTGTACCAAACAGCACACCTTAATTCCTTACTCCTTGTTTTTTAATATACTATATGTAAATTTCATTAGCGTAGGGCTCTTGTATGTTCTGTTCAGGACTGTATTCCCAGTATCTAGAATAGTTATCCATAAAATATGTTCAGTAAATACTTGTTGAATGAATGGAAGCACATTGCTCTTTGTTAATATGGAGGTGAAGATGAAGGCAAAGTATTTCGCATACATCATTCATTCAACAAGTGAAGCACCAAGGATAAAAAATAGATTATGTCCTGGTCAAATAATTTTAAAAGTCAGGACTTTTCAATTGCAGATGATAGAAATCCAATAAATTTGCTTAATCAAAAAAGAAAAATGAAATACATTGGCTTAGATAGCTGGAAAATTTGAGAAATGTGGGTTCAGACATGGCTTACCCAGGGGATTCATGTGCTACAAGAGGCATCTGCTTCCTCTTCATTTCTCTGCTCTGATTTCTTTGTGTCAGCTTTATTTTTAGGTAGACTATCCTTAAAGGATAGCAAGAAAGGAAAACAGTAGACTTGCACTTTATATTCCTGGCATACTTTTAGCTAGCGACTGCAGTAGCCTTTTTCTAGAGAGTTGTAACATAAATGAGAGATGATCTGAACTAGATTAGTATCAATGGGCATGATAAGATGTGCACTAATTTGAACAGTATTACAAAGTAGAATTGAATGGAAACAGAAAGAGGGAGAAGGATGAGTCAAGGATGATGCCATTTTTTCAGCAAGGAAAACCAATGAATAGCAGTGTCATTTACTGAGACTGAGAATACCAAAGATGGATCAAATATTTTGAAGAAGATAAGTTTAGTTTGAGATATGTTGAGTTTGAAATTTCAAAAAAAAAAATTTAAAAGGGGTAGGCATTCTGATCAGAAAACTAGGAGAGAAATTTGGGCTGGTGACATCTAATTAGAAGATAGTAATGGATAAATTGAGACTAGATGAGATTACATAGAAAAGATTAGGAGAGTATGAATAGAAAACACCTTAATACAGAACCTTGGAGAACACTTGTGAATAAAGAATGGATAAAGGAGGAGTCCACAAAGGATACTTAGGAAGAATAACCAGAAACTTAGAATGCAATATAAAAAAAGTCAGAGGAGAAAATATTGAGAAGGATGGCATTACCAATATATCAAATGTTGTGGAAAAATTTTTAAATGTAAGGACGAAAATATATAGAAAATAGGGATAGAGATATTTGTCAAGAGCACTGGTAATCTTATCAAAAACATTTCAGTTGAATGGTAAGGGTAGAAACCAGATTGCAGTGTGTAGAGGTGTAATCAGAAGTGAGGAAATAAGTAGAAATTTTCCAATATGTTTTTCTGTAAAAGAGAGGTAAAAGAGGATAATGGTTGGAGTAGGACATGAATTTGAGGAAGGACTCTTGTTTTTAATTATGGGAGAGATTGAAGAATATTTGAATGCTCATGGAAAGGAGGCCAGGAGAGAGAGAGAGAGAGAGAGAGAGAGAGAGGGAGAGAGGGAGACAGAGGGGGAGAGAGAGAGGGAGAGAGAGGGGGAGAGGGAGGAAGGGGGGTAGGGGGAGAGGAGGGGAGGGGAGGAGAGGGGAGGGGAGGGGAGAGGAGAGGAGAGGAGAAAAGAGGAGAGAAGAGGAGGGAAGAGAAGAGAAGAGAAGAGAAAGGCAATAACAAAGCAAGGATGAAAGTTGAGAAGATGAGAAGGTGAGAGGAAATAGGTCCAGAGCATGAGCAGAGGGATTTGCCATTGATACAAGAGGGAATAACTTTTTTACTCTAACAGGAGACAAGAAAGAGAGGATGGGTGCATATATAGGTGACCTTATTTCAGTCTGGTGATTATAAATTGAGAAACTTTCTTTATGATTACATATTCTAGTTTGTCTGGGAAAATATTGGTTGATTCCTATTGTCCTGGTGTAATTATAACAGTATTCTCTATTTTCAGAGTTGTCTCAGTCTGAATGAAAAATTATGTAGTCACCTTACTTAGGATGGTTTCTTTTTCACTCAGTAGCTTTGGAGGTATGATGTAGGTATAGGTTTGAGGAAAATGAAAAGGTATGAAATAGTAGCAAAAGAGGCTTAAGAAGGGATTGCAAGTCCAAATGAGTTGGGACATCAGTCTTCTAGAAGCACCACTATATATCTGTTACCAAAACATGGTCCTCTAAGACCTGTATTAATGTGCCTATTTACAGGCAAGAAAGCCAACTCAAAGAGGTCATATAACTTGCTCAAGGTTACAGTAATGAGAAGTAAAGCTTAGATTTGAACCCAGGTCCTTCTGATTCCAAAGTCTGTATACTTAACTACTTGTATAATCACGAAACCTTTTGGAATTTTAGGTCGTGTGAAACACTTACTTATGCTCTTGACTGCCATGCTATATTGTGTAAGTTTGGAAACAAAGCTAGGAGATTGAAGATCTTAGGTTATAATTATTGCTTTGTACTTCCAGCTGAAATGTCACAACACACTGATATGGATTATTTCTTGTGAGGAAAGATCGCTAGCATTATGTCACTGATAACTTACATCACAGGGCAATTCGTATGTGACTTATTTTAAAAAATAAAAAGAGTAAGAGAATGTTTGAAGTCATCTTTGTGTGTGTATGGTGGGGTAGCAGGGAGGCATGATCTATGTGATTCCATAGGGACCAATTTTATCCTTAGCTTCTCTTAATGGTGGATTGGGGAACATTTTCCACTTTCAAGATTGCTGTGTGTATGCAAGGTATGAGGGGACAGGAGAGGTAGAGAAACTCTGGATTCTTTGAAATGTTTAAGGAAAAAAACTTGGAACTTCAACATTTTCATTAGCACTTTGTTTTGCTAAAAGATGAATGCCCTATCACCTTCGAGATAGAAGAAATTTTGGTTTTTGGAGTAAACATTTGCATAAACCTTTGATTACGCAAAGGAAAAATAAAATCCTGTTTTGAAATGTTGGATCTGGAATAAAAGAAATCTGGCTGCTTCACTAAGCAATGTAAATGACTGTGTTTTCTGTGGTCACAACATTTCTGAAAGATTATTATGAGGTTAACTAGTTTGATTTCTCCTGGGCAACTAGAACAAAGTGAAGATGGGTTTTCTCAGTGGGGAGCATTACTAGGTCCTAGGAATTTAGTTGAGAGCTGAGGAATGATTGATGGATTTTAGGAATAGGATTTCCAACTATTTTTGCAGTGTAATTACCTATGTTTTCATAAACCTGCCATTTATTCAGCAGGCCTATGTTGAGCACGTACTACGTGCCAAGCAATGTTCTAGGCCTTTGACGTACATCAGTGCAAAAACAGACAAGGATCCCTGACTAAGGGTAGCTTCTATCATAGAAGAATTCTCTTAGTGAAGTCTTTTGATGAATAAAGGCTCATGTTGGCTGTGTTTTGGAGAAAGGAAGGTGGTGTCTAAATTTGGAGCGAGGCAGAACAGAGACAACTTCACCACCATGGAGAGTGGTGATAAGATGGTGGGGGTGGGGAAAATGGCAGGGAAGACTGGCATAGGCACCACCAGGAGAACAGAAGCTCCATTTGAGAATTCTCAGGACATGTGAAGGAATCTGGATTTTGTAGTCACACATAATGGAGACTCAGATGGTAATTATTTGGGGACTAAAAGGAGAAAGAATCTAAGAAGCTAGTGGACTCTTGTATTATACCTATAATAACATGAATTTAATTTTCAAACTGTCAACAATATTACCTGGAGTGGTAGAAAAAGAAATGGCATCAGAAATATTGTATAGGGGATTGAGCTTAAGTCTTATTTACGTCCATTGCATGTATAAATGCCATTATTTCTCGAGAGTGCCTACTGTAGGAGCAAGGTTGAGAATGATCAATATATCTGTTTACCAGGAATACACATAGTAACATGGAGCAAAAATGACTTGTCAATATAGTTTATTGGAAAGCAACAGAGATATCCTCTAATAGAGTCTTAGATAAGATTTCTCATTAGCTATTGCCAGATGGAGATGTTTTTATTTTCAGCACAAGGTTATTGTCCTTGTAAATATTTCTTCCATTCACCCTATATAGCCATAGTTATATGATTAATCAAATGATGGTTCTTGGAAAACACAAAGTGTGCAAGAATAACTTTGGTTATTATTGTATTTTTCTATCCATTATTTTCCTTCCAGAGTTTGTCTTCATTAATGAAATTATATTCATTTTAATTTAATTTAATTCAGATACATTGATAAATAATGCCTTTTTGTGTTCTGTGATTACATTTATCATGTTAAGATGCACTTCCAAATTCAGTTTAGGCTTATATTTGATAGTATAAAATGTACTCATTTGGTTTCCTAACCACACAGAACACCAAATGGACTTTTAATTCAACCTCATGCTTAAGGATTTATTGACCTAAAACAGTTATTGATCTTCTGGATAATATTAATGAGATATGGAGAACTTATAAGAACAAAATAAAAACATTTCAACTTGCAGGCATATAAATAAGTTTCCTTTGGCTTATGTGTGAAGTCCTTTTTTAGCTTCAGCTTTGTCTTAAACATCTCAATATCTTTTTCAATTTCATATCAGATTTTTAAAATTCATCAGTTATTAAGGTCTGCTATGCTAGGCATCATAAAGTCAGCCCCCCAAATCAGAGACCCATACCCTAATCCCCAGAACCTTTGAGTATGTTAAGTTACATAACAAAGGGGAATTAAGGTTACTAATGAAATTAAGGTTGCTAATCAGCTAGATTTAAAATAGAGAAAATTATCTTGGATTATTTGGGTGGGCCCAATGTGATCACAAGAGTCCTTAAAAATGAAAGGAGAAAGCAGAAGAGTCAGAGGGAAATGTAATTACAGACAAAAGGCACAGGCAGATGCAAGTTGCTGGCTTTCAAGATGCAGGAAGATCTTGGGCCAAGGAATGTGGGTGGACTCTGAAACTGGAAAGGGCAGGGAAAAGGATTCTTCTCTAGAGCTTTCAAAAAGGAAGACAGACCTGTCAACACTTTGATTTTAGTTTTTGACCTCCAGAATGGTGAGATAACACATTGAGTCATTTTGATCCATGAAGTTTGTGTTAGTTTGTTATAGCAGCAATGAAAAACTAATATATCTGCCATTTACAAGATTCTGATATTTGTATTTTGGATGCCTCATCTTTCTCTTTGCACCTTCTCTATTTCTTTAATGACATCTTCCTTAAAAGGCATAGATGATCTGAGTAGATCAATTTGGGAGAACTGACATCTTTACTACATTGAGTCTTCCAATGAATATGGTATGTCTCTCTCTCTCTCTCTTTTTTTTAGGTCTTTTTTGCTTTCTTTCATCAGCACTTGAAATTTTCAGAACATAGCTCCTATTCATTTTTTGTTAGACTTATTTCATTTTTTAGTTATTATGAATAATATTTATTTTTTGCTTTCCAATTGATTGATAGTATGTAGAAATATGACAGATATTTATGCATTGACTCTGTATACTGCAAATTTGCTATAATGCAAGAAGCCCCCACCCCCACTAATGGATTACTAGAGATTTTCTATGTGGACAAATATTATCTGTAAATATAAAGTTTCATTTCTTTCTTTCTAATCTGCATGCATTCTATTGCTTTTTATTGCCTATGACACTGGCTAGCACTTCCTGTATAATAATGAATAAGAGTGGTAAGAGTCCTATTTTTGCCTTTTTCTCATTCTTGGGAAAACATTTAATCTTTTACAGTTAAGCACAATGTTAGTGGTATTACACTGAGAAAATTTCCCTATTTCTAGTTTGCTGAGAGATTTTTTTTTAACATGAATGGATATTGAATTTGTCAAATACTTTTTTCTGCATTAATTGACACAGTTTTGTGGTTTTTTAGTCTTAGACTGTTAATATGGTGGATTACATTAGCTGAATTTTGAATGTTGAACTAGCTTTGCATTCCTGGTATAAACCCCACTTAGTCACGGTATATTATTCTTTTTGTATATTGCTGCATTAAATTTGCTAATATTTTATTTAGAACTTTTAAATCTATGTTCATGAAAAATATCAGTTTATAGTTTTCTTTGTGTTATCTTTGGTTTTGGTATGAAAGTAACGCTGGCCTCAAAATCAGTTGAAAAGTGTTCCCCTCTAATTTTTGGAAGAGATTGTGTAATGTCTGTGTTATTTTTTCAATATTTTGGTAACATCTATGAAACAATCCGGGCTTAGGGATTTCTTGTCTGGAATATTTATAACTATAAATTTAATTTTCTTAATACTCATGATACTATTCTAGTTTTCTGTTTCATCTTGGATGAATGTAGATAGTTTGTAGTTTTTGAGTAATTAGTCTATTTCATCTATGTTGTCAAATTTATATACATAGACCTCTGCATAGTGTTCCCTAATTTTCCTGCAGGGTCTATCATGACAACCCCTTTCCAAAGTCTTTATAGTCCTATTTGGATCTGACCAGTGCATGGCAAGTCTGAAACCTGGGCAATGATCTAACTGTCGGTTTAGTTATCAGAGTCTTTCCTATACTGATTAGGGTCAGATCCATGCATGTACAGCTTGGGGGTAAGCCCAGAAGTTCACAGCCAACTTTATAGGATTGCTTTTCTGAGTTCCAGTCTCTCTGTGATTTCCCTATTGCTTTCAAGTTTCCTGAGGCTCCCCTTTTCAGTCCTGCTAACATAAATCAGGAAGTTGACTTATTCTGCTCTGCCAAGCATTTCTCATGACTTGATCAGTGTTTGTGGCTGGAAGGTTGAAAGACAGAGAGTGAGAAAAATTGGTGAGTATTTACTCCACCTGTTAGCTCTTAGGACCATACCTCCTTCAGATGGTAAGAAAGTTTCCCCTCTTTTAGAGTTTTAGGCACCTGTAAGCCCTCTTTCACCATGCTGTTAAATGATCCCCTTCCTACCCCTCAAGTCTAAACTAAAGAGCTTTTCCTGGAAATTTTTCTGTGTTCATTTCAGGGTTTTAGGGAGTTAAGGCCAGGAGATACCAATGATAAAGAAGGGTAAACACATTGCTGTTCCAATGATCTTCCAAATCTTACCTTCTTTCCTAATTGACCTATTCCCAGTCTTCAAATAGCTGCTCTATGCATTGCGTAAAGGTTTTTAACTATATTTAGTTAGAGAAACAGAATGAAATGAGTTTATTCTATCTTATTCCATACTGTAACTGAATAGAAAATTTTTATTAGATTGGAAGGTAATGCACTTTGAATTGATGAATCTTTATGATTGTAAATTTGATGGAAGACACTAGTGCCCCAATGGGGGTTATGAAGATCAAATTTAAACAGCTTCTCCTTCATAATTTCACCCAGAGCTACCTCATCTCCAAAACTCATTATCCCTTGCCCCTATCCCTCCCTGGCCTCCTTGAAGGCTTCATGTTAAAACTTTGGAGTCCTTTTCTACTCAGAGACACCATTTACTATAAACCTCAATGTCACAATGTCAGATTGCAAACCGAGCATCATAAAATCCCACCTCCGTTGCCCTATTTTTTCAGTCATCTACTGATAGTTTTATGTGTCAACATTTGCTAATTTTATCATCATTTTCATGTGACATCTCTAGTAAAGCCCAATGCATATAAAATTTCTTGCATAAAACATAAGGATCCTTATATTTTTATAGCTTCACTTTAAGTTATTTAAAACAACTTTTTAAAGACTATTAGTTAATCAATTCAGGAGCATGTTGAAATGGTGAGAGTTCACACTGCTCTACACAGAAAGATGATTATATGTAATTTGCTGGAATCCTCCTTGTTTTTATGTCACTAGTAAATCTCCTGTAAGCAGTTTAGTTGTTCACACACTGCAAAATATGTGGATTAGAGAGAGTAAAAGACTCTGTGGGAATTTACAAAGATCAGGAATGCTGGCTGGCCTTGTTGAATCCAATTTTTCTCTTCTTCATGATCAGCTTAGAATCACTGTATATAATTGCCGAAACAGACTATTATTGCTGAAATTAGACTGTTAGTCTAACTCGTGCAAAAACAAAATTAAATGACTTGCTTCAGATTATACAGCTAGTTGATGCCAGGACCAGGCTTAGAGTATAGCCCTTTCAACTTCCAGCTTGTTGTACCATGTCTATGAAGCAATTCTAAAGAACTCAACATTAGCAGGATGCCAGGGGCCACCAGACATGCAGGAAGTTTATATCCTTTTGAAGCCTATATCCTGGCTTTAGTTCTTGTTTGAGGTGGTTGAATTCTTTTGTGTGCTTGTATATGCACTCAGCTTAAAGGTCAGAAGGCTAAAGGTCAGGGCATTTATGACTCTGCACGTTAGTAACTCAATAGGGCACTGACAAGCTTTTGCTTTTGGTATATACTCAGTTGTGTCATCCGCAACAACAGTAATGAAGACAAACTCTCACTGAGAGGATATTTGTGCCAGGCATCAGAGTGGTTGCAGGTGATAAAGAAGGTAGGCCAGGTTCAGTATCTGCCTTTAATGAGTCTAGTGTAATGTTTGTGTCTACAAAGTTTTTCCTGAGCTAAAGAATACATAATTAATTGGAGGCCAACCTTTATTTCTTTTCTTTTTTCTTTTCTTTTCTTCTCCTTTTTCTTCTATTTTATATCCATTATTATTTCTAAATGTAGGATATGTATTTAAGGACTATTTTAATCTTACTTGCCTTTTGAAAGCCCTGAGACATCTTTGGTGAATAAAGAACCAGTGCTGTAAGCAGTTAGATTCCTAATACTGCCTCATTAAAGGGGTAACTATAATTTTTGTCTGGTTTCTTCAACACCTCTGGCAGCCTCAGGACTTGGAGTACTATTCAGTCTCTAGGTTCTCATCCTCATCCCTGTTAGCATCTAAAGGGTGCTAGATATTTCTAGACACAGCTCACCTCTGGTTCTGCTTTCTCATCACTGCTTTAATCTTGAGTAGCTGGGCTACATCCTCCACTGAATTTGACCTGAGCTGGCTATGTTCTCTTATCTGCCACTCCCTGTCAGCACTGATATCTTAGCTAGACTCACCCCATTACACAGAGAAATTATCAGCATACATGGATAGTATTTCTAAATAAATTTTATGATAAATACTGAATTATGAAAGAGAAAGAGAGAGGGAGGGAGGAGGAGGAGGAGGAGGAGAAGAAGAAGAGAGGAGGAGGAGGAGGAAGAGGAAAAGGAAGAGGAAAAAAGGAAGGAAGGAAGGCAGGAAGGAAGGAAGGAAGGAAAGAAGGGAGGGAGGAAAGAAGGAAGGAAGGGAGGAAGGGAGGAAGGAAGGAAAGGAAAACACGGAGAAATTCGTTGCAGTGTAGTTCTTTGGGAAAAGAGGTGGGGTGATTAAAGAGGTGGTTCCTGGTAGGAGTTAATAGCCAGTTTTGGCTCTTCATTGTACCTTAATTATGCTCGATAATGACGTCAAATATTTTCAAAGTGATGACAGCTGATGAGGTCAAAGGAGCACAGCAGCTCCTAGAAATTATATTTGTTTAATAACTTGATGTCTTTGGTCTCTTTAGTATTTTATGCCTTTAAGGCTTTAACTCAAAACCTAAGAGAACATTGCAACTCTTGTCATACAATATGTAACACAATATTTTTATTTTGGAGTAATATAATTGATGATTGTGGTGAATAAAGAGAGCCGATTCAAGGAGGAATCAGACACATAGCTTCTACAATCCGTGTTAGGTTACTAGTCTTGGCAGTGTTTTTCTAAGATTGGAAGCCTACCATGTTTACCTGGACCACTTCAGGTTGGCTACTCATTCCATAAAAGGCAATCCAAGAGACTACAGGGCACTACTTCAGAACAGAGGGCCCTTCGATGGCTTTTTCAAGGAGTTTCTGCGAGGACTGACTAAGGCAGAACACCTAGACTCTTTCAGGACTTACAGATCCAAGGCCTCGATCTTTTTGTAGTAACTTAGGCCAGAGAGGATTCCATGAGAGATTACTGAACCCATGGGCTCTTCTATGTAGACTCTGCACCTTTAAATGAGAGTCAGCCTTAAGGTAGTAGCTTATACCTTCAAATATCAGGAGGACAGAATGGTAGAAATAATGGTCTGAAGGATTCTAAATGCCTTGGAACAAAACAACAACTATAATAACTAATATTTATCAACTGCTTTACCTGTCATATCTATTTACTTATTATAATACCCCTTTGAGATACAATTATTTCCTCCCTTTTACAAATGAAGAAACAAAATATGAATTGCTTAGGTTCTCACAAATAGAAAATGGAATTTTTCTTTGTGACAAATGCAGATTCTTTAAATGACTTAAGATAGAAAAAGAGGACAATACTACTTAAATGAATCTTGTTCTTGCAATGCTAACAATATTTAATCACAGTTTTAAATCTAGAAGATGCCCTTTGATTTTATGGTAGGTAATCAGAAACCTAAAAAGGCTTATTTGGCGAAAATGATTAATGTAATAACTAGCAGAGCTGAGAGTAAAACTCATCTTTGGATGACCAAGGGAAAGCCCTTCCAATGACTTTTTGATAGTAGAATTCGGAGATGTTAGGAAAATTGAATTGGCTTCCTGCAATCATACAGTAACCAGTAATCTGTTGCCATCTAGTGGGTCAACTGAATAATTAATACTTTTGAAAAGTCAGATATTGCACATAGAGCACCACCTAACAGAGAGTATACTGCTGTCAGAGAATATGGGTGAATGAAGAATTGTAGAGGTTATCTAGTCTATTGCCAATATTTCACAGATGAGCGTATGGGGATATTGAATGAAATCTTCAAGGTCACACAAAGTCGCAAAACTAAGATAAAACTCTGATTTCTTCATTTTTCAGTTCAGTTCTCTTTCCTTCTAGTATTCCACCAGTGGGAAAGAAAGGGTCCTTTTAATTCACAGGATTCAAAATCAAAGTATTTCTTGACATATTATGAGGCTTTCAGTGCATATAATATCATTCAACTTTGCATTTTGGCAGTCCATTCTTATATTAATGGAAAAGAAAACTGGTGTATTTAATATGGATATATATCTCTATCTCCCTATCTGTATATTTTATGGCTATCTCTGTCCCTCTATCTGTATCTACAATCTTTTTTCTTAGGCTAGCACTAAAATAAATTTCCTTTTCTTGGGTACTTGATAACTTACAATAGCTTAAAAGTATACTGGATGGCAGTAGATTGCTGGTCAGTGTTTTTTAAAAAGTTAATAAAATTTTAAAAAGTTAATTGAGTATATGATATATATTATATGAAATATACCTTATGCCATTATAGCCATAGCAGTAGAGGAATTTTGTAACACATTTCAAAGATGCTTATTTCAAGAACAGATTTTTATTTGTACTTTTGATAAATTTATTTTCTATATCAGGTAGTATACAAAATCTACCACAATCAATTTAAATATTCTTTAAGAACTGGTTTGTTGAATCTGTGCATGAAATGGACAATAAGTTAAAGTGGTGGAGGCTTTATTCTTTGTTATATTTGCTGATTTGTTTCTTCAGTTCTTTTGTCTAAAACAAAAGACTGAATATCTGAGTGTGTAAGAACTGTTTATTTGAAAGAACTGTTGTTGCTTCCGTGTCCTGGCCACTGTGAATAATGCTGCTATGAACATCGCTGTGCAAATATCTTTTCAGATTTGAATTTTCAAGTCTTTGGGATAAATACCCAGTAGAGGGGTTGCTGGATCACATGGTAGATCAATTTTTAGTTTTTTGAGGAAACTTCATACTGTTTTCCATAGTGGCTGTACCAATTTGTAGTCCCACCAGCAGTGTATGAGGGGCCCTTTTTCTCCTCATCTTCTCCCATTTGTTATTACTCGTTCTGTTGATTATAGCTATTCTAAAAGGGGCGAGATGGTATCTCATTGTGGTTTTGATTTGCATTTCCCTAATAGCTAGCAATGTTGAACATCTTTTCATATATTTGTTGGCCATTTGTATGTCCCCATATGGAGAAGTATCTGTTCAGATCCTCTGCCCACTTTTTGATTGGATTTTTTTTATTGTTATTGAGTTGTATGAGTTCTTTGTATATTTTGGATATTAGGCCCAGACAGAAAAAGTTGAAAATCACATGATCTCACTTATATGTGGGATATAAACCTAAAAATAACAAATAAACAGGACAAACAAACAGAGACTCATGGTCATGGACAATAGACTAGTGGTTACTAGAGGGTAGAGGGGAGGAGGATGGAGGGAGGTAGATGGGGTAAGGGTGTCAAATATGCAGTGACAGAAAGAAATCTAACTATGGAAGGTGAACACACAGTGTAAATATATATATGCCTTACTGTTAAAGTGTACAGTTGAAACTTACTGAATTTCATTAACCAAGATCACCATAAAAACAATTTTAAAGAAAGATAAATAACAATAAAAAATAAATAAAAGAACCATTGTTCTTTTGAAAAACAGCAGGGGAGCTGGGACAGAGAGAAACATAAATTTTTTTCAGGAAAAAGCAGTTCTTATCTTTTTTTGGATGATCTCGGCTATATGGGAGATTTGGGGTATTTTCTTGATTTTCACCTCTTTTTTATACTTTCTGGATATACTTCTTTAAGCCATTCTCATAGATAGAAGTCACTATTGGATATCTTATCATTTGTTAACATCTTCAGTTTTTCAGGATATTGGACACATTTTAACAATTCCACCATATTTTCAGCAATTTTATAACAAAACCTAAAAGAAAGAAAGCATTAAAACCCTTGGACCCAGACGAAAATATACGAAATGAAAACATTGCTATTAGAAAACATATTTAGAAAATGCCTTTCTGACAAAACCATGAAAAATTTCTTCTATCATAAATTTGGGCCTAATTTAGAGAAGCTACTTTCCTTTAATTAACCACCATGCCTGATGGGCAGAGATAGTAGGATGTACAAGTTGAATACTTGAGCTGTGAGGTCAGATTGCCCAGCTTGAGTCGCAGCTCCACCACCATATACTAATGGCAAACCTTCAACAAATCAATCCCCTTACATGTCAGTTTCTTTATAAATATGTCATATTAGCGTAGCTATTTCATAGCTATTTATAGTATATTTCATATAATACATATATATTTTATTTTTATGTGTGAGTATGAGCTAGTGCAGTTAAAGCTTTGAACAATGTTTGGCACATAGTAGTCAATAATTTTCAGCTATAAAAATACTTATTATTAATGGGCTCTAGTTAGAGATCTTCAAGCATTCTAAGTCTAGGCTTAGCTCAGTGGGACCATGAATCAGGTAACCAAATTCTATTTGGACCACTTAGAACTAATTCTGCTTCTTGGAGAATAGTTCTTCAATGTCTTGGAAAGGGCAGTGTTTCCTCTGAATGAGTTGAATCTGGCTCCTCTCTGTACTATGTGGGGGCTACGCAAATTAGTCTAATGGTGAGGGGGGTCATTACCTCTTCCTCAATGATTGTTAGAAGTAGTTGGCATCGCAAGAGTAAGTGATGATGTAGACTGCTCTTCAACAGTGCACAGACAATGCCAAGTTCTGGCCTTGTCCTTGGTTTACTAGTCTCTGAGCAGGAGACAACAGGCTTAAATGGTCTCTGAGAATGGCATCTTTATGACAAGCTGGGCCTGCACCAAGGGGACATGGACTTTGGACTCCTGGATTATTTACATTCCTTGGAATACCACATCATAACATCCTTATCTCTCTCAACTATTATCACAGGCCCTGGGAGAAGTTTTGGAAAAAGCTGTGGTCAGTGTGGACCTGAACTATGTGTACCTCATGTGTAGGGATGATAAAGTTGTGGCATAGTGTTTTGAGATCTCAGATCTTATTTCCATATCCGAGAATGTTTTTTCTTTCTTGTTGGATCTCAAGTGTGGAAGGTTAGTTAATGATGTTAATCACATTCTTTAGTTAATTCACGTTATTGTCTTTGGTTTATGTAAGGCCCAACTCTATCTCTTTTCTCACTTCATGTCCCCCTGGTTATAAGTAACATTTCTACATACTTTCTATGTATTTACTTTCATTGTATCTGTTTTTGTTAAAAATAAAATTTTGACTTACGTGCATGATACATTTTTAATTTATGTAGATGGTAATGTGTAAAACACACCATTGTGTCTCTTGTATTTTTTTGTCAATGCTATGATTTTAAGATCCATCCATGTTACCATATGCAATCTTCTGGTATTTTTAATGTCTGTGCAATATTCCATATTGTGCACCTATCACATTCTACTTTTTACTCTAGGGTAGAGCTGGGTATCCAGTTTTTGTTTGACTCTGCCTCCACATACAGCACTACAGAAGCATACTCCTACATGTTCTCTTGTGAACTCATATGAGAATTTATATATATTTTCATATATAGATATTTATCTATATCTACATATATGTATATAGTTATCTAGATATAGACATAGATAGATCTACATCTATTTATATTGGTTTATCTACATCTATATATAGATATGTATCTCTTCAGGTGCAGAATGTAGGATTGGAGTTTCTGCATATATGTAATCGACTAAGGGCTTCTAGGTTCCCCCTAGGCTGCATGCCAACCAGCAGTGCCTGAGGATTCCTTTATCCCCAAATCTCCATCAACTGTTGGCCTTACTAGTTTTCCATGTTTACTCAGTCTCACAGAGGTAAACTGATCTGTCATTATTGCTTTAATCAGCATTTCTTCGATAACTAATGAGTTCGTTTCTTTTTAAATGCTTGTAAGCCTTTTAGATTTCCTCCTCTATAAACTGCATTTTTTATTAACAGGTTTATTTTTCAGAACATTTTTATATTTAGAGAAAAATTGAGCCAATGGAGAGTTTCCATATTCTCTCCCCCAACCCCTGTCTACATTTTTCCTTATTATATACTTTCCTGATTCAGCATCCCATTCAGGGCAATGCATTACAGTTATTTTTCATGTCTTCTTAGGCTCCTCTTGGCTACGATGGCTTCTCAGACTCTTCTTGTTTTTGATGACTTTAACAGTGTTGAGGAATACTAGTTCAGGTATTTTGTAGAATGTCCCTATGTTAGGATTTGTCTCATGTTTTCTTGTTAACAAACTGACTTTATGGATTTTTAGTAGGAATACCACAGAAGTAAAATTTTATTTTTATTTAATCAAATCAAGGGTACCTACCTTCTACATACTTTATGACTGTTGATGTTGACTTTGATCACTTGGATAAATAGGTGTGTTTTAGGTTTTCCACTATAAAGTTTCTTTGTTTTCTCCTCCTTTTTTATACTATTCTCTTTGGGAAGAGGTCACCATGCTCCCTTCCTTTGGGGGGGGGGATATTTATATAACTCATTTGTAATACTTCTTTGGGAAAGTTTTGTCTCTTCTACCTCGTTTATAATTTTATGAAATCATTTATTTATATTAGTATAGACTAATTTATGGACATTTATTTTATACTTTATGTTATAATCCAATACTTCTAAATCTATTTTGTTTCAACTTTGACCACTGGGACTCTACGTTGGCCCCCATGTCCCTTCAACTTACCTCAATCTTTTTTTTTTTTCTTTGAGCACTTTCATTCTTTCTTGTACTACAAGATTCTCTAGGCTCATTTTGAATATTTACTTTCCTAGTCCTAGCATAGCCATTTCTCCAAGGATCCCCAGTTTCTCTTATTGGAGAACAGTATTAGAAACCAAGATCTGGGTGTTAGGCATGTGCATTCCTCCTGGGTTATGTTTTCGCTTAGGTCATCTCAGGTGATAAAGCAAAGAATATTTGTATGTATACTAACTCCTTTACATACACACATCTATAAATATATCTATGGGTAACCATCTATACTATCTTAAATTAAACATCAGATGTCTCCAACTCTAATCCATTACCACATGAGTTATTTTAGCCTCCTCCCTTCACTTATTTGTTCATTTCTATTCCAATGGTAAGAAACCTGGCTCCTACTATGTTCCATCACTTATTTAATTGTTCCATCCCAGTATATATGTATAGCAGTATCAAAACTGATAACATGTAATCCCATGGGAAATAACTGTATTGGCTGCAGTACAGTGCTTACCTGCAGTTCCTTTTGCCTTTAGTCTTACAGACGTCAATTATTTATAAAGTTATGTAAGTTGACACCTTTTCCCCCAACCCCTTCAGTGAGGTTGTTTCATACAACAGTAACACAGCTAGATTCTCTTGTTATGGTCTGCATTCTTTCCTGGGATCCTCAACTTCTGAAGTGATGTTTTTTAAGATTGCATACATTAAGGCTCATTATTTGTGTTGTAGAGTTCTATGGGTGTTGACAAGTACATGTCATTTATCCACCATTACAGTATCATACAGAGTAGTTTTACCACCCCCAAAATTCTCTGCGCTTCACCTATTCATTTGATTAATGATTTTATTTTAGATTTTGTTATATTTTCTACATTTTAAGGATTTGCTATTTTTAGAATTGCAAATATATTTTTTTCTGCATGTGTTTGTGAACTTTACCTATGGTGTCCTTTGTTGAACAGAATTTCTTAACCTTGATGTAATAAAATTCATCAGTATTTTGCCTATAATTTATCCTTTTTGAATTTTTTTTGAGTAATCTGTTCCTGACCCCATGTGATGAATATACTTACCTTCATTTTTTTCCCATTAACTTCAAAGAATTATCTTTTAACTTAGCCTTTAATCCATTTATAGTGTACCTTTGCATATGCTGTTTGATAGAGTTCAAATTTAATTTTTCTACACATGGTAAAAAATTGGACACCACATCTATGCAATAACCCAATATTTTTACATTGTTCCTGGTGCCATTACTATAGTATTTTAAGTTCCCATATATAGCTAGATTTCTATTCTATTCTGTTTAATTTGTATGTTATTACATTGTTTATTTACAGGGCTTTGTATTATGTTTTAATATCTGGTTATACACATTTCCACATATTACTTTTCTTATGCTTCTCTGTTGTAGATGTTTATATGCTTGCATATATTTTTGAAATAAGGATTCTGAGAGATAAAAAATTCATCTGGAATTTCAGTGGGGGAT
The DNA here is from genome assembly GCA_028627145.1 of Eidolon dupreanum. Lineage (NCBI taxonomy): Eukaryota > Metazoa > Chordata > Mammalia > Chiroptera > Pteropodidae > Eidolon > Eidolon dupreanum. The sequence goes on from CM053513.1 coordinate 42,548,961, forward strand.
GGTATTTAATATATAGATAAATTTGAAGATAATTAATATTTTTATGATAGTAAGACATTCACTTCAAGAGCATGAACTATATTTCCACTTATTCAGAATATCTTTTATGATATTCTTTAGAGTTTTATGCTTTTCTGAAAGCAAGAGCAAATTTTTGAAGCTTTGTTATGAGGCAGTTTTCAACAATTTCACTGTGTTGAAATAGGATTTATTTAAAATATTTCTTTTTTAAAAATACAGAAATTTTAAAAGTTTGGCTTTCAGCACTTATTTAAGCCACTGTAACGGCCTTCAGAAATCTTAAAATGGTAAACATCAATGAACACTCTAAATATTCCTTTAGCATAGTATGACAAGTTCCAGTCTAGTATTCTTTAAGGCAAAGTTGCGTCAATTTCATTATTTTGACATTTTTGCAGTGTTTATAATTTAAGAGATCAGTGTAACGTCCCCTTAAAAAGCTGTTAGTAAGCATCACCATTGCTTAAAAACTGTATATGTAATACTGTATATCAGGAAGAGAAATAAGGATAGGGAGGTCTGTCGATTCTGCATTGCAAAGAAATAAAACACTATTAAGATAAAACTCTAAAAATTTATACTAAAAGCCTTTTCATAAAAAAAGTAACAACTTTCTGCTTTAGAGTCCATAAAGCCAAGAAACTAGTCTTAAAATTTGAAGCCTCACATCACAATGCCTCAAATTCTAGGTTATTCTTTTGAATTACACCAATTTTGTCTAAGGCTGATTTGTCCTGTTTTAAGAATGATCTGAATATTGTGATTTTATTTTTTAAGATAATTATTCAACTGGAAAATCGCTGGGCAAGGCCTAACTGATTAATATTTTAATACCGAAGGCTTTAACATTTAAAATAATATTATTAGAGCAGAAAATTCCCTTTGCCTTGAAGATTTAACTCCCTAAGTTTCAGACCAAAAGCTCTCATTGCAATGGGATGAAATTGAAGCTGTGCAGTGAGGACTTTATTTTCCACCTTGATAAAATCAGACTTCTGCAGATCCTGTAGCTCTGTCCTGTTAGTGTGGTCTTTTTCAGAGTTTTACTGCTTTCTATTATAGTTTTCCAGGCAATTTTTAACAGCACTACTAATACACCGCCTACTACAAAAGAAGTTGACAGGAGAAAATTTCAAATCTTTTGCTTATAAATTACACAACTGTATGATTGTTGAAATATTTGTCTCAAGTATAAATCTATTAGCAGGAAGTGTTGTCATCCAATATATATGTTCTAAAGAAAACAAATATTTCTGAGAAAGAGAATACCAAATTAAATCAGCTGAAAGTATTAGCTTAATTTTGAGACTAGGTAAACATAGCAAATAAAATAATAAAAACAAAAATGCATTGAAAATAGATGAAAAAATTTATAAACATAAGGCATTATTATCACTGTTATGAAGTTTGAGTAAAAAGGGGAATAAGTAAAAAGCACAAAAGAGAGTCCAGAGCTGGTTGTTAAGAGCCTTGGAAGACATAATATGTCTCCAATCTATTTGCACAAGTAGGTGGTCCAGAGTCTGACTGTAGAGGTGGCAGCCTGACTTATTTTAATTATTATTTGATGTGTCATCTTCCCACTTATCACTAAAGTAAACAAGAAGTATAAAACCAAACAAGTTGTGAATTTTCAGGCTAATGACTGATGTTTTGTTCCCAATGTTTTTTGGAACTTTAGTTCCCAGATGGAGTTTCAGGAAAGCTGACTTGGCTGGTGAGATGCAGGAGGAGAAATGACATGGTATGCTCTTTGCACAGAGCAAGAGTCATTACAAAATAACCTGCCCTGGAGCTGACTTAATAGCAGCAAGCAACATTTCACCTTAAAGAGCCTTTGCTGATATTCAAACTTGGAAACATTCCACTGAATTTTCTTCTCATCTCCACCTCAGTGATTCCTTTCTCTCTGCCTGCATCACTTACTTCCTAGTTTATTGGTATACATGTCTGTCTTTCCTACTGCAGAGATGTTCCTCTGAGGTTAGGGACTGTACATTATAAATGTTGATTGGATGCTCAATAAATGTTTTTTTTTTTTTTTTTTTTTTTTGTCGAAAAGGTAAAGGGAAATATAAAATATAGGCTTTTCTATTTTTTTTAATCTGAAAATTATGGTGGACAGTGAAATATCTGTCAGAATTGCCTGTGTATATCCAGCTACCAATTTGAATGTCAGTAGGATATGTATAGAAGTTAAGGGTATATAGACTCTGGAATCAACCTATCTGGATTTAAAAATCCTAACACTGTAAACTAGTTATTGACCTTGGGAGGATAATTTAACCACACTGTGCCTCAACCTCCCCATCTGTAAACTGTGGTTAGTAGTAGTATCCACTTCATGGAGGTCAATGAATCTAATGTATAGATGGTGGTTTTAAAACATCTGCAAATTATTTAATGGTCCATTTATCAAAAAATGCAGTCTCTTTCACCTCTACTTGAAAATGGATGAGTCTTTACACTGCCTGTTGAATAGAATGTGGTAGAAAGGATGCTGCCAGACTTCTAAGGGTTGATTAGAAAGGACAGCTTCTGCCATTATACTGTTTCGACCTTATCCTTGGGGGATACATTCCAAGACCCCCTAGTAAATGCTTGAAACTGTGGATAATACCTATATACACAATGTTTTTTCCTATGCTTACATGCTTCTTATGATAAAGTTTAATTTATCAATTAGGCAATTAAATTGATAGATTTTGTTTTTGCCATAGATCTTAGCAACCTCAGCATATATGTATTTTTTCCTTATTAAATTGAGAACTTTTACTTTTTTACTTAAAGGGAGCTCTTTACAGCTTCTCTTTGGCAAATCTAAATTGCCAGCATCAATAGTCCTGAGCTTTGGGCCATTATTAAGTTAAATAAAGGTTACTCACGCACGAGCACTGTGATACCAAGCCAGTAAATCTGATAACCTAGATGGCTACTAGGAGACTAAGGGGCGGGGTGTATATACAGTGTGGATATGCTGGACAAGACGATGATTTACTTCTAGTAAAGGATGGAGCAGGATGGCATGAGATTTCAACAGTGCACAAAAAACTTTTAAATTATTTATTTGATAATTTCCAGCTAATAATTTTGGACCACAGGTCACTGAAACCATGGAAAGCAAAACTTTGGATAAGGGGTAACTGCTGTTGTATATCATAGGAAACTGAAAACCTTCAGCCACCATATGAAAAGTCTGACTGCCCTGAAGCTGCGATTTGGAGACCACCCAAATAGAAGCACTTTCTGAGAGATGCCCAAGGAGCCCTGCCTATTCCAGACCTCAGTTCTTTGGTTCCTCTGAGCCTAGGCCAACGTAGATGAGTAAAAGAGGTTTCAAGATGGCCCTGGCCCCAGCCACAGCCTGACTACAACTGCATGAGACCGGGAGCCCTGTCAACCCCCAGATTCCTTAGCAAATTCGTTTTAAGTTTCTCTTCAGGGTGATGTGTTAACTAAACAATAGATAAGTGTGCTTGCTATTGTTAGATCAGTCTTTGCTGTTAGTTTTTTAGTGTGATCATCTCACTGAACCCATTTTATGTGTAAATTAGATGTATTAGGATCTGGATTATCTGCCTCATGTGACTGTGATGAAGATTAGATAATAATGTACAAAAGTCCTTTGAAAAGTAATACAGTGTGTAAAAAGTATTTTACTATTTTGTTTTACATTTTTTGTCTTACTTAATCTTAGTACTTTAAAATTGAGAAAACATTCATACTCCATTACTAATGCTATCATTTAAGAGGTGAAATGAGTCAAATATTTTCTTACATTTTTAAATATTATCAAGAACTAAATGAAAAATTTAGCTGAGTCATTTGGTCTGCATGTACAAAGTTGACAAATTGACACAGTTGTTAAAATCTCTGAGAATAGAAGTTGAAAATTGTCTATCATGTTAACATGGCTTCAAGCTTTTCATGTTGTTCTAAATAGAACTACAGCACAAAGTAAGCATATTCCAGATATTACACACTCAATTCTATTAAGACCTAGTTTCAGAATAAATTTCTGTACAACCACCTGTGCTTAGACCTGCCAACCACAAGATGGAGGCAGAGATTTTTATTGTAAGCAGCCATGCCATCCTGATGCTTTTCATAGTGCAGCGGATACAATGAATGCAAAGATTCATACTTCTGATATTGAGAGTAAAGACACAGACACCTAATAGTTCATTGTTAGAAACTTTCTTACTCGGATAGTTGCAATATAGGAATCCCAAAATCCTGATCTATGGATGAGTAAGTAGGTACTATTTTTAACTGTAAACTAGAATTTACCAAAAAGCTTAAATTATGGGCTGTGGTAGAAGAAATAATTAGATACTTTCCTGGCCTAATGGGGGAGAGAATATTTCAGACCCTGGAAGAAATGGACAAGGATGATGTAGCCTCTTGGAAAGGCCATCTTTTGACTTGATTATCCGTGTCTGGGTTTTCTTTAATGGGAGACATAAATTTCATTCTATAATCGACACAATTCTCATAGTGCAATGGCAAATTGAGATAAAGCTGTGTTAGAAATTTACTCTTGCGTGATAATCAGTCACTTAGCCAATAGGTGCTTAATTGGTTGATCTTAGATGCTTTTCTTTTTTAATTTGGGTGAGGGTGCCAAGTTTCTAAAGCAGTGATTAGCAGGCTTGGTTGCATAGCAATTTCCACTCAAGATTGATTAAGTCCAAATCTCCGAGGAGGGGTCCTGGGCACTGTTCTTTTTTTTTTTTTTTTCTCCTTCAGAATTCTTCAGATTATTTTGATGTGTGACTAGGTTTGAGAGTCACTGGTTTGTAGCTTGGATGAGTATGGGACTTACGTGGTGGGGAGAGGTGCCCAAAAGGGAGACCAAAGACATAAAAAGACAGACTTCTAAGCCTTCTTATTTATTTTTAGCTATTTATCTTCAAATGAAAATTGAGTAAATTGTCAAGTTGATTAAATTCTTGCTTTATTAGAGCATAATGCTGTTGAGTTGACAAAATGGGAATGATTTTCCCTTGTTATGTTTTTAAATTCAAATCTCCATAGAAAGGAGGTTTGCTTTTTAAGTTTCCAGGTGAAGTATTGATTAATATACTAACCCTGTGTAGACCATTTAAGGAAATAGTTCTCAGGTGAAGACTTAAGAATCACCTGTGGGATGACTTAGGAATCCAAAAAAACACAAGTTCTGCAACTTGAAAGACTTTAAACTTTGTAAAGGACAACAAAAATAACAGAAGGTTTGTGTGATGATTAAATTTTATGTGTCAACTTGGTTAGGCTCTGGTACCTATTTGTTTAGTCAAACATTCGTCTGGACATTGTTCTGAAGATATTTTGAAGGTGTGATTATTATCTACCACCAGCTGACTTTAAGTAAAGATTTCCCTTCATGATGTGTGTGGGTCTCATCCAATCAGTGGAAGGCCTTAAAAGCAAAAAATGATACTTCTCAGAGAATTCTACCTCTAGTCTGTATCGTAGAAGCTCTGTGTGAGTTTACATACTGTCAGCCTGCCTTGTGGACTTTAGACTTGCCAGCTCCACAATTGGGTAAGGCAGTTCCTTAAAATAAATCTCTCCATCTCTCTCTACTTCTACTCTATTTTATTGGAGAACCCTGAATGATAGAGATTGTAAATGTCATTCTTACAAAGTAGAGTTTTGTTTCTATCATAGTGAGGACCCAGGTTTTTGAATGAAGGTGATATGTAAGGTATAAAAAAACTGAGGACTGTTCATATAATAAATGTTAAACAGTCAAATCAGCTATGGTTGGTAGGAAATGGAAATTCAGAAACATTTGTTTAATGTTGGGAAGCATGTAGGGAGAAAGCACAGGTTTTAGCAATATCTTCCCAAAAGATCTCTGCTTTCTACAAAGTAGGATAAATGTAGGCATAATTATGCATTTAAATCTAAAATTAAAACTTTTATACTAAAATGATAGAATATTTGGGTCAGCAATTATTAATATAAAATATGGTAAAATGTGTTTAGAGTTTGCTGGAAAATATACCCAGGGGAACTGTGAAAACACTACTTCAACCAATTCTATAATACTTTTTGAATACATTGTGACAGAAAACCTGGTTCTACCTGCTCAGGCATAAAAATATTTGACCAAAATGGACCAGTTTGAGTAGTTAATGAACAATTTGTAAATGTAACTTCTCAAGGACAGCAGAATTTTTCAGAATTAATTTCACAGAGCAATAATTTTGCGTGATATCCGAAGGAAAGAGGTCAGTGGTTAAATTTAGGGAATACTAAATTGTGTATGAGAAATTATGACTCTTCAGGGGAGATAGACTATTTTTCTAAAACCAATTTGATCAAGGAACACATTCTTCAAGTACACCTATTAACCTTGCATGGCATGCTGGAATTGAAAGCTAAGTCTCTGTTTTTTTTCTTTACTAACTTCATTTGTCTTTATGGAGTCGTATTCTCATATTTTTATTAATGATATATACTTCTCAAGAGCTAGTTTTGAAGCTTTAGCAAGATAATTTTGGAAGTGGAAAATAACTTTAAAAAATTTAAAATGCTCCATAAATATGTAGTGGATAATTTAGTGTTTTTTTTTCATGGCATCTGATGAACTTCCCTATTTGAGATTATTTTTCCATTTTAGAATCTTTGTGGGAGGTAGGACTATACTTTCTACAGAAGCTGCAAGGGGCAGGCATTTCATTCCCCAATTTCTAGCAGCTAAGGTCTTGGGCACTTGACCTTGACATAGCTAATGAAATGTTCCCTACTGGGACTGAGAATCTTGAGGAGTGAACAGGGATGACTTTGGTTAATATGACTCCAGTTATATATGCTATAAAAAATGAACTCAAATTCCTTGAGGCAATTAACTATAAATATAGATTTTTTTTTTTTGGTTTGTACTGGTTTCAGAGAGGTATAAAATTTTTCTTTCAAAGCAAAATATGTTGAGTTAGAATACCTTCATCATCTCTGGGCAAAGAAAGCACATAGAGATGATATCCTGTGTGAGAGAGATATATATGTATGTATGTATAATTAAGTTAAAATCATGATGTTTTTAGAATAAATTGCTCTTAAGAGTCATCTGTAGCAAAATTAAACTTGGCCTGGCCATAAGGGTTTTCTTTCTGCAAGGCAGATACTACCTAATTAATGCCATACAACTTGCAGCTGGGAGCAAGAAGGTATTCTCAGGTAGGTGTGTGTGTGTGTGTGTGTGTGTGTGTGTTTTAAGTAGGCCATTTATGGTAGAAGACTGGCTTACTCTTCCTTAATAGTACTTAAGCCTGAGAAGCAATCCAGGAATGGAGCTTAGTATGTAGGGAATTTTAAAGTAGATGCTTAATGTTGTGAATCTTTTCGAGAGACGCAGCAGAGATCTAGAATAAAAGCAGGGGCTTGTGATGTTGAAGCTGCCTACTGTAGTATCTGTGAAAAATCACAGGAACAGTGCTGAAGATCAACATGGCAACATCATCCTCAGAAGCATTTATGGTTTACATTATGTTTCAATTTATTTTGATAGCAAATCATCATACTTATTGTATGAAGATATTATAGCTGGAAAAAAATAAAACCAAAACAGAAAACCCAGCGATTATCCTAGCTGTTTCCCCAGGAGCTCTGGTTTTGCTTAGGTTAGGTCATCAGATGTCATTCCCAGGATGGTTACAGCTCTAGGTCTATGGGAATAATAAAAATAAATGTTAGAAAAACAGAGCTAATTGGCAACAGTCATAACATTGTTCAACAGATGCATATAAAGTCATTATTTTTATGGTTAAAGATAAGCCTGTCTAGCAAGACCCATATATCCATTACTGCCCACCTGATGGTTCCAGAATAAAAAATGTAAGAAATTCCCAAGACATACATATAAAGCAAACACTGTTGTTATGCCAAGGTACATCATACACTTTTTCTTCCTTGAACTAATAATGTATGTAACTTTCTGCCTCAGGGTGAATGCTCACTGTTGGAGAGGTGGGAAGCAGCAACCAATGGCGTATAAGACTCTCCTCCCCAGCTCCTGCCCCTCACTTCTTGTCATGAGATTGAGATGATAGTTCAGTAGTTGTATTTTAGTAAAACACTGAGTAAGAGTTTTTAATCACATCACTTTCTACTTTGTAATGAGGCAAATGTGTGTCTCCTTTGATTTTTCCCAGTTTCTAAGACAGTAAAGTCATATACTTCTACTTGCACAGTGCAAGATATTCCACCTTTCATTGCTCACAATGAGTTTATGCCTTGTTTTTTTTTTTTAAATTTATTGGGTGACGTTGGTTAATAAAATTAACCAATAGTACAGTAGTACATCACCTGAGTTCATGGGTTTCATGGGTTCAATAGTACATCACCTGTATACCGCATTATGTGTTCAGCACCCAAAGTCAAATCTCCTGTCACCATGCATTTGACCCCCTTTACCCTTATCTACCTGTCCCCTCCCCCTTTCCCTCTGGTAACCACTAAATTGTGTCCATGAGTCTCTGTGTATTTGTCTTGTTTGTTGCTTTTAGTTTTATATCCCACATATGAGTGAAATCATATGGTTCTCAACTTTTTCTGTCTGACATTTCATTTAGCATCATTATCTCAAGATCCATCAATGTTGCAAAAGGGGGGCATTTCATCTTATGACTGAGCAATATTCCACTGTATGTATGTACTGTATCTTTATCCAATCTATCAAAGGGCACTTTGGCTGTTGCCATGTCTTGGCTAATGTGACTAATGCTGCAATGAATATCAGGGTGTATATATCTTTATGGATAAATGTTTTCAATTTTGGAGGGTAAATATATAGAAGAGGGATTACTGTGTTACGTGATAATGCTATTAATTTTTTGAGGACTCTCCTTACTGTTTTCCGTAGTGGCTATACCATTACATTCCCACCAGCAGTATATGAGGGTTTGTTTTTCCCCACAACCTCTCCAATACATCACTTGTCTTGTTGATAATGGCCATTCTGACAGGTGTGTGAGGTGGCATCTCATTATGGTTTTGATTTGTATTACCATAATAGCTAATAAAATTGAGCATCTTTTCACGTGTGTTGGCTGTATGTCTTCTTGGGAGAAGTGTCTATTCAGTCTTCTGCCCATTTTTTAATTGGAGTTTTTTTTTGAATGATTTCTTTATATATTTTGGATATTAGCCCCTTATTGAAGGCATATGAGCTGCCTCATACAGATTTGTGAATATCTTCTCCCATTTGGTTGGTTTCCCCTTTGTTTTGATGATTTCTTTTGCTGTGTGGAAGCTTTTTAGTTTGATAGAGTCCCATTTATTTTTGCTTTTACTTCTCTTGCTTTTCGGGTCAAATTCATAAAATCCTCTCTAGAATCAAGGTCCATGAGTTTAGTACATGTTCTATGCAAATTGTTTTAGGTCTTATATTTAGATCTTTAATCCATTTTGAGTTAACTTTGGTGAATGACAGAAAGCAGTCTAGTTTCATTCTTTTGCAACTGGCTTTTCAATTTTTCCAGCCCTATTGAAGAGGCTTTCTTTATTCCATTGTATATTTTTGGCTCCTTTGTCAAAAATTATTTGCCTTTATGTATATCAGTTTATTTCTGGGCTCTCAAATCTGTTCCATTGGTCTGTGTGCCTCTTATTTTGCCAGTACCATGCGGTTTTGATTATTGACGCTGTGTAGTGTAATTTGAATTCAGGGAGTGTGATACCTCCTGTCTTGTTCTTTTTTCTCATGGTTGCTTTGGCTATGCAGAGTCTTTTGTGATTCCGTACAAGTCCAACTGTTTTCTTCTATTTCTTTAAAAATGCCACTGGGATTTCGATGGGGATTGCACAAAATCTGTATATTGCTTTGGGTAATATGGCCATTTTAACTGATATGGAAGACACATCTGTGCTTCCCCTACTTATGTATCTCTCATAGTGAAGCATTTGACTATGTTGAGTGTGATTCTGGTATTTAAAGTATTTTCCATACAACCTGATTCTGCAGTGTGACTCAACTTCTTTATCTGTTGACAACTCAGGGAACACGAATTTTCTAAAGCTGAAGGAAAAAATGATAACTGGATTTGTGGGACTTATTAAGAGATAGTAATTCCTTTTCCAAGGGACATGCAAATGTGGCCACAATCAACTTTGGGGCTTGAAGAAAAAAATTGATCAAGGGGACCAATAACTGTCAGGATGACAACTCAGATTTATAGTTACTTTAGTTAAGAATGAAATGGCATCAAACTTTTGACTAGAAGACATGAATTGTAGGTGTTCCTAAGCATGGGAACACCTGACACAAAGGCTTCAGCTTCTATAAGCTGTTCAGATCTCTAAAGAGGGGTAGGCGTTCAATTATAAGAAATCTATAGCCATCCAAAGTTGGTTTAATAGTTTTAGGAACCGTTTCACACCAAACAACATATGCCACTTCTACCATTGGGGACCCTACCTGTTATAGTAAGAGAAAAATCATAGAAGAAAATGGAAATATTCTAAATCAATTTAAACTATGACAGAAGGTCTGGTTTATCTGGGAGGAAAGTTCTCACCACTTAGTGTGGAATCATTAAGTCAAGTTCTGGGTTCAGAGCAGCTTAAGACTGGGACTGCATTGTTTTGGGGGCAATACTACAGGTAATTGAATGGACTTAGGGTTGTCCAATAGAGTAACAAAATTCTCCCTACAGTCCAAAAACTACAGTCTGATGGCTGTGTTCTAGAAACATGATAAAACATTTAGGTTGTGGCATCATTATTTCTGGATATTAAGTGCCCCAGGTCCTACAACCTGGTAAGCAAGGTATAATTTGCTCTTTCAAAGCCACAAAACTACTCCTAATATAACAATGTAAGTACCCCTTTACCACTGCAGATTGTCACTATAATAAAAAGGCATTGGATAAAATTGAGTTCAAGAGTCAATGTGTACTGTTGGAAGTCTATGGAAGGAATATGTGAGTTATTTTAGGGAGGATTCTTTCCAGTTGATCAAAATGAATTTGGGTGGCCAATTAGAAGATATAGAAATTGAAAGACTAAATAATTGTCATAGAAAAATACTGACTAACATAGAATAAATGATAATGCATTTATATAGAAGAGTAAAATTATATTAACCAGAAGAATCAGTGTAGTAGAATCATTAGTCTGTCACTGAAAAAACTGTGTTCACCAATTACAGCATTAAAAGTATTTCTGAAAGTTGTTAATTAAAAAAAATCTTTTTAAATCTATAGAATTTGTGTTGCCTCTCCTTTTCTTAGGATATCTTCTATTTCAGTTTATGTTCCTAGAGTCTGAAAGACTACACATGAGACACCGAGAAAATGCACTCTGAATTCCTAAAGAATAACAGTCCAATGAAAACAAACCAAAAGCAAAATTATTATATAGCTTCCCAAACAACCATAATTCTTATTAAAGCTTGAGATATCTTTAAGGGTGGGAAGTAAGCTAACTGTTGTATATTGGGATTTTAACTCTATAGGGATTACATGTAGATTGAAATAAAGGGAGACTGGAATAATTAAGGAAAGAATAGCTTAGCAGCAACAGAGACTAGATACTATTTTAACTCTAAAATAATTACACTGCAAGTAACTGGCTTTCAATTTTTCCTCAAAAATTATTGAGATAATTTAATTTTCCTTTATAATATAATATCTATGAAAAGCACAAATATGTAGGCAGGGAAACTTGTTTTAGTTTAGATTCATATCAATTGTCGTAGAAATAGCAACAGCAGGAACAACTTTGCTAGCTAGTATTACCGCTGCTATTTTCTAGGCATTTTATATATATCATCATCTCTATCAAATAACAATGCTGAGAGGTAGATATTATCATTTCCTCTTTACAAAAAGTCTTGCGCTTTAGAAAATATAATTTGTTCACATTCACAAAGATAGTTGGAGTATGGATTCTAATCCAGACTGAATAATTCCCCAAATGAGTAATTCCCATTGTATTGCTGCTTAGAGTGATAATTTTCTTTTTTACTGTTTCTGATGATTCAAATAGTCAATAATTGAAGACTGAATATAGTTTAATTATTTAATTTCATTAGTAAATGGCTTTTGTTTCCATGTCATTTTGGGGAAAGTTGTCAGTAAATTAGCAAAACAAAATTTTTGCATCATTCAAAAGCCTCGACTCAACCTGAGCTAAACAAAAACCATTTTTTTCATCATTTTTTAATCTCAGATGTAATATCTTTAAAATTAATACAATTAAATCTGTAGAGAAAATTTTTTTTTGAAATGTGCAGAGTTGAGGTCATCTTCAGTTTAGGAATTCTGTCTAAAATACTTTATGCTCTTAATATCTTTAAGCATTAAAAATGTGTGAAAATGTAATATCTGAAAGAAGCAAGTGATAATATTTCAGCAGTAGTGCTTTAATTTGAATAATGCCTCTTTCTTCCTAAGAACACTATGGTATTATCTGTTAGATTTCATGAACTCTGTTTTTAAACACATTTTTTTTTTATTTCTATTAAATGCATCAAAATCTTTGAAATAATTTCTAGGCTGCAATTATCTTAGATGTGAAATTATGATGAATATAGTTCCAGGCCAGGGACACAGATTCTAGTCCTAAATATGTCAGAAGTTGGTTGTGTATATTTGTGTAAGCTCCTTAAATTTTCTAGTTGCTTAATATTCTCATCTGTAAAATGAGTTTGAATAGACAATAGAATAAATAAAATCTCCTTTCCATTCTATAATTTTAAAAATACGGTGCACAAAGCTAGGTTTTTTTGCTGCCTTTAACAACAATACTTACCTAAGATAATACACATGCATCAAGACTGCAGGATGTTTTTCATTTCGGTATCAATCTGGCCAAAAAAAAAATGTTATCCAATTATTCGTGATATATTTTATTAGTAGACTATCAGATCATGAAGAAAGTATACAAAATTTGAACCTTGATTAGAGGGAAAATTTCTTATCAAAAGGTAGTTTGATATTAAACTTTTTATTGGCCATCCTTCACATTTAGGTTTACACTGTCCCTGCCATTAAAGAGTTTACAATAGTCTAGGAAAAATAGACCCCAAAAAATGATAATAGAGTTAAAATAAATGCTAATTATTGGGTGTGCACAGAATGTTAAGGGGTAACGGAAGAGCTTGAGTGCCAGGGAAGAATTCCCAGGGGTGATATTTAAATTGAATCTTGAAGCTTGATGAAAAATATAGCCAGGCCAAAGAGTCTAGATGGGACAATCCAAGATGAGTTATCATATGCAAAAGCCTTAAGGTAAGAGCAAATTTAATGTACTTGGGAAAATGGTAAAGAGTTCAGGAGAAGCAAAGGAGGAGGAACAAGAAGCAGTGATAGCTCAGGCTGGGGAGGAAATCAAGGATCCAAACTCTCTTTATTGAAAGAAAAAAAAAATTGGACTTCAGTTTGGAAGCAATGGAGAGCATTAGAGAAATGTATTCACAATTTTGTGTTTTGCGAAGGTTATTTTAACATCATTATAGAGATAAGATTGGATGTGAGGCATTGGAGAACTGGAGATAAGAGACCAAGTGGGAGGCTGTAATCCAAGTAAAAGATTGCCTAAATTTAAGTATCAATAATATAGAAGAAGGTAGGGGGTGGGATTGAGTTATACTGAGGAGTTAGAATTGATAGGATTTGGAATTTGGTGTATAAGGAAAAGGAAGGAGGAATTAAGGATCACTGTTTTTTATTTGAGACAATGGGTGAACGGTGTTGATAGTCATAAACTTAGGAAATACTAGAGGAAGTTTTAAGATGAAGATTTGGGACATGTTGAGTTTCAATTTCTTGTGGAACAAGAAAGCCCTTAATCCTTTGGATAAAAAGCTTGGTGCTGAAGGGAGAGATGCTCGCTGACGGTAGAGGTTTGGAGATTAAAGGCATGTCCATGGATGAGACAACTCAGGGAAAATGTAATGTCATAGAAATTGAGGAAGAAAATAAAAAAACTCTGGAAAACATAAAAATTTAAGAGGTGGCTAGAAGAAGATAATTTGAAACAGAATGAAAAGTGAAGAATCATAGAAGAATAAAAGGTAGACTATGATAATGGAATTCAGTGATACTACTGATTTGGTGTCATTTTTGCTATTTTAACAATTTTGAACTTTCAATTAATAGTTAATAGTCTTTTGATACCAATATTTTGCTTTTGTTACTAGCTAAATTAGGTCTGATTTCTAACAATGACATGGAGAATAATAGACTCATATGGAATAAACTTATGATTTTCCTAATATCATGTAACCTCTGTGTATCTCATTCAATCCATATGTAAAATGGAAATTAATCTGGTATCTAACATTTAGAATTGTTTTTATATAGACATAGATGTATTTACATAAAATAATATTCTACTTAACAAATAGTATTGGCTTAATAAATGCTAGCTATACATTGATCATAAAATTTAGTTATACTGAGATACATAATAAACTATAGTGAATATGCCAGCTTTTCCTGAAACATGAGAAAGGAAGAAAGAGGGGACACTCAGAGGGGAGGAGAGAGGAGAGAGTCAGTCTTCATTTTTTCCAGCTTCCACTTGGCTGTTTGCCTTTGTCTCTGTTTTCAGGACTTTAATAATCAATCCCAGCATATAACAGTGACTTTGTGAATACTTTGGGAAATCATAGCTGATGCCCACTAGCACTCTATTGGGACATCTTAGAGGAAGCATAGCAATGAGTTCTCAGAAGAATGCATGAGGATGATCTGCCTGAATAACAGTGGAGAGAAAAATAATTTTAAGTCTAATTTTGCAACTTAGTTTTCCTGAAATCAATGGACCTCAATGGCATGATAAAATGAATCAATTCTGAGAGTGCCACAGAGAAGCCAAAAGAAAGTTACACTGGTTGTTCTACTTCCTAGTTATTTCAAGATCAGAGTGAAGGTAAGGCTATATACAATACCACATAATGAAACAAGAGTATGGTTCAGAAGCCCCTTTTGCCACTCTGCCAGAGACAATGCCAAGTTTATATAGAACGGCAGATAGAGATGTATCCCAGAATATAAATGACTTCAAATGAATGTAGTGAATGAACATTACTTTCAAGAAAAAATTTGTACAACTATAGGACAAGGAGATTTAAAATAAATTATAATCCAAATATTATAGGGTAAGTGAGACAAGTATGCTAAGCATTGGGGAGAAAAGTGAATGCTGTTCTAACAGATTTTTCCCTTACATGAAGTCAGAAAACAGGTGAGCTTACTTACCTAGGTATAAGATCAATGTAGAAAGACAATCAAAAAAGCTGTTAGAAACACCAGAGGGTCTAATCTCTGAGTACTCTGTCTAAATAATCAAATGTGCACAAGTATCTCAACTCTATTCATCTCACTCTTCTTTGGCAATTACTGAAAGATTGGCTACTTGGCACCTCTATAAATTTACTGGGCATAAAGCAAGAAAATAGAAAGTCACAAAGCTGCCTTCTCATCATTGTAGTTGTAAATAAGTTTTTAAATGGCTATATGTTATAGTGAAAAACTGAAAAGGAACTCAAGGAAATGAAGAGACTTGAAGGAAGGGAGCATGTGTTTTGTGTGTAAAGCTCAGTTTATCTTGTATGATGTCAAAAAGGAAAGTGTATATGTAGATAGAGATAACAAAAGGGCTGGGGAAGGGTTACAAAAGTGTTATTTTGACAGAATGTAAAAAAGTATTTTAGACTTTTTTCCTTTTTTTAATGATTAAATTAGACACTCAGAGCAAATTCTGATAGCAAACAACTTCTAGGTAAGATGATTTTGTTTTTCTGGGATAAGGCAACCTAAATTCAGTTGTTGTATTACCAAAGCAAATTGGTAGTAAAAGAAGGAACTGCTCAATTTAATTGTTTAATGCTAAATACTTTAATGGTGATAATAACCAAAAAATCTCAATACTCCAGTTCTTTCAGGTTTTCTTTTTTTTTT
This sequence comes from Eidolon dupreanum, assembly GCA_028627145.1. Classification (NCBI taxonomy): domain Eukaryota; kingdom Metazoa; phylum Chordata; class Mammalia; order Chiroptera; family Pteropodidae; genus Eidolon; species Eidolon dupreanum. The sequence goes on from CM053513.1 coordinate 42,564,896, forward strand.
TTTAGAATCTTGGTTTGAATTTTAATAAGAGATAAATATATTTCTCAGCATCATTTAAAGAATAGGCAGTTATTCTACTGTAACTCATTCCATCTGCAATTCTGACGTTACATATTGTTACAAACAAGATTAGCAATTAGGCTTGGTCTAGAGTGTAAATGTAGATATTGGAAGAGAAATCAGAATCTCTAAAAGTATAAAAGAAAAATGAAGAAAGATGATATAGCTTAATTTGCCAAAGTAAGACATTGTTAGGCACTATCCAGTAAAAAAAAAAAACAAACCAAACCAAAACAACAACAAAAAAACAACCAACAAAACCTCATTCAAATAATAAGGGAATTGGTATATATAGCTCAAAAAATTTAAAAAAATACTTCACTTAGACTAATTTTTAAAAAGCCAGTTTAAGTATAAAAAAACTGTTATTGAGAACAGAGAATAGACATTTTCTAGTTGAAAGAGAAGGCAAAACTTGACTCAGCAGAAATTATGAGGGGGAATATCATGGCTTAAATTGTAGAAAAATAGGCTTATAAATGAAGCTACATGGCAGTGAAATAGACTACTTCTAAGAGAAAATGAATTGACTATAGATATTTAAATGGAAGTTGAATGATCTCTGGAAGGAAATGAGTGAAAAAAATTGGATATTTTCAATGTGCTCTAGTAGAATAACAATATAAATAGAAAAAGAATAAAATGAAATCAGGCTTTGTTGTTTTTATGGTTTAATAAATAAAAATTTGAATTATTGGAAAAACATTCTTAAAGGACTTTTAACTGGCATTAAATTATTAGTGTAGGTGGTATTGTCTTTTACATTATAGGTAAGTTATTTTATGTGTAAAAATAATGAGTCAAAAATGTATTATAAGAGATCAAAAAATACATAGAAATGAATGATAATGATAGTACTACATTTCAAAACTTTTGGGACATGGCAAAAATGGTAATAAGAGGAAAGTTCATGTTATTACAGGCCTACTTCCAAAAACAAGAATGAGCTCAAATGAACAACCTAATGCTTCATCTTAAACTAGAAAGGGAAGAAGAAATGAAGCCTAAAGTTATAGGAAAGAAATATTCAAAATTAGAGTAGAAATAAATGAAATTGAAAACAAACAAACAAAAAAATAGAAAAAATAAATGCAAAAAAGAGCTGGTTCTTTGAGAAGGTTAATAAAATTGACAAGCCCCTGGCTAGGCTCACTAAAGAAAAGAGAAAGGACACAAAATCAGGGATGAAAGGGGAAATTATGACAGACATTGCAGAAATGCAAAGGATCATACAAGGATACTATGAAAAAGTATATAACACCAAATTTAATAACCTAGAAGAAATGGACCAGTACTTAGAAAAATACAATCTTCCTAGACTGAACCAAGAACTGGAAAATCTAAATAGACCAATCAGCAGTATGGAAATTGAAACAATCATCAAAAACCTACCAAAAAGTAAAAGTTTATGACCAGATGGCTTCACCAGTGAATTCTAGCAAACATTCAAAGAAGATTTAATACCTATTCTCCTCAAACTCTTCCAAAAAATTGAAGAGGGGGCAATAAATATATAAAAAGATGCTCAGCATCGCTAGCTATTAGGGAAATGCAAATCAAAACCACAATGAGATACTATCTCACATCTGTTAGAATAGCTATAATCAACAGGACAAGTAATAAATACTGGAGAGGATGCAGAGAGAAATAAGAACCCTCATATACTGCTGGTGGGACTGCAAATTGGTGCAGCCACTATGGAAAACAGTACTGACATTCCTCAAAAAACTAAGAATTGATTTACCATATGATCCAGCAATTTCTCTACTGGATATTTATTCCAAAGACTTGAAAACTCATATCTACAAAGATATATGTGATATTTATAGCAGCATTATTCACAGTGGCCAGGACATGGAAGCAATCGAAGTGTCCTATGATAGATGATTGGCTAAAGAAGCTGTGGTACATATATACAATGGAATATTACTCAGCCATAAGAAGGGATGAAATACTGCCATTTGTAACAACATGGATGGACCTTGAAATAATACTAAGTGAAATAAGCCAGACAGAAAAGGCTGAAAATCACATGCTATCACTCATATGTGGGATATAATCCTAAAAGCAACAAGTGAATAGGACAAACAAACAGAGATTCATGGACATGGTCAGTGGACTAGTGGTTACCAGAGGTGAGGGGAGAATAGTGAGAAAAATAAGTAAAATGTTAAAAATAAAATTAATCCCATGACAAACAGTAATAAAACCCAGTGAAAAACTCTTAGCTACCACCAGAGAAGGGAAGAGTATAACTTAATATCATGAATTTCAGAAAGTCGTGGGCAAAGGAAGAAAATATTTCAATTCAATATGGCAGATTTGGTCTTAACCTTGCCTCTCTATTCCCTAAATGAAATGGGTAAGACAACAATGTTCTTGAAACTGTCACGAATATCTCCAAATTAGCAGTAAAGTGAAATAAAGTGTTGTCCTTATCTCTTGACTCTTCCAAATAATTGAATTGACTCCTGGACAATTATAGGTCAAATGCACAATGTGAACAAATGGGATGAAGGTATGTGAAAAAGGCTAACAAAACGTCTCTTCATGATATATGATAGATATTGACATGAAGGAGGAAGCCCTAGTATAACACAATTAACAAAATGTTAGAGAAAGCACAAATTAAGTCTGCTAAACAGTGGATCTACACAGCCAAAACTGGGCTCTCCTCTTTCACACCTTCAGTCTACATAAAGATGAAACACTAAGTACCAGCCTCACACTCTTGTTTATAGGAGAAAACTAAGAAGCTCAGATGCAGTGAAAGGGTTACACTAATTCACCTACTATCAGAGAAAAGAAAAGATCCTACTAGAAATGCACAAGGTAAAAAAAAAAAATCTGGCAACTATACAACTACATTTAAGGGAGAGGGGAATAAAGAAAGGGAAAAGGGAGACAGGAATGAGAGGGAGCTAGGGGCTAGAAGAGGAGTTGGTCATATTTAAAGAAATATGAACTCAAGAACTAAAAATGAGGAAGAGTGGGGAGGGAAATTAGAAAATATGAGTTCTAATTTCTTTATATTTCACAGTTGGAAGCCAACTGATGGTGTCTAAAAGAATGCATGTAATTGAAAATTACTCCAACATTTTAATATCAATATTTTTTAACTTTTAGAAAATAGTTTATGGTAAGAAATATTTGTGTGACTTTTAATAATTGTATATTTTTGTTGCATTAAAGCTAAAGTATCCCTTTATCAATCTACCTATTGATACCTGTATACATATATGTGAAATAAAACTTTCACAAGGTATTTACTCTTGCTATATTAAATGGACTAATTTCTACTTTATTCTTTTTTTCTCTTCTTTCATTTAAAAAAGCTATTAATAGGTTACAACCTATAGTTTGAAAAACACTGTACTATACTGTCTGTGTTCACACTTTTTTCTTTAGAAGTGTAAAATTTTATAAGTTTTGATTCTGCCTAAATTTGCTTTTCAATTAGCATAGCATGGACACATTTTTCTTTCACTGTAAAGACAACAAAATTGTAATAGCACCAGGAAAAGACTGCCAATAATGGCATTTCAATAACAAGAAAGAAATGAGTAAATCTAAGTGTGTAAGTTCTTAATAATACTGTGCAGTGATCAGTGGATGGCTAAATCTTACCGCAGAATCACAGTAGAGGGGAGGTGAGTTTATGGAACAGCACTTGGAGGCAAAGTCTGAGCGCTTGTCAACCAGCTCTTCAAGTTCTGTTGCTGTGGCATCAGGCAATTTTGCTTTTAATCGCTCTGCCAGTCTGAAAGACCATTTTTGTAAGATTTTACTTGATGGGTTTTATAAACATTTCTAAGGGAAAATGATAGCCATTTCAGTTATTTTACAATAAAAAAAGGAAAATAAAAATACTTACACCTTAAGAAAATCCTGTATATCTGTGCAATTATTTTTAGTGACTCAGTTTGAGATTAGAAAGTAAAATCTATGCCTCTTTTAAGATCATGAAAGTAAATATACAAATAGCTGCTGAATTTAAGTTCTATTCTTTCCTCTTTCATTTGGATAACTTCCTGTTCTATTTTCCTTGATCTTTCATCTTCTCTCCAGTTCTAAGTTTCAAGATCCTTAATGTTTTTTCTTTTCTCTCATATTTTTTACAGTTCTCCCCTCAGTTTGCTTACTTCTCGACTAGCTCTGCTGGAAAATGATGAAACAAAGTCAGAGAACTTTTTTCTTGTTTTTAGCTCTGCTGTTAACCAGCTCTCCAGCTCACTTTCAGGGTGCCGCCAGGGTTTGAATTCATTGGATCCTTTTCCAGTTTGAATTGTCTATGATCTTAGTAACTCTTTACCCTTGTGGTAAACAACTCAGCTTGGTTTTATGACTTTCTTCAAGCATAGTTCCCAGCCAAGTAAAAGGCAATGGGAGGTAGAAGAGACCAAAATTTATCTGGAGTGGGGGTTGGCAAGGTGGATGCTGAGAAGGGACAAGAGGGTCAGGGGGACTAGGTAACTCTTAAAAGCATTCAGATGAATTGGTTCCAACTGAGGGAGGATGCAAGTGACCAGAAGGAACTCAGAGGATGGGAAAATTAGGGGATGGTGAGATTAGTCTTCATCTTCTCTAATTTCATAACCATAAATGTCAATTCTACATATTTATCTGAAATAGAGATCATATAAATTATCACTTAATTGCCTCATGCAATTCTGGGGTTTAAAACTGCTGGTAGAGAGCTTAATCTTGCATTATCTGTTTTACATTAATCTATATTATCTCCATAATCTATTAATTATAGAATTTTCTGGTAACTGGCAAATAACAATTTTTAACTTAAGGCTTTCATGGTTTTTCATTTTCTTTCACAGCTTTGTTAAGGTTGACTTCATAGGGGTCATTTAAGGAAGTGTCCAACTTTGGGGATCTTAGGGGATTCTTTAGAGAGGTCTTATGGAGTTCTATTTGTGCTTAATTGAGCCCTGTGTTCAAGATGATTTGAAATGAATTTAGGAAGTCTACTTAATGAAATTGAGGATGACATGATTTTAACAGACATTTTCTAGGAACCCAGTAAAACTGCTTTCATTATAGTCTATTTTAATGTTAACATCTATTTGAAAAGAAATACTTTCTCTTAATTGAGAAAAATGACTGTTGTAAAACACTATGTATGATTAATTAAAATTTATTTTCCAATTTATAGAGAATGCATATGGGTGATAGGTGATACTATACTTAGTTGAAAGTTTGGGTCCTCTTGTCAGACAATATGCCATTAAGTTAGGTAACATTTTCCAGCAGTTTTATAGTTTCTCAATTATGTATAGAGACATCTACTGATTGTTTTAGGGCAACAATATTGATAAACTATGGACTAATTTTTTAAAAATCAAGTCTCTGCAGATCTTGTAATTTATGTTTGTGGCTGAGTTCTAATTGACTCCTCACCTGATAACATGATTTCTTTCTCCTCCTAGAAAAGAACTGTTTCTTTTCACACAGATATTAGATTCTAACTACTTTTTAAAAATTCTTTTAATTAAATATCCTCTTTTTATTGCTCACTTAGCACATCTTATGTCTTCAACTGTACTTTCAAATCACGATATCAGGCTAATATTGATAAATTTGTAGGATATGACCAGGACAAATTCCTTACTTTTTCTTGTACTCAGTAAATGTGTTTTCTGAATAATCTGCACATAGTTCTTGTCCCTTGTCAATGAAAGAAGATAGCTCTTTCTTCAGTTGAGGGACCTATAAGAAAATAATTACATAATAATTATTTGTCTTAACACTGTTCCAGGAGACGTTAAATCAGAATTCCAATATGAGTGTTTATACCATTGACAACCATTTTCTTTATAAGATTGGATAGTAAATATTTTAGGCTTTGTAGGCCATATATTGTTTCTGTTGTAACTACTGAACTCTGCCATCCTGGCACAAACACAGCCATAAACAATGCATAAACAATGGGCACAACTTATGTGTGAATACTGAGATTTGAATTTCATATAATTTTAATGTCATGAAATGTTAATCTCTTTTTTTAAAGCCATTTAAAGATTTAAGACCACTTTAGCTCACAGGCCATACAAAAACAGGCACCAGTCCAATGTGGCCCACAAGCTACAGTTTGCCAAACCTTGATCTAGACCAAGATTGATGAAGAAATCTAGCAAATTGTACCTTAGCATTAAAACAGGCAGTAGAATCTTCAGAGTCACAGCAGTCTGCAAGGCTTTTCAGGGTTGGTACAAGTATTTTACTGAGAAATACTTCCGGAATATGAGTCCTCCTACTTAGTTCAAATGTGTATCTGGCATGAGACAGAGAGGGAATAATATGCTTAATGTGCTTGGGTTTATTTGTGTATATGTATCATGTTTTGAAATTTGACACCTATAACAAAGGCAGAGTACCTGGTTTCTGCATCTTTAATTAAAAAATAAGATTTAGCTAAAACTAAATTCAAGTGAACAGGTTTAGGATTAAAAACACAATTCTCACTGAAATCCAAGTTATTAATAATTGCTTTGAAGTTATTGTGACTAATAACTGAATTAAAGTTCTGTGTGTACTCTGTATCCATTTGCATACTATATTATATATATATATATTATATATATATAATATTTTATATATATATTTATACTTTGATTTATGTGATTTTTATCAAATGCATATGGAACCGTTCTTGTGTAATAATAAAATGATATAAAGCATCAAGGAGATACTTCACTTGGCTTTTCTGTGAAAATTGATTTATGTAAATTCTTTGATTGTATTATCCTACTGCTGTCTATGCATTTACAAAAACAATGAGTATCTAGACAAATATAGTTTCAATGCAGTCTAAATTCTGCTCTCTGATATTGATAAATGATTTTCTGACATGTTATTTGGGCTACTCATGAAATATTTTTATGTCATGAGTATGTATATACTATTCATCATGTATGCAACCCATGATGTATTTATCTTAATTCTTTTTTTAGTTCGAAGAAACCAGTTACAGGTTTGTTATTTCTTCCCCATCTAATTTATTTGTCATTTAAAGCTAGTGAATATCAATATTATCAAGAAAAAAATTAAGTGAACTCTACTTACTTATCCATGGCTTTGGTGTTTCCATTACCACACACATCTTTATTTGTGGGCAAATCGACTTCTGGCAGCTCAGGTGGTTGAGCAGCTGGCGTGAAGTATATGCACATAAAAATGTCCATGGGTGTTTTTTCTTGACAGCAGTCATTAAACTTACTATTTTTTGTGGATAAGTTGTCACAAATTTTTACTGTGTGTTCAGGCAGCTACAAAAGTAATTGTGGTTTTGTGCACTGTTAGTTTTCTGGTAGATCCAATTAAAAATAAGGAAGGTTTCATAGGCTTATTGGTCCCAGTATGATGTATATACAAGTCAGTGTGAATGCTCCTAGGGAGTAAACTGGCAGAATATTTTTGGAGGGCAATTTGTCACTATCCTGAAAGCCTTAAAATCTGCAATTTGACTTCTAAGAATTTATCCTCAGAAAGTAATTATGGTGAAGAGAAGATTTAACTACAAGGCTATTAAGGGCAGCATTGCTTAAAATATAAAAATTGAAACAACCTAGACCCAGTGCTAGAGGATTGGTTAAATAATATATGGTATATTAGTTAGATAGCTGTAGTACATGCAATAGATACATAGTGATAGAGTACCACTAGCCATTATAAGTCAGGTTATAGAAAAACACCTATTAACAGACATATTCTTAATGGAAAACGACCAAATAGGACAATGTATTTATTCCTAAAGAGGTCCACAGACTTAGAGAATGAACTTTGTCTAAAGTAATTGTTCAAATTTGTATCTACTTGAAAGAATTATATAAACAAAAAATAATGGAAAAATCGAGATGAAGATCAAACTATAACAGGTATAATAAAAACATTAGTAGCTCCTAATAGCATAATGGTTGTGGTATGGTCTAACAGACCTTTACTAGGTGATGATGAAAATTATCAGTATCTGTACTAATATTACTGAGCTTTTGAAATGTGGCTAGTGTGACTTAAATTTTAAGTTTAATTATAATTAAGTAAACATATACAGCTAGTGGATACTGTATTGGGCTCTACAGGTTGACTAAGTTCTTGGGAATCAGATAATGTTTTCTTTGTGTGTGGACTTTGCCACTTACTAGTTGTGTGACTTCAAATTATTGAATCTTGCTAATCCGTTTCCTTATCTGCAAAATGGAGTTAACAAGATATTTTTTCCTCAGATACATGTGAAGATCATTGAGATAATGCATGTAAAAAGCAGCTTAGAAGGATGCCTGCTACTTAGTAAATGGCACATGATGATAATGATGATTCTCTTACCTCCTTGGCCATGCAGTCCTCAGAGGTAGAGTCACAGCACTTAGAGAGAATTGCGGTAACATCTTCAGCTAGTGGCAAAACATCCTCCAGATCAGCAGTAGGTACTTTTTGTGCTAATTTTATGAGATGGCTAAACAGTTAAAAAAGAATTTGTTAGCTTACCAGATTCTCAGTCTTCTTGGTTTCATTATGAATACAGTCTGGAGGAATGATACCATAGTTTCAATTCTTTGTTCCCAACAGCTACATGGAACACATCTGCTATGTGACGGATCCTACATGCTGAAGCTGCTACTCAAAATTCAATCATCCCCAATTAATCTTTTCAGATTTTCAGTACTCATATGCAGCTTCTTTTCTGGCCAGATCTACATAATTGAAGATTGACTTTAAAATGTTAGATCTAAAAAAGGCAATAAAGAAAGCACTAATGTCTTTCTACTCACAAGGCCAATGTTGTGTTTTTGGGCCCCCCTCATAGTCGTCTTAAATGTTTTTATAAATTCACTTAGAAACTATAGTGCAGATAAAAGAAGTAATAAAAATCTATAGCCCTAAACCATAGTTAATAGATGTTGATGTTTTGGTGTGAAACCCATAGTATTTTATAATGTTTACAGTGTATTAAATATTTTATAGGGATTATGCTCTGATATACTATTGACATGTTTACCTTTTAATATATCAGGAATATATTCTATATCATTAAATATTCTTTATTGTGGTAAAAATAACATAACACCAAAGTTACTATTTAAACTATTTTTAAGTGTACAGTTCAGTAATGTTAAGTAAATTCACATTGTTGTAACAGATCTCTAGCATTTTTTTGTCCTGAAAAACTGAAACGCTATATCCAATAAACACTGATCCTCCCACCTTGGCAACCACATTTTTACTTTGTTTCTATGATTTTGACTATTTTAGATACTCCATATGGCTGGAATTATATAGTATGTGTTCTTTTGTGACTGTTTATTTTGTTTTGCATAATGTCCTCCAGGTTTATCCATATTGTAATATGTGACAGGGTTTTCTCCAAGGCTGCATAATATTCCATTGTATGTACATACATTTTCTTTATCCATTCATCTGTAAATGGACATTTGGATTGTTTTCACCTCTTGACTGTTGTGAATAATGCTGCAATGAACATGGGTGTGCAAATACATCTGATATCTTGCTTTGAATTCCTAGGAATATATGTGCAGAAATGGGATTGTGAGATCCTATGGTAATTTTACTAATTTTTTGAGGAGGCTCTGTATTTTTCATAATGTCTGTACCATCCTGCATTTCTACCAACAGTGCACAAGGATTTCAGTTTCCCTACATTATCGCTGACACTGTTTTCTGTTCTTTTGGTAGTAGCCATCCTAATGAGTGTGAACTGGCATTGTGGTTTTGTTTTGTATTTCTCTTGTATTTGTATTTCATTGTGTTTTTGATTGGTGAGGTTGAGCATCTTTTCATATGTTTGTTGGCCATTTCTTTATCTTCTTTGGAGAATTCTGTTCAATTTTTTTAAATTGAGTTACTTGTTCTTTTTGTTGAGTTAAAGTTCTTTATTCTGGATATGAAACTCTTATTAAATATATAATTTGCAAATATTTTCTCTCACAGGTTGCCTTTTACTCTGTCCATTATTTTCTTTAATACATAGAAGTTTAAGTTTAATATAGTCCTATCTATTTTTGCTTTCATTGCCTATGCTTTGTTAATTCCAAGAAATCATTGCTAAATCCAATATCCTGAAGCTTTACCCCTATATTTTCTTGAAGTTTTATAGTTTTAGGTCTTATGTTAGGTCTTTAATTCATTCGCATAAAATATAAGTTTATTTTAATATATAGTGTAGGTAAAGATTCAACTTCAATCTTTTGCAACTGGATATCAATTTTCCCAGCACCATTTCTTGAAGAGACTTTCCTTTTTGCATTGCATAGTCTCATCATCCTAGTCAAAAATCATTTGGCCAAATATATAAGGGTTTGTTTCTGAGCTCTCTATTCTGTTTCATTGGTTTGTATATCATTTTATGCCGGTACCACAGCAACTTAATTATTCTTGCTTTGTAGTATGTTTTGAAATCAGAGAACGAAGTCTCTAACTTTGTTCTTTTTCAGGATCATTTTGGCTATATGAACTTAAGATTTTTTTTTTTATGTGTCTGAAAAAAATGCCATTGAGTTATTCATAGAAATTGCAATAAATCTGTAGATTGCTTTGGATGGTACAGACATTTTAACAATACTAATTTTTCCAGTTCATGAGCATGGGATGTCTTATTTATATTGTTATCTTTAATTTCTTTTGTTAATGTTTTATGGTTTTCATTATATATTTATTTATGATATAATAAACTGGTGTTCTTTCATATGAATATATCATAATTGATTTAAGTATGCTTTCTAGGGACATTTAGTAAGTCTTTAATTTTTTCCTATTGAAAAAAGGAACAGCAATATTTGTAGCTAAGTCTTTGTTCATACTCAATGCTATTTTCTTGGGGTAATTCCTAGAAACTAATGCAAGTATAAATTAATGATTAATATGTAAATATATCCATGGTTTTATATTATAAAATTCTATGCTTTACTTGCCAACTACACCACCTTAATGCAAAAGGAAAACTAAAACGTAGGTTTAGAGAAAATCCCATTTAGTTTTAGAACTACTCAAATGGAAGATTATTTTTAAAGGCCTAATGAGAGTAGTTTTCATTCCCATTAGAGAAGCCAACATGAAATAAATTCTTTATTTCCATTAAAGGAAAAGTTTGTGGATCGGAGGAATGAAAGAGACTGTAAATATTGTAAAGATAAAGCTGATAAATCCTAGATGTCTGAGGAGATATGAGAGAAGTATAAATATAGATGCTGTCAAAATTAAAATACAGAGTTAACAGTAGCCATACAAAAATCAACACAAAGATCACATAGAAAGTAGCTAAGTAATTAGTATAAATTCACAAAGCTTAAATACATATTATATAGCACAAAGCTTCATATAATAAGAATCCAGGAATTCTCATTCCAAGAAGAAAATGGGCAAAGCAAATAACAGGCGATGAACAAAAAAGAATTTGCTATTGCTTTTGTATTTGTAATATAGGCTAATATAAATTTTGAAGAAATTATTCCTAATAGTCTATCAGTTTTTCTGTGTGAGTACATGGAATAGGTTGCTTACAAGCAAGTCTCATGTTTTACTACACAGCTTTGTTCCTTATTGTTCATATTTTGTGTAGAGAAAAGAACTAGGCCATATATTTGAGAATTATTAGAACATGAGACTATAGTCTATATCTTTTATTACAAACATTTTCTTAGATAATCCTAATATTATGAATAGATAGTGCAGAATCAAAGAGCTAAACATACTAATGGTGCTTAATCTTTACCTGAGCCTTGATTTCTCCTTTCTATAAGCAGCATATTGTGAACAGATTCGATTTGACATAATGGTGAGAAGTGATAAATGTTTAATCTGGAGTCTCTAGAAAATAAATTAGAGAATCTCATTAGATGGTTAAGATCCATTGAAAGCAGTGTGTAGGAATGGTAAAAAGAGACTAAATATCATGACTTTTTTTGATGACTACAAAACTGAATTCTAGCCAAAGAAACATATTGCTATTTCTTTCTCAAAGGTGGTGTTTTGTTTGTTTTCCCAATTTACAAAATGCAAAAGAGGCATGTTAGAAACTTTTACTGATTCCAGAATCTGAACTTCTACCATTAAAAAAAAAAAGGAATAACATTAATAAAAGGGGGAAAGAGCTATGTAATAAATGACACCTACCTCTTTCAAAAAGCATGTGGTTGGGCTTGATGAGGTACAGCAGGACCCTACCATAGAAAGATAACTCTTGGTGTAACCGACTAAAAGTGGCAGAGGAGCTTGACCATAATTAATGGAATAGTCATACATAAATCTGGTGGGGAAAATAGCATCAGTTAAAGCATTTGTAGGAAACAAAATCTACTTTTTTATGTTGATAGAGAAAGGATGCATGTTAAGTTAGTTTCTAGTTTTAATATATAAAAATCACTAAGTATTTACAGAAAGAGTTATAATACCAGTCACTTTTAATCATTTTCATGAAACAAAAATAGATTATTTTCTAAATTCTCATGCAGGCTGCTTGAGGGGAAGCATTATTTGTCCCTTTATTAACTTAGTGTCTCAGATGCATAGCCCACAGTAGCTGCTTATTAATATTGATTAAACTAATTAAAATGAAGGTAATTAATGGATTTACTTTTCATTATCTATCTTAGTTTATTTTTTCAGACAATTGTTATGTGTAGGTTTGCTCATTTGTTCATTTGTTGAAATCTTTTTAATTTTTAGGAGCATAAGCCCCTATGGGCCTAAAAGAGACTGAAATCTTGGGCAAAATTCTCTCTGAAAACTTACAGGGATGGGCAAGTCAATCAGTTATTATAAAATTGTGACCTAATTTCAGCCAGTTTAAATTACATTGCTTTTGATTTTTTGTATATATGTACATATATTTTCAATTATTATCAATTTCCCTCCATTTTTTTTCATTTTTGATGAGCTGAGGCTAACATAATCAATATAAACTGGCACCTTATTAATGTTAAATAATGAGAAGGTCAAAGTAATTTGTTCACTTATATAATACATGTGTCATATCACAACTGTTTCTGGGGATATACTGTTGGAGTAAAGAAAAACTTATGTTTACTGACAATTAAGTATTAAAAATGTACACAGCAATAAAATTCAATCAGATGGATTTTGCAAAAATCTCTAGCTTAAGAAGAGTCACAATACTGCTGTCAAATATTTGAAAATATGTCATGAGGTTAGGTGATCCAAGTAGTTCTGCTTTAGAGAATAGGATGAGCTGAGTGGGAGTTTGGGAAAGTTGATTTCATCTTTGTCTGAAAAAGACATTTATAATAATCGCCACTGACAGATGGACTGCCTTGGGTGAAAGTCAAGTCCTTGTTACTAGAAACTGTACAAGTGGCTGTAGAAGAGGTGTTTGTATAAAATAGGGTTAGATTAGATACATTTCTGAGATTTTATGCCCTAATGTTCTACTTCTGATGAAAGCAGCTTACTGGTTAGCAAATCCCTTGGGATCTTTCCTGAACGCCTCACAGATTTCATCATTAGTTGGCTCTACGTAGGTAGGAAATTCTTGTGGCTGGTGCTTCAGGGAAGCCATACAGAGTTTCCTTTCGAGGCCCTCTTGGGCACAGCACTCAGGAGTTCCTGGGTGGATTGGGAATGGAGCATCACTTTCACAAGACTTAGCAGACAGTGCTGAGGTCTAGAATGAGAGAAGAAAAACAAGCAAACTCATATAAGTTTCCAGGCTTGCAGTTCTCCATTTAGTGTAACGTCTTTAGTCTTAAGTTTTAAAATTCTCATTAGTATCAAACTGTTCATCCCAAAGCCTTCATGAGATGATTTGTCAACATGGTAAGTTGCATAATCATAGTTATAGGCACATAAAAGGTTTTATTTATGTTAATTAATGACTTTCTTCAGAGGATAACAAAAATAGAACCTTCATTAGTAAGTGGACTATGTTTAATTGCAGCCATTAAAAGCTTTATCCAATAGCCCAATGTTTCTCCATGGGGAAATTAATGTCTCTGAGAATAAGGGAGGTCATTTCGAAAAGCTCTGATATGATCTACCTGCTTTTTGCTGAAAATGCCTAATGAGAACGAGGACCTCCCTCTGCCCTTCTCCCCTCCCTTTATTACATGATCAGACTTTTAATTCTTGACTGCTTCAGTCTTTTACATTGATTTGCATTCTCCTACCCAATTGCTCTTGAGACTGATTTCGCATCAGAATCTCTCATAGCATGTATAAAAATAGAAATGCCTAGTCTGCATAATACAGAAATTCTGCTTCAATAGGTCAAAGATGAAGCATGATGATTTGTTTTTCTCAAAACTCCAAAACTTATTCTAATATGTAGCATGAGCTGAAAACCACTAGTACAACTTAATCTACTGCCTCAACACTGATACATGTGGACAGACTAAGCCCATAATAAGTGTACCACCAACACAGTTGTCACAACAAAAGGTTCTCTTTGGAAAGAATTTGAAATAAAAATATAGACTAGAAATAGTCATCATGGAAAAATTGTTTTACATGGGAAAAAATACTTTGACATCCTTACACTTATTTTACATGTTAGTTATCTAATATGTAAGGAAAAACTTCTAAAAATCTTCCTATCAATGAAGAAAAGCAACATGATAAATTGTTTGTAAACCAAAAAATTACATCTTGTCTCCCACGTTTACCTTTGTCAGACTCTCAGGAATCTTAGAACTCTATATCTCTTTTTAGTGAATCTCCATTTCCTTTCCATTTCTTTCCCTGATAATTTTCCGGTTTCTCTTGTTTATTCCTTCCTTTCAAATTAAGATGTTTAAAAAGAAAAAGTGTCGACACAGTATAAAAAAACTGCTTTGAACTATCAGGAGGAGGAGGAAGGTGATGTGCAAAAACTGTATGTCAATTCTGTTCTTTTGTGATCTGTTATTACAGTACTACACTTATCTCTAATCAATGGATGGGTTAGCAAATATATAAAATAAAAATATGTTCCATTTTCATCATGGTCGGTAGTTTGATGCTTGTTTATTTTAAGAAGTTCAGGTATGAATAGCAGTTTTATGAACTTGGGAGAATATGATTATAAAATTGTTAGAAAGTAGATGAGAATCAGATAAAGCAATTAATGAGTGAGAGTAATAGTTGCCTAGAATATATTCTAGTCAGATCTTCAGAGCATTCTTTCTGCAGGCTAATTGCTGCAGGCTCGAACAGGAAATACTTGTCTATAGAGGTCTCTGTCAAGATGCATTTAAAAGTCATTTGCATCAGGCCTGATGACTACATTAGTAAATGACTAGAAACATCTGTCATTTCACTTTTTCTAGCTACATTTAAGTCTATATTTTGAACCCTGTCATTGCAGCATTTTAATTTCTGCATACTTCAGGAGTGAAAACACAGAACTTAGTAGTGTGTATATGTAGGGAAACTTTCAAACCCCAAATTAATTTGAGGCCAACACTAAATTGTTCTGTGGCGGTCAGTACCAGGCTTGGCATGATAAAGGTATGGGAAGGCTTTTAAGATACACAGAATAAATTAGAATTATTTTAAGAGGTTTACTAGTCAATATATGCCCCAGTTTTCTCCTTTAAACCAGTAGGACTAATGGGCAAAATTAATTGTGCTAGAAAACATCTGGGCTCTAGGAATAATAAGGCTCATATTTCCTCCAAAATTGGACTAGGTTGAGGATTTCTCCAAAAGATGGCATAAAGGCCTATCTGAGCTTCTTTTTGTGGACTGCAAGACAGACCAGGCCACATAAACCTACCCTGTTGTCATAGCAGTCAGGGTCAGCGTCTTCAGCACAGCAGGCTTCTGTGAAGGAGACAACTTCCTTCACAAGATGACTGACCTGCTCAAATGTGCCACTTGGAAATTTTCTGCTGTATAGGACCATTGATCTGAGGAGAAATATAAAGTCAATATGTTAATTAGAATTAAATATTTTTCACATGTTCACGTTAAAATATAAAATCTGTTCAGTTTTTTAAAGGAATATTTCACTCATTTTCTTGACTAATGAAAAGAATATGAAGTTGCCTTTTAAAATCAGTTTTTGTTGTAGATAAATTTACCTTGTAAAGCAGAAATTAGACTTGAGGTTGATTTGATGGAACCCTTGTGTTTTTCCCTCTCTTGAGCCTCCCCATATGAACCTGTTCTGTACCTTGTTGCCTTTGCCAGTCTTAGCATGTACTACTTGCATTTTAATTTACCTTTGAAAACTATGCTTACTTATTCTCTTTTAACTCATTACTAAATGCACTGATGGATTCTTAGACCACAGTAACAACAGTTCAACTGGAATCTTTGGATGTCCTCCATTTGCCTGACATCTCAGCCCATGTTGACTCTGGGCTCTGTCCTCTTAATCTTAGCAGAGATCAGTTCAGACCTTAATGCGGAATTGAATTTACCTCAAACATAGTTTCATTTAAGGTCAGGTAACCAAGAGAGTGAGTAAATACCTCACACTTACAAAGATGTGAAGTCATCTTTTCCCAGATTGGAGAGCTCCTTGCAGACTTTATCCTTCTCATAATCTCGGCCTAGGAACCAAAAATGGAAATTTTGTATCTATTTCCTTTTAATAAATGTTACATTAACTGCACATTTAAAGGAGTGCTTCACATGACCTATGTATAGTGAAATAGGCATTTTCTCACTATCTATATGTAATTTCATTTTTGATGACATTATAGCTGTTTTATCAAAATGAATCAGAATTTTAATGTAAGCTATAGATTGTAATGGACAGCAGAAAAAAGAGTGAATAAAGCAGATAAGTCAAATGGTATACGCCATCTAGTGAATCAGAACCTATTGATATGGCAATTATTCTTAGATCCTATCTTTACAATAATGCTAAAGTAGGACATTTTATTCTTCTTTTCTTTATATCAGTTTTACTCAAGGTCTTGAAAGAAACAAGAACAAAAAATAAATGGAGAGTATGTCTAATTCCAAAGTGAAGAGTTGGCCCCACTAATGTAGGACCTTAAAGGAGGTGTGTGAGAGTGTTGCCACCCTTATGCCATTCCCCACCCCTACACTCTGTAAGGGAAAGCTAGGAATTCAGCTGAGGAAAAATATGAAAATTAGGCAAAATATTTTTTGGAGAAAGTTGGCGTCATGGTGAGTTTGGAAGAATGGTGGGGAATGCTTAGTTTCACCTAACTCATAGTGACAGGGCTTCACAGAAGATATTCAGACCTTGATAGGCGACACACGGAGTGTGGGGTACAAGTACAGATGTCTGATTCAAACTAGAGAAATCTAAAGAGTGAGGGGGCTTATTCAGTGGTCTGGGGCAACCAAAGAGAGGTCTATGAGTGGGAAACTATGCTGTAGCTTGTGGATCAGATGTAGAAAAAGCAGGAGAGCAAGCCAGTCTGACGATGTTTTAAATATTCCTCCTCTCCTCTCCCTTCCCCTAAAAATAGAGGGCTGTCTAGAGAGCTGTGGGCTGCTAACAGTGGGACACCTCTGTACAAAGGTGGACAGTTTGAAAATCAGAGGGCCAAAGGAAAGTTTTAAGGTGCCAGCTGGATGTGAGAGATCCCCAGGCATAGTGAAAAAGAGATCTCCAAAGAAGCCACAAAGAGAAAATATCAACACGAAACATCTCCCATAGCCAGAGAAAACTGTATAGCTCACAAGCTGCTCACTGAACAAGTTTTTTCACCTCTCCTTCCCTGTGTTTGATGAGCCAAAAGCAGCCTAGCAAGTGGTAAGAAGGAGAGACAAGCAGGCAGAGAAAGAGAGGAAAGTATATATGTCTTCCTTTCCCACCACAGGCAATGACACTGAAACCAATAGCTTCAACTTCAAGCAAATTTACAAAGTTTTGACTATTAAACACAAGCTGTTAGTCCCATGACTATTATGTAGTAGTTATTTCAACATTTAAAAGACCAGAGGACCTTTTATTTGAGAGTGAACAGAAAAATCATAGAAAAAAAAAATCCAGAACCTATTGAGAGCTAGTTTGTACAGGAGAAGATGAATTTTCTATTGTTAGTGAAATCCACTTGTTCAACACACCTATTGCAGATATAATGGAGGTGGACACGTGGAAGGTAGTCAATGTATTTTTCCTCCGATATGTCATTTATGCAAATAAGTCTTAAGAAATTTTATAATCCTTTATGATGCTATAGCTTTTTAAGAAATGTAAGAAGTATATCATTGGTTCAGTTTCTTTTCTAAAAGTGGTTTTAACTTTTAGTAACTTCTTAGCTTCGAATATTAGAAAATCCATCTCAAGTGATGGTAATTGCTATTATTCCTTTTTATCCCCAAAATATCCTCGTCTCCCTAATAGTTACAATTCTGTGGAAGAATGACTATACATAAGCCAGGGTAGAATTTTTTATTTTATGGTTTGGAGTGAAGGGTGGGGGTGGTTGCATACAGGCTAAGGAAGATTTTCTTTTTAGAAAGATTCTCTTTAGGATTTATTAGATTTAATGGTGAAATGCCTAATACTGGTATAAACTGCCCATAGAGGAAGCTGTAGCACTCTGTATCTTTCAGGTGAGAAGGGTTGGAATTGAGGGACAAAGTCACTTTTTTAAGCAACATTTTGTAATAAGGGACCTACTCAAACACTATCAAAATCACATAGAAGAAGCCACATGTCCTACTTGGAAACAAGGACAAACAGCAGGACTGATCAAGCTAATAGTCAATGGAGTACAAAAAGTTGTTATATCTGAGAACCTTCACATCTAGTACACTTTCTGGAATTTATTGACTCGTTTACAAAGCTGTATATTGTCACAATTTCAAAAGGTCAAAATAGGGCAGAAAATTTCTATTAATCATTAATGGTATTCTGTGGGACTGGCGATTAGGACATAGAGGGGAAGAATTTAAGGTAGATCTGTCCTCCTGTAATAAAAAGCTGTAGCATTAGGGTGTCAATAGAATTGCTTTATGTTGCTCCTAAAATAGAGCTAGGAAAAATAGCTGGCAGTGGATTTTGGTTCAATATGAGAACTTTACTATAACTGTGCCTAATAACTGAAATGATGAACAACTTCTTGAAGTGAGTTTGTTTCGTCACTGAAAATATTCAAATGGAGTGTAATCATATATTTAAGATTCCCAATTTTAGCACAAGATTGTATCCTTTTAATTTTTAAGATAACTTTCAAAGGATTATAAAATAATTCCTTTTAAAAGTAGTTAAACTATATGGAATCTTTTTCCCCCTAAGCTTACGTGTTTATTAAAAAAATAGCTTTAATGAAAATGTCTTTCTCTTTTTAATGCATAGGAGCTAACTTTTATAAAACCTCTCTGTGAAACTGCAGAGATTATTTTTGTAAGTACTTTTTATATTGACCACTCAATAACATTCAAAGAAAAGGGCTGTATTTAAATGCAGCACCTCTGGTGAATATTTTTTGAAATATTTTGTTTCTAGCCTTCCAGGTTTAGATTTCTCACTTCACCAAAAATGTAATTTTCATTCAGTGTGTTACAAGAATGTGTGAGTACATGTGAATGTAGTGTAAATGGCCACTACAGATTATCCCTTGTTAAATAGCTTTAAGTAAATCAACTACTTGTGTTTGCACAGAAGTACATTAGAATCCACAGGTGTTATACACTGCTTTAGTTAGAATGTAAAATTATTAGAGAAAAGTGGAAAACTAGATTGATTACACAAGACAAAATGGTTATGGAATCATTTCTGCTGGAACATTCAGCCTTGGGCATGGCAGAAGCAAGGAGGATGCCCTAAGAGAAGGCATTGAGAAAATTCAGAACACACTATAGAATATACAGATGTCAAAATATAATGTACACCTGAAAATTATGTAATTGTATTAACCAATGTTACCCCAGTAAACTTAATTTTTAAAAAGTTAATGTATATATAAAGCTAAAACTGCTTTTACAAAACTGACCTGTAGAGGAAGCTGTTGTACCATGTATCCTTTAGGTAGACTACTCAATATATGTTTCTGATTAAAAAATTCACTTATTTATCCACAGAGAGGTTATACAGCTTATAAGCCTAGGCAAATATGTTAATCATTTTCTCATCTTCCAAAAAACAACAAATACTGAAGACAATTTGCAGTATGGTTGTTACAAATTGCATTCTCATTCCATGGAGTACAGCTTAATAAATGTTTTTTTCCATACCAGTTGAGCCACTTTGATTTATATAATTAAATTATATCTTGAATGAACTGCAAATGACATACTCTGTTCTTTAATGTGCCATGTGGTTATAAAGAAGGCAATCTGGACTTTGACATGACTCCAGTAAATATTACATAATCTGAGTGACACTGGTGAAATCTTGTTCACACAGTGACCTCTTGACACTAAATGTTTACACATTTCATTAGCAGAACTCTGGCTTTTTTTAATAGCATGTCCCATTTCTATCTGTATTGTGAAATATTCTGGGAAGTCATCTCTAATTCTGGGCTTTTGTTTTGAAAACAAATTTAATTTACTTTTGGGAAATCTTTAGTCTTCTCTCAACACAGCTGAGAATTTTCATTCATACATGCAACATAGATGTTTTGAAGACTTACTCTGTGCTGAGCACTGGCTTCAGTATTAAATATACAATGGAGAGCAAAATAGAAACATCCCTACCCTCATGGAATTTTCGATCTGGTGGGAATAGACAATAAGATACTCACTGTCTTGGTACAGACTTTACTAAAAAAGTATTTTAAATGCTTTAACTATTGTTATAATCTTTCTCTAAAACCAATTTGGTTACCTAGAGAAGCTGTTTGTATACCAGGAGCAATTGATGGACCCTAAATAACACTGAATTGCATATATGCTTATACAAAATGCTAGGAACTATCTTAAATTGCTATTTTCCTCTTGTGTTCTGAAGAATCATGGGGTTTCAGAGCTCTGTTGGGAATTTTATATTTTTGCCATTTATTCCTTTGGCACTTTTTTTTCTATTCTATGCTAACAGGTTCATCTGTGTCAGAAAGGTCAGTATGTTTGTTTTTGCTTAAAAAAAACTTTGCATTTTAAGAATATAGTTTGTAGTGCTTATTCAATCAGGCTAGATATTGGTGACTTCAAAGCAGTGGTTTTACTTGATAAATTAAACATTACTGGGCTGGTTTAGGAAGCTGACCTGATTATTGGAGCTAAAGAAAGTGATATATCACTAGAAACACTGTCAATGAAGAAATGTCAATTAAATTAACATTTATTTTATTTTCAGGCTTTAAAAAAATTTCATTCATATGGATTTTTTAAAATCATTGTATATATAAAGCATTAATCAAGTTTTTCATATTAATATTGATGGATGCAGGTAAGAATGCAGTTTTCTGAGTTTCAATCAATAGAAAGAAATTTAATTATTTTAATGCTAAATGTAGAGCTCTACATTACATCTATAGATTACCTTAGAGGAAATTAAAGGCACCTATTGGGATGGTAGACTATATAGATGCTACTACACTCACTAAGGTCCCAAAGGAGGCATTCTTTCTTCATGCATCTCATTCCACCTCCCCTTTTCTTCATAGATTGGCTACCTTGTCATCTGCAAGTGTTTTTGCAGGGGTGAAAATAGGAACAAGTTTCCCTCTCCTGCCCTTGAATGGGTAAGGGTGATGTCTCCTACATCCTTACTTGGAAACTTAGGATGCATTGCAGAGCTTAGTTTTTAAAGCAATATAAGAATAATATCATGATAATGCTTCACATTGAGTGCCAGCAATTTGGCAGGTAGTGTTCCAAATATTTTACATATTATCTCATATAATCACAAAAATCCTATGAGATTTGTAGTTATCACAGTTTACCTCCAATGCTTACTTATTTTTGTGAGTCACTTTAAGAACTTCATTTCTGTATAAATTGTTTCTAGGAAAAAATGTTAACATTCAAATAATCAAATAACATTAATTTTTTTGAGCATATTTTATCTACAAGTTTGAGAATTATTCTTAAACTTTAGTAGTATTCTGTTTAGTGTACTGAAAGATATTTATTATTTCTGCCCTTGTGAAGTCTTAATTTATATCTACCAACCCTGGAAAAGTTCATTCTTCCTTTCCATATTCTGACCCCATTCTGTTTTTTAAAAAAACAAGCTTGCAAGTTTTGTTAAACCTTACAAATAAAAAGGTAAACAGATTGGCCGAAGGTCTCAGTCCAGTGCTTTGGTCTTTGTATAGATGATCATATAATATTACTCTCTAGGCATTTGCTAATTTTAGAAAGGACAATACTAATCATGTTCTGTTTAAGCAAAATTGTCTTATCTTCTATGAAAGTTCTTTCAATACAAAGATCATATTGTTAGGTCTCGAGCACCTGGCACAATTCTGAACAGACACGAGTATTCAAAAAGCCAATTCACTAAGCATTTATTATGAAATCTGAGAAAGTATCATCTAATAATGGCAAAGCCATATTGTCATATTACATTCTTTTGAACTGATACAGAAGCGGTGCTGATTCTGCTTCATTAGCTAGCCATACACTCTATCTCTTGATTGAAATAATTCAGAAAGTATTGGACACATGATTTTCTTCAATTGTTTCCTAGCCACACATCTTAATGGCTATTAAAATGATGCATAATTTCTATTTATACAGTGAATCCAGTGACAAGGCTATATTAAACATATTTATCACTATCTGTTTCCCTCAACATACATGGTTTTTGTCAAACAGATTTTTCGAGCCATTTAAACACATTTTTAAGTCCAACAGATGACCATACATGGCATTATTTTATATATGGAAAATTTATTTTCAAAGTTTGGTGATCACTCTTTTTTATTATAAAGACTATATGTATAAACTTTTTACAAGGCCACAACAATTCTATAATATATAATTGTTATGCTAAAGTGCTAACAACTTTTTTTCCCCTTAATAGAATATAAGTTTCTAATTATTAAATTTCTGTGAGAAACTGAAGACTCATTATTAGAGACTATCCAAGACACTGAGGATAGCAAACACCCTTAGAATCTAGGAACTGTTTAACTCTTGATCCAGGTGACGAAAGGAAAATTCCGTGTTGGTTCTATAGTTCTAGTCAAAAGGAGACAACCGTAATTCAGCTCCAAGTCGTTGTTGCCATGTGAAAATTTGACCCTATTGCTACATCTTCTGATGCTTCTAGAAAAGCTGGAAACCTAGAATTTTATGTGAAGTCTTCAGATTTTAAAATGTTGACAATGTCAAGTTAAACCTTAAAGGCATTTTGCTGGCCCAACCATAAAGCCCAACAAAAACATACATGGGAGGCCACATTTTATCATGATTTAGGGAAGAGATTCTGGATCCAGACCACACGGATTTGAATCCCTGCTAATAGACCAAGGGCAAATTCCTTATCCTCTCTGTTCCTCCTCGGTCTTCTCATTTGTAAAATGGAGACAATTGTATCTCATGGGATTGTTGTAGTGGTTATATTAGTTAATATATATAAAATACTCAGAACAGGCCTTACCCCTCCACATAAACAGCATATACTTGTCAGTTATTAGTTAAATCAAGTTGCTTTGTGATCATCATCATACATATGCGTGAGACAAGTTTCTGTTGACCATATACCAAGAGCAAGGTACCATGCCAAAGAAAACTTTAAAGCTATCAATACTTAAAGAAAGGAATTCTGAGAGTAGAGATAAGTATACAACATAATAGTGATCATTGCCATAGGAGAGATTGAAATAAAGCATTATGAAATTTTAGAATGGAAGAAGGCTTTGAGAGAGCTTCATAATAGGAACAATGACTTGAAGTGGACCATGAATGACAGGTAGAATTTTAACAGGAGTAAATGAGTTAAAGGAATTTTAAGTGGAGAGGACAACATGAAAATATACCTGAATTTGGAAAATAACAATTCATATCTAGAGAATAATGAGTAGTCCAATAAGGCATCTGGAGTATGGGGACTTAAACACAGAAAGACTTGATAGTCAAAGTGTTACTTATTTTTTTAAGGTAATAGGTTATCTATTGACATATGTTCTTGTAGGGGAATGACCAATTCAGCTGTATTCAAGGAATAGTAATCTTAAATTTAAGATAGATAAATAGTACCTTATTCATAAGGCTGTTCTATGAAACATATTAATCTATATAAAAATGCTTAGCACATCTCCTGCCTAACATGTATAAACACTCAATGAAAATTAGCAATTCTTACAGTAAAATCCAGTGATAATATATAGTATCTGATTTTACATAACTTTGTGATATGGATATGTGATTCCCTCTTGTCCTTCTCTCAGGGAATGGCTAAATTATTTCTGGTCAGAGGAATGTGGACTAGAAGGTAAAACATGAAAAAATTTCAGGAGGCAGGGAAGTTAATTAACATGTACCCTGTTCATCTCCTGGCCAACTATCTTGGAGCTGGCCAATAAAATGGTAGTCTGTCAACAGTGAGAGGCCTTGGCTCAGTGCTCCTTTCCTTCAGGGAGACCCAGTCGTATTACATTTCTATTGCTGCTGTAAGAAACTACCACAATTTTAGTGGCTTAAACAACACAAATTTTAGTACCTTAAAGTTCAGTTGGGTAGTCTGACTCAGGTCTCAGTGGGCTAAAGTAAGTGTGTCAGCAGAGCAGTGTTCCTCCTGAGGGCTCTGGGGGAGAATGCATTTCTTTGCCTTTTCTAGCTTTTAGAGGTGGCCTACATTTCTTGGGTTTAGGCCCCTTCCTCCATCTTCTAAACCAGCAGTTTTGAATCTTTCTGTGCCCCCTCTCTTTTTAAATAACCTCTTCCTCTTTTGCTTCTCTCTTCTACCTTAAAGACCCTTGTGATTACATTGACTTACCCAGATAATTCTGATTACTTTTCCACTTTAAGGTTAGCTGATTAGCAAACTTTCTTCCACCTGCAACCTTAATTCTTCTTTGTGATATAACTTAACCTATTCATTTATGGGCATTAGGATGTGAATATTTTTGGAGGGTCCTTGTTCTGCCAACCACACCCTCATTAATATTTAAGTCTGATACCACATCCACCATCAGGTGACTCTGAACACAGACTAGAATTTGAGTGGATTTGTATCAGACAGCCTGATCCCTGGAATTCTACCAGCTAGTTACACTTGCTCAATCACATCATTTCATTAACCTCACAGTAGTAATCCTGATTTTTAATGTAATCAATTCATTTTGGAATCCATTCATCATATCATGACAAGTTTTATATTGCATTTTAATAATATGAATTGATTAGGCAAGGAAAGGGAGGTAGAGATTCGGTCAGGAAGGCATTACAGTAGCTAAGTAAAAGAGAACAAAGGCCTGGACAAAGACAGTGTTTAGAAATTAAGTGGAAACAGTAGGTTTGAGAGGTGATGTTCACAGGTCTGGAGAACCAGGCCTATGCAAGAGATAAAGGGGAGACAAAAGGAATACTGAGGAGGCTTTTACAGTAGAATGCTTCATATAAGGCTGATCTATTTCAAGGCTGAAATTTATAGAATGTGGAAATGATTAAATATGGATAATAAAAATAAAGAAAGCCAAGAAAGCTCTACAGGATTGAAGATAAATGATCCAGGTATGATGGTGCCAGGAAAATAGGGAAGTTAGAAGACAGAACTAATTTCATGGGATAGGGCTAAACTGGCATTTGGACCAGTTATAGATGATTCATAGTAGGTAGCATGAGTTTTATTTAGTTTCCTCTACACTGGTGTTAGTGCCTAGTTATTTCTATTTTCTACTTGGTCTTAGATTAGTAAAAGATTTTATTTGTGTTATCTCAAAGGCAATAATGAAGTGATAGCTTTGTCTTTGTAAACCCAATTAATTGGCATGAAATTCTGATTCTGCCAGAATTCTACATTTTACTTTCTACATTTTAATTCATTACAATAAACAAATGAACAGCTGGTAATAATGTAAAGTAATGGGTGCTAAAAAAAAATAAAGCATAGTTAAGAAATAGAGGAAAATGGAATGATAGGTGCTATTTGAGATAGATTAGTCAAAGAAGCCTTCTCTATACATGAACCTGGAGCAAACATCAGAAGGAGATGAGGAAGGGAGCTATGTGGCTATTGGGGATCAATGTTCTAAGAGGATGGAAGAGCTAGTACAAAGCCCTGAGGCGCAGAGTACATAGAGTATGGAACAGTGTGGAGATCTGTGGTAGATGCAGCAGAGTGAATGGGGGCGGGAGCGGATAGGAGAAAGAAGGGTCATAGTGGTAGAATAAAAAAGTTAAGTGACCATAGATACTGGAGGAGAGGATAATCATTTCCTTTTTAGTATTTTTTCATTTCTTTCCTATACAGATTAATCTTGTGGTCTTTGAAAGAATGTGCACCCTGATCTCTATACCACACATGTGATGGTGAGTGTGTAGCAGGCATTGTACCTCACAATAATGAAGTGTAATATTGCTCCTGTTGTCCAGGAAGGTTAATATTGCTCTCGATGATGTAGTTAGCTTTAGCTCATTTTCCTTTCTCCTCTTGGCTAATCCTCTTTTATGCTTTTACTCTTTTCATCATTCTATGTCATCTTCTCAATAACCATTATGTAGGTTGTGTGGAAAGTTTATAAAGTTATTTGGGAAAATAGGATATCTACTTATCCTAAGTTACTTCTCTCTGGAATTCTGTACAGCTATGTTCCTAAATCAAACTTAGGACCACTTTGTTTTTCAAGTGTTTGCTGACAAAGGGACAGGCAGCTTGTAGAAAAGAGAAACAGTGATTCAGTGGTGGTTTGGAAAATTGGAATAACCCATATTATCTAGGGCTATTTTGACAGGCAAGTGGAGGAAAGAAAAAATTGGCTCATCTACCAACCCAAAGGAGACTTTCTTGCTGTTGGATATTTAGAAAAATATGTATTCTGAAATGAAGTGCTTAAAGCAAAAACGAGAATATTCATAGTAAATATCCTGTTCTTGCCAATAGCTCTTAACAACTAAAATGGTTTATTTCCTGGTAGCATTATTTCCTTGGTAATTATATAGCTGTGTCAGCAACCTTGCCTTTATTGCTTTTTTGAGGGGAAGGGAAATGGGGGAAGATACCTTGTAGATTAGTGCTACATTTGTTTCAGTCCTGGGGAAAGAAGCCAAATGAAATCAACTGGCAAACACTGCCTTTTTGCCTTTCAAGGGGTAGCTAAAGTGAGTGTTTTCCTATGACACCATCTAGATTTGGCAGAGTTGGTAAGCCCTTCTCTCCCCAGATGCACTGAAGTCCTTGTGAACTGGATCCCCAAGGCCATCTGATGGAAGGGGACTAGCCTAACTGAAACTGATGGTCATGTTGAGCCACAGCAGTATCCATTTTAGAACTGAAGTTTTCCAAAGAATACTTCCATGGAGTATAGGCATTTTAGGGAAAAGTCAAAATGTTTGGAAATATTTAAAAATGTATTGTATGTCTCAGGAATATCATCAGACTTAGAGCACCTGGATAATTTAAAGTTCACTGTGAAGTTTAGACCTTCAAGAGAGCTGACCTGAGGTTTTTAGCATTCATTTCATCAAAGCCAGAGAATGCTGAAGGATGTCAAAATAGAGGTTGCAGAATTCTCTGCTCTTCAAAGGATACTGTAACTCTTGTAGGTGAAGCCAATGTACACTTACTGAGTCAGCAGTCCAAAATCGTGACTCTTGTCCCACGTTATGTTGTCCACATATGATTTCAGAACCTAGCCTTTATTGGATCTTGTATGTTTTGAACATCCTGAACTAAATCTGCTTTAGTGAGATTTTTCAGATGCATATCTGCTCCAGGAAAACCTTGGACAAAGGAGTAAGCTTTTAGGGTTTCTTGAGTCTTGGCCTATTCAGAGGTCTTAAAAGGGATGTAACTTATTTATTTATACACAAATATATCTCATACTTTGTAGTCTTACATGAAGACTTATAGCTTACTTAAGAATCTGTGGGTGAACGATACAAAATTTTACATAATTTGAATGACAAGGAAAAGCGAATGTAAAAAGAATAAGAAAATGTTAGGAGTAAGATTATTTATGTCATAGTTAATACCAATAATTCCTGTGATATACACATTTTCTTCTACTGGTGAAACATATTAATGTGAATACTCATATATGACTTGAGTGAGACCATTAACTGACAACACTAAGTGAAAATTAAATTTTCAAAACAGGATGAATGCAGAAGCATTAAAGAATCAGTCAGAAAAGAGAATTGAAACTGATTACAAATTTTGCAGCTTGGGAACTTTCCATAAAGTTGTATACTTCACATAATTTCAGCTCATACCATTTTGAAAAGTTTTTAAACATTGCTAAAAGAATGATGAAGACATCATTTGAAGAATAATCATAATAAAAAATATAGCTCAGTTATCTTGGAATAGTCATGTTTTACAGCTATTGAATTATTTTACATGGGCTATTTTACAAACTATAATGCATTTTCAAATATTACACATACAGAATTCCTTGAAGAGGATCTAAGAAATCTCAGTTGACCTCATACATCATTGATATGGTATATTGTGCTCTCAATGGCAATAAACATTTGAAGTCTGATAAAAAAGCTCAGTAATAGTTCACAGCCTCCACATGCATTATTTTTTAACAACTAAAAAATTTCTAATTTCAGAACCATTCTCTCCAGGTCTTGGTTATCAAAAAAGCAAGAAAGGATAATTGAATTTTTTTTTTTATTTCATGAGATAATCTTGATTTCTTGGCTGTTCCAGTTGAATGCTATATACCACATTTGAGCTCAGATGTAATTCTCTTTGATCTTCCCTCTCTCCCCAACATATTCACCAAGTTTTCTATTTTTTACCTTTTGTATAATTTTTAAAAATAACAAAATTAGATTAGTAAGAGTTCTCATAAATGGTCACACCACTAGAAGTTTACCTCTCTCTAGAGCATGTACAAATGCTGCAGCAAGCAGGAGAACCAGGATCCTCTTCATTTTCTTGCCAGCAAGTCCTGCAGCCCCTCTGTTTTCCTGCAGGCTACCCAGTAAAAAATGACAGCCCAAAGTAACCAATTCCCTTTTACTAAGTTTCCCAACTGTGAACTAATCAATTATTAATCTCTACGCAGAAGCAAAGGTAGTCATCCTTGGCCCACAGAGATAAAATAATATCAATCAAGGCAAATAAACACCCCAGGGAAAATGTGACAAATCTAGGAGATTTTAATTATTAACTTTGTCAAACTTCAAAAGAATCATGTATACACAGATTATTTTTCAGTGTTGTCATTTACTAAAATTTAATGTATTAGTGGGTACATTTCTCACCTCCCCTCTTTTTAGGGTTGTATGTCTTTTTTAGACATTCTCTATTCTCATGTATAAATGGAAACTTAAAGATTTTTCTCTTTCAATCTCACTCTATCCCTCCCTTCCTTTATGTTTAAACCTACTATAAATAAGGATTATTTTAAAATATTGCTGACTAGGTGTTTTAATTAGGGGAAAAACATGAGTGAGAAGCCAATTTATCACAATTGCTCAAATCCATAATTTATTGCTATATAATTTATTGATGGGGTAGTACTTCATATTTCTGTGCTATATTATACTTTTGAAGCTACTGAAATATATATTAAAAATAACTTTTGAAGCGAGGCAAGTAATAACTGGAGTTATTGACTTGATTCAAATCACAAAAGTTAGTGGTGAATCTTGGACTTCCTACACCTAATTTAAAATTCTTTCTAATAATACTTTATAACTAGTGTATTTTAAGATACTGTAACTTGAGAGCTCACAGTGGCCTTGTGGACCATGGAATCCAACATCTTTATCTTATAGAAAAAGAAACAAAGTCCTAGAAAGATTATGGGACATGCCTAGAGAGGCACAGGTAGTTATCATTTGTTGGAATCAGGGCAGTTCCTAGTTTTTACATTAGTCCTCTTTTCAGAAAACAGAATTAGGTAGGGGTTGGATATAAAGGCTCTAGAATCAAATCTCTTCTCAGCTTTTATCAGCTATGTAACCTTGGGAAATTATTTTGTCTAAGTCTCATTTTTCTCATGTAAAATAGTAATAATTCTTAGTACTTTTGTCACAAGATTGTTATGAGTTTAATTAAGATAATCCCTGTGCAGGGTTTACCATAATATCAAACAAATAGTAGCATGCATTAACGCATTAGTCTTATTCTAGTTATTACTACTTTCTCCATTGGCTTTCCAAATTTATATCTGAGAAGATCATTGAAAATAATGAGGCCTGGAACTCAGTGGAAAAATTTAAAGCCAGTTTTAGTTTTAGAATCATCACATTTAATGATATAGAATTCCATTATCAATTTAGTAGCTAAGGATTAACTGCAAGGACAAATTCTATCAAAATCTCAGTGCACTAAGCAGTTACATTTTTAGTCAAATCCTCCATCTATATTGAAAATAACTTGGGTGTTAGGTTCAGAAAGTAGAGTCCAGTTAGTTGGAAAAAGATCACTAAACAAGATCGAAGCAGACCAATGGAAACCCATATGGTAAAGGAGATTTGCAAATACTGTAAACATAGCTGGAAGAAATATGAGAAGATAGTCTAGCTGTTCAAAGATCAGCTTCCTATTGCAAACCTAAACTTTTCCTTTGGCTAGACTCCTACTTTATTTTGCAAGTTAATTAAAAAATGCTTTATTCTTACTGTAAATTATTTGGAAACACTCTAGAAGAATGCCAAAGTTTAAAAATATTTGAGAAACAGAACTCAGAGAACTGTTAACATATTGTAGTTAAAAAACTACAAAAGTGTATATGATATATTATCTTAGATAAAAATGAAAACTATGAAGTATCTCAGTCATCTCATGATGATTAATTCATTTGACACACAGCTAATTGTTTCCTATGATTTCACTACAGAGTTTGAGACCAGCTCATTCTTTCATTTAAAAAAAAATTATAACTTTATCTCTGCTTTCGCAATAACATCTACCACTTTTGTTTAATGATAAACTACATGTAACAAGAATTGCAACATCTCATTTTGGTGTTCTCTTGAGAAATCTCTACACCAGCTGCCAACTGCATTCTCTTGACTGAGTTTATCTTTCCCTAACTGAAAACTGCCACTCACATGCTAGTAGCTAAATACATGAACCTTTTCTCAGCCTTGTTTATGTAACTCTCCTTAATCTTTCAAATGTTGATTGCTTACATTGATTCTAAAACTGGAAAGAAATAATCATAATTGGCCTAAATGAGAAGCTGTAGGTTGCAAGAACTACTCTGAGTAAGTCAGGTGTGGGGGAAGAAGGGTGAGAAAGACCATGCCAAATTTTCTGACACCCTGTTACAGCAGTAGTTACAGCAACTCAAATTTATTACAGAAATAGATTTAAAAAAATTATTCATTAAATATTTAAGCAATGGAATTTTACAGGAGTTGTTTTGCCCTTAGTGAACTGATTAGAAGTAGTCTCTCTCATCTTCTTCTATCTTGCCATTGACTTCAGAAGAAATTTAGGTTTCTCTCTAAACAAAGTTGTGAGACAAAGTCCATCTTTAGTTCTTTCCGTTATCACATTTTTCTCTTTCTAGCAAGACTCCTTGGAAACCCTTACATTATGGTATTGTTATCCTGTATGTAGTGTGTCTTTTTCTCTGATTGTATTCAAGATTAGCACTTTACTTTGGTTTTCAGTAATTATCCTCTCTACATAGTGATGTTCTTTTTCATATTTGTCTCTATAAGGGTTCATTGAACTTCTTGTATCTTTAAGGCAATGTTTTTATTAAATTTATTGGGGTGATGTTGCTTAATGAAATTATATAGGTTTCAAGTGTACAATTCAGTAATACATCATTCATATATTGCGTTGTGTGTTCATCACCCAAAGTTAAATTTCTTCTTTCACCATATATTTCACCCACTTTGCCATTATCTACCTCCCTCCTTTCCATCTGATAACTACTAAACTGGTTTTTGTTTGAGTTTTTGTTTGTCTTGTTCGTTTGTTGTTTTCAGTTTTATATCTCACATATAAGTGAAATCATATGGTTATCAACTTTTTCTATCTGGGTTATTTCACTTAACGTGATTATCTCGAGGTCTATCTGTGTTGTTGCAAATGGTAGTATTTCATCTTATGGCTGAGTAATATTCAATTGTATATATGTACCACATCTTTATCCAATCATCTATTGAAGAACACTTTGGTTGTTTCTATGTTTTGGCCACTGTTAATACTGCAATTAATATTGGTGTTCACATATCCTTATGGATAAATATTTTCAATTTTGGGGTGTAGATACCCAGAAGAGGGATTGCTGGGTCACATGGCAATTCTACTTTTGATTTTTTGAGCAACCTCCATACTGTTTTTTATAGTGACCAGCTATTATTTTTGAAGGACTTTTCTGCCCCATTCTTACTTTCTTCTCTTTGAGACTTCAATAATATATACTCCCAATGGTGAATTTGACTACTTGATATTCTATACTTTTCTAAGTTTCTATTTACTTTCTTTAACCTTTTTTCTCTCTGTTCTTCTGTTTTGATCATTCCTATTCATTAGTCTCAAGTTCATTATTCTTCTATCTCTAATCGCATTCAATAAATTCAGCATCTTTCAGTTTGAAAATTTATTTTCTTTTAACAGGTTCTATTTTTGCTGCTGATATTCTGTTTACTCATTAAGACCATGTTTACTTTCAGTTCTTCAAAATATTACCCTTTAAATCTTTTTCCATATTAATAAGAGTTTCTTTGTAGTCTTTGTCTTCTCCATACTATGATTGGGCCCTCTCAAAGTTGATTTCTATTGACTTATTTTTATCTGGATTATGGGTAACATTTTTCTGTTCCTTTGCATATGTAGTATTTTTTTTTTCACTATAAACTAGACAAGCAATGTGAAAACAACTCAATATTTTACATGATTTAATTTTTTTTAATTTCATGTAACATAAGTTATTTTCACATTATTTTTCTCATTCTTGATATTCCAGAGTTTAGTGTTATTCAGACATCTTTTTGATTGAATTAATTGAATAGCAGTCAAATTGCTATCCAGTTCAGTCAGACCACCATCTGGAATACTCAAATGTGTGAGAAAGATATAAAGGGAACTGAGCAACTCAGTTTCATGTCATACCTAAACTCTAATTTGGTTGTGATTAAAAAGAAACAATTATCCTCATTCCATTTCTAATCTAGTTTCTTAAGAAAAAAGGAATCTCTGGTTATCTATTAGAAAGTTCACTTCTAATTTTTACTTCAAATGTGGAGACTTCACACAGAAGGTTAATGTATGATCAAGATGATAGATACTTCTCCCTTTTTTGCTTTATTCAAGTTACTGCCATGTGAATTCTGTATGAGGATGCACTCTGAAAAAGGAGTCCAGTTAAATATAAAAGAATAGAGTGCAATGCGAACA
This sequence comes from Eidolon dupreanum, assembly GCA_028627145.1. Lineage (NCBI taxonomy): Eukaryota > Metazoa > Chordata > Mammalia > Chiroptera > Pteropodidae > Eidolon > Eidolon dupreanum. The sequence continues at coordinate 42,598,278 of CM053513.1, forward strand.
GTGGCTATTTCTATTATTATAGTAACCTTTTTTTTTTTCTTTTTTGGTCATCATTCTTCAGATATCTGGGACTCTACTGCATTCTCACAAAGAAAGTTTTGTGTCATAGTTCTTTAAAAAATGTCTTTTGACAATATGAATGGATAGAGATGAGTATTAAAACTACCAATTATATCATATTTTAATATTGCTTCATAGTTTATATTTACTTTCCTATACTTATTCATTTGCTCTGGAAAGCAATTTATGCATTGATAGGTAGAACATTATAAATTTTATAAATAAGGAAGCTGAGGCTCAGAGTATCAATAGTACTTGAAATTCTTTGAGGTTAGAATACAGAATCTGACTTCAAGACCAGAAATATTTCTCATTAATTGGATTTGTCCAGATCATCAGCATTGGTAGCTAAGGTAGATGACTTTCTCCTGGTGGAATAGCAATCTCTTAGAGCGATAAAAAGAGCATGAACTTTGGTTATAAATATTTTTACACAGGCTTTACTAATTAACCTTGATTAATTCAATACTACAATGAGTTTAATGATATCAATTTAAATGGAAAATTTTATTTAAAGCATCTAGCCAAACACAAGCATTAAATTCAAATACGCACACATAATATAACTTCTGTTTTTTGAAACTAAATTGTTTTTTTACAACTATAGCTAATTCATGAGTAGTATGTTAAATTTTTTGATTCTATAAATGACTGATAAGTCAGAGGAAGAAATAAAATAAAACCGTAACTCTAATCTGTAGTCTTGTGACATAAGTATAGTAACACACTGTTTATATCATATTCTTTGTTATATTATTTATTATAGTAATTTGACTAGCATTAATAACATTCAAACATTTTATTGATTCATTTATTAAACATTTTTTTTGATTCAGCCACTGTTCTAAGTTTTGGGGGTAAGGTAATATAAATGCAGACACAAATATTTATCCTCATGGAGCATAATTCTAGTGGGATAAAATAGATGATAATTACATTTTAATAGTTATATGTTAAGTAGTGATATTTGCTTTGCGATGTAAGTTTTAATGGACCATCTTCATAAGGATAATTTACTCCACAAGAAACCTGATAAGCCATGTGCTTCTAAATTGTGTGAGACATATTTATTCAGATTCTCAAAGTCCTCTAGTAGATACAATTATATAATTTTTAATTTTAAGGAGAATTCAGCCACTGTCACCCAAGAAAAAATGTTTTATAATGAGTAGTCCGTCCCAGCACAGCTTGTTTATTTTTAAGTTTTGTACCTTTTTTATTAAAAATAAAAGTCATTGAAGTACCAAGGAGAATTAGACCTGTGATTCTGCTGCACTTGTTTTTACTCCTCAAGTTGCTAAAAAATATTTCTAACTTAATCACAAAAGTAAAAGGTACAGCAACTGTGGGCAATAAAAATAAGAGCATGCATGGATTTAGCAAGTATATTGAACAACAGGAACAGCCCCACGAAAAGTATGTAAACATTAGGTGAAGTAACTTTTTTGGTGAGAGGGTGGAGAGAAAACATTTGCTATATTTCCATATTATCACCTTTTATTTCAAATTTTGTATTACCTTTATGATATATTATGTAAGACATGTACGGTGCTTAAGAATTTAAATTAACTTTTCCAAAGTTATCTAAAAGAAGTATTGTTGTTTTTCTTATATATGCACTGGTAGGCAGAATATTATGAATTTTACAAATAAAGAATCTCAAATTTTTACTATGGTTACTGATTTATAGTATAACCAAAGAAATGGTGAGCATTATATTCCAAGAGAATTTTTCTGTTAGTGATCAACTCATGTTTTGGCTCATTCTTAAATTTACTCCAAGATTATCAAATTCCAATAAAATCAACTGACTTTTAAATAAAATTCTCAATAAACTAGCCCCAAATTTTCCAATGCAGCATATACATTAGTATCATCCCTATTTCTACATTACGGCTATTGTTATCTAAATGTTCTTTGCTCAGCAACCTGGACTGGATAAACTAATGAATGAAACTGTTTTTCCCCATTTTTTTTTGGAGGGGGAAAGGGGATCAGTGTTATTGCAGGCAGTAGGTCCATATGTACACTACCAGAAGACATTAACATGGAGTGAGAGCTTAACATTTGCTGTGCACTATGCTGAACATTTTCCAAGTATTTCCTCATTTAATCTTTATAACAGCACATGAAGTAAGTGATATAAACATCTTGTTTTCTAACAGATGAGAAAACTGAGCCTTAGAGAGTTTTCTAGTAGTCTGAATTTTAAAATTAAGCATTTTGATCCAGAGCCACTGTGAAACTAGTGCTCTATCAGCAAGTAAGCAATGACTGTAAATGGAACATATATTTTCCATAAGACTATTTTCAATTATATTTAGTATCCACCTGATTATTGAAATGAAAGTTCATTTAAAAGAATGGAATTAAGAGTAGCTATCATGGGTGGGAGATGTTGATACATTTTTTGATAGTAAAAAAGGAACTGCATATTTGAAAAAGTTGAAAGCCATACAATTAGTGGGTAATATTGAGCTTTTCATTGGCACAGAATTTAAGTCAGTTAGCACTATTCTCATCAAAAACACTCTATCTCTATAGTTTCAGCATAATTGGCCATCTTAGATATTCAAGCTTTTTGTCTTACAAGGGACTGAAAAATTAGAGCATTATAATGGAAATGTCAACTGAAGTCATTTGCAAGTGAAGTGAGTTAATTCTGAAATCTTTCCATGTAATAGAGGCAACTCTATACTTGGTTGAGAGTAAGTTGAAATATTTTCTTATTTTGTTGTCTCCTTCATTCTCTTTGGCAGTTGTTCTCTCTATAAATACATAAAAGACAAAAATATACATAGTAGGTACAACCTGGATAGGCTAAATAAACTTTGTGATTATGCTAGACTTCAGGGTTGCTTTACTTTTGAACAGAACATAATATTTTTCAAAACCAACATAAAAAATTGACTACATTTGCAAAGGTTTCTGAGCTACCTTAAGTTCCATTTCAAATATCTTTCAGGTAAATTTGCATTAAAGAAAAATCACAGGTGTGTCCTGTGAATACTAATTTAGCCAAATATACTAGGTGTTACATGAATAGTGTGCTCTGGGGTCTAATGTTTGGGGAATTCTGGTTTAAACAAAGTTAAATGTATATTTAAAACTTTTAATATTTTAATACATTTGTGAATCTCTGAGAGGTGTCTTAGCTAGCATTTTCCTTTATATAGGAATTGATATTTGGAAGGGCCATCCCGGGTTGGTCAAATGCACATCCCAGTTCCTAGTATTTTTTATAGACAAAATTAAATAATCATCTATTCATTCAAATATATATGCATGCTTTATGTATGTGTGTAACTAGAGAGAGGTAGACCACCAACTTTCGTTTGGTTTATGGCATGATTGGAGGTCATTTGTAACACCAGCTTGGTAGTACCACTGGCTTCTTCTCTTTGGTTGTTTCTTTGGGTCATGAATTATTTACTTTTTAATAGCACAGAATCTTCAAGTCCTAAAGCTAAGAGTAATTTTTCAGATTCAGTGTATCCTAGAACAGTAGGTTCCAAATGTCAATCCAACTGTATATATTTTTTCAGTTTTCTTAATTTTTATTTGTAGATAAATTGTGGTCAGTGTATCAAATATTTGCAATCCATTGAAGCCTTTAATACTCAAAGTGTTCAGTATTCATAAATGTTTCATGTGTATTTGGAAAGATATGTGTTGTCTACTGATTACTATGTTCTATGTATGATCATTTGACCAAAATTTTAGTTGGATTGTTCAAATCTCTTACCTTTACTGTCTTCTTTATTGTTCTATTAGTGAGAGAAATGAGTTAAAATTCTCCCATTATGCTGGTTGATTTGATAAATTCTTTATTCAATCTTATTAATTTTTGCTTTATATAATTTGAATTTATATACAATTTAATAATTATGTCTTGGTGAAATAAAAGTTATACGGTGAACATTTTACTTCTAAGAAAGCTTTTGCTTAAAATCTCATTACATGATATTAGTATAGTGTTAATGTTTTCCTGGTATATAATTCTTCATAAATCTACTCTCAAATTTCCTGTGTTCTTATATCACATATAAATAATATATTGCTAAATTTTGGGGGGCTAATATTACTTTTAATTGCCAAGTTTAATCCTTATATAACTTAATGTGGTTTCTGGTAATTTTAATTTTAACCTTATTTGTGTTTTCTATTTAGCCTATCATTTTTGTTGACAGTCTGTAAATTTTATGATAGCTTATTGAGGCATAATTGCAATACAATAAACTGAACATATTTAAAATGTATAATAAGTATTAGCTTATGTATGTACTCATGAAGCCATAACCAAAATTATAAACATCTCTCTCCCAAAAGTTTCTATTAGCTCTTTTGTAATACTTTCCACACTCTTTTCACATGCAACCCACTGATCTGATTTCTGTAACTATAGATTAGTAGGCATGTTCTAGATTTATATACATGGAATTATAGAGTATGTCTTTTCTTTTGCTTTTTTTCATTCAGCATAATTAATTTGAGATACATCTATATTGCAACAGTTTATTCTATTATAATGCTGATTACTATTTCATCGTATGAAAATACCATGATTTGTACATTCATTTATCTATCAATGGACATTTGGGTTTGTTTCAAGTTTTGGACACTTACAGATAAAGTGGCTATAAATATTCTTGGTATGGACGTATGCTTACATTTTTCTTGGGCAAATACTTAAAAGTCTAATGGTCGCATCATATGGTAGGTGTATGTTTAACTTTTTAGGAAACTGCCCAACTGCTTTCCAAACTGCTTTACATTCTCCGTTTCCACCAGCAGTGCATGAGAGTTCCTACACTCTCACCAACATTTGTATGGTTAGTGTTTTAAATTGTAAACATTCTGAGGCATATGGCAATATCTCATTGTGGCTTTAAATTGCATTCCCCTAATGATTGAGGTTACATGCATTTTCATGTGTTTATTTGACACCTATATCTTTGGTGAAATGTCTATTCAAATCTTTTGCCCATTGTAATGGATTTAAGTTAATTTATATATTCTGGATACAAGTTCTTATATATATTTTAAATCTTTCTCCTAGTTTGTGACCTTTCTTTTAATTCTCTTAGTAGTGTCTTTCAAAAGGCAGGCATTTTTAATTTTGATGAGGGCTACTTTTCTTTTATGAATCATACTTTTGAAGTTGTAGCTAAGAAATCTTCGCATAACCCAAGGTGACAAAAGCTTTCTCTTAAAAGTCATATAGTTTTAGGTTTTACATTTAGTTCTATGATTAGAGTTATTTTTTATATAGGCTATGAAATATGATTGAAGTTGTTTTGCACATGGCTATTGAATGGTTCAAGGACAACTTATTGAAAACATTGTCCTCTTCCTATTCAATTGGTTTTGTACTTTTGTCAAAAATCAATTGACTGTACGTGTGGCTCTATTTCTGTCTTCTCCTTTGTATTCCATCGATTGTCCATGTTGACAGCAATACCACACTGTCTTCATTCCTGGTTCTCCTCTTTCGTGCTTTTTGAAAGTTGTTTTGGCTATCCTGGCTCCTTTGCATTTCTGTTTTAATTTTAGAATTAGTATGTTAATTTCTTCAAAAAAAGATTCCTTCCCTCCACAAAGGGAATTTGATTGAGGTTGCATATGTCATTTTGAAGGAATCGATATAATTTACTATATTTTCTTTTAATTCATTAATACGAAGTATGTCTTGTTTAGCACTTCTTTAATTCTAATAATGTTTTGTCATTTTTTAGTATACAGGTCTGTCTTGAATATATTTTGTTAGATTTATCCTTCAATATTTAATATTTTTGATACTGTTAATGGCATTGCTATTTAGGTTTTAATATCTGATTATTAATATAGAAAATTAAAATGGATTTTTAAAATATTGATCTCATAGCTTGGAAATTTGATGAACTCCATTATTAGCTCTAGTAGTATTTTCAAATATTCTATGGAATTTTCTATATGTCATTTTGCCTACAAATGTAGTTTTACTTCTTCCTTTCTAGTCTGAAGTCCTTTTCTTTTCTTTTTTTTTCATTGCCTTTTGCACTGACTAAAGCCATCAGTACAAAGTTAAATAGAAGTGACAGGAAGGAACATTCTGACATTGTTCCAGATTATAGAGGAAAAACATCCTTTTATCATGGAGTAAGTTTGTTGCTTTTTTTTTTTTTGGTAGATGCAGATGCTTTTTATCAAATGAAGCAAGTTAAATTCTATTTCAAGTTTGCAGAGTTTTTTTTTGGGAGGGGAGGGTGCAGAAACAGATGTTGGGTTTGTCAAAAGTTCTGAATCTATTGAGATGATCATATGTTTTCCTTTTCTAGTCTGTTAATATGGTGAATACACCCGATTAAAATTTTAATGTCAAGCTAACCTTGCATTTCTGGGATAAACCTGACTTGGTCATGAGGTACTATCTTTTTTATAGATTTTAGATTCAATTTTGTAAAATCTTAAGTGTTTTTCTATCTATATTTATGAGGGATATTTTTCTGTGTTTTTCCTGGTCTTAGTATCAGTATAATAATGCTGGCTTAAAAAATAAGATGGTAAGTTTTTTCTCCTTTTCCATTTTCTAAAAGAATCTGTATAGTATTGGTAATATTTCTTCCTTAAAAGTTTGGTAGTGAGACCCAGTGAAAATCTGCAGATCTTAAGAGCTCTCTCTGTATGCAATTCTTTTCTTTCTTGTTCTCTTTACTGTCAAGTCTAGCTGCTTTTATTGCCCTACATAAAGTTTAGGTAATTATTAGATGAGGTCTAGAATCAAGTTAGATGATTAGCTTGAGATATAAAGTTAGGCACTATGAGCATATATAGGATATTTAAAACTATGGACAGCATGACATTACCTAAAGAGTTAGTGTTGATAGGGAAGAGAAGACAGCTAAGATGTTGAGTCCTGTGGGACTCCAACATTAGGAGGCTGGGGTGTAAAGAGAAGACAGAGAGATGCAATTATTTTGGTTTCTTAATGCTTTCTACACTTTCTTATATTTGTCTTATATCCACAAAAAACAAATATGTGTTACCTAGAATTTTTAGATATCCTATAAAATAAGCTGTTTCTTGACATGTAGTATATCATATTGACAGCAATATGTCTTCCTTCACATTAAATTTTATTGATTTTTTTAGACTGAGAATCCTCTATAATAAATGGTCAATAAATGACATGTCATATTTAGGTCTTTTTATTATTATTATTTTTTTTTAATTTCAGGTTTGTATTAGGGCTGCTCTTAGGAAAGTATATTACTGATATCATCTAGGTGTTACCTTTACCTGAATCAAAATTACTCAGAGTTGCTTGTTAAAAATGATGACTACTGGGACCTATCCAAGAGAATCTATAAATTTTAATTTTTATCAAGATCTTCAACTGATTCTTAGGTATATTCTAGTTGGAGAACCTGTGCCTCATTCTGTCAGTTGTTCTGAACCCTCACTGTACACTAAAATCTTCTGGAGGTTTCAAAAAAATTACTGAGGTATAGGCCTTATGTTTAGAGATTTTGATTAAATTGGTTTGAGGCCTGGACATTTGTACTTTTAGGACTTTCAAGTAATTATAATGAGCAGCTAGAATTAAGAACTATCATGTTAGGGTAGGTCTGAGGAATTGTAAGTGGATGTTTAAGTATAAGGAAATCTGGAATTTTCTTTTAAATAGGCAATGTAGCTGTGTGCAAAGAAAATGCATGGAACAGAACCTGGCTATTATCATAGATCAGGCAGGTTATAAGTCAAATACAAAAAGTTAGGTAGGAAATTATTAGAGGATCATGTTAGCTAAAGTAATGTTAAGAGTGAACTTGAGGCAGAAATATGCTCATAGTCTCAAGGGATTCTGCCTGTGGGCTCTAAATCTGGAATGTCAAGAGTCAGAGTATCCTAGTGAAGAGAAAAGTAAAACATTGCTGATCTTAAGGCTTTTTTTATCGTACATTACAATGTTTGCTATGTGTTTGTTTTGATACCAGAGAATGCCAAAGCTCTATGCACCCTAATTAAGACAGTGGCAAATGTGCATCAATTTATGTCAATGAGTTCAGTTTTTTTATTCTTCCAATTTTGTCTTTTTTTCTCTCTTTAACACGTTTCTTGACTTTGACTATATACCCTTCATGTATTGAAATTTTTAAAGCTGTTTTCAGAAAAGGATTTGATTCAGAAGAAGGCTCACTTCTTTGAGATTTTCACTTAACAAGAGACTTTTTAATTGAATAAGCATCTCCCTCATAGCTGGAGGATAAGGTATTTTAAGAGTATTCAATTTTCCCCTGGTGTTCCTGAAATCATATCACAATCATCTGCTATAGACAGTGTTTGTATCCCTGTCAAAGTTCATGTTGAAATCTTAACACCCCAGGTGATGGTTATAGGAAGTGGGGCCTTTGGGAGGTGATGAGGTTGATAGGGTAGAGTCTATCTAATTCCTCATGAATGGGATATATGCCCTCATAAGGATCATAAGAGAGGTTATTTCTCTTCTCTGTTGTCTACCATGTGAGGATACAATGAGAAGTTGGCAGTCTGAAAGTTGGAAGAAGGCTCTCACCAGAACCTGACTGTGCTGGCACCTTGAGCTTGAACTTATAGCCTCCAGAACTGTGAGAAATAAGATTGCTTATAAGCTATACCTAATCTATGGTAATTTGTTATAGCAGCCCAAAGAGACTAAGACAGCATCCATCTACTTTAATTACATGTGCAACCATCTCTATCCACCCACTGTACACACACACACACACACACACACACACACACACACACACACACACTATATTTAGCTTTTCAGGAGTGTTAATCCAATATACAAATAGTGTCGACCTTCCTCTGAATCTATTTTTACTTGCCACTGTGGCATTTTCACTACTTACCTCTGAGCTTAATAATCTGAGATACAGTTTACTTCAATAAAGAGCTCTCATGTCTGACAGTTTTGGCTGTCATCAACCAATGCTTTGATTATGCCTTATGTTCTGAATTGTCTTTTTGTGGGGTCCTTGTTTAAGAGGTAAGTTCAATTTCATATCTCATCTTGAAGATGTCAATTCTTGTACATAAATTTAATCTTACTGTGCAATACTCCATTGTCATGGAAGCAATTGCACTTCAGAAACTGATTCCAGATTATCTGAGTCTACCAGTTGGAAAGGATGTTAACAAGTAGGCAGATTTGATTAAATTGTTTCACAGAAATAAAAACAATATATAAAACTGAAAGCATTTCATGTTGGACTTCATTTATGCAAGGACAATTTGAAAAGAAGACCCTCATTGGTAAATGACTACCTTGTTTTCCAGAAAATATAGCAATATCTTGGGTAAGGATTTTAAAAACAAAGCTGTAAAAATAATCGATATGAGATTCAAAGAAGAATATGGCACTGTGATACTAAATTATATTGCAGGTACAAGGTCAAATCTTTACTTAATTGCTTCAAAGAGATAGGGGTAAACTTTTTTATATACTTTATTTTTTTTACTTTCCTTTACAATTTACATTTTACATATTCTTTAGTTTATTATTATTCCATTAGATAATTAATACTACTTTTCTAAAGACAATTTGAAAAAATAAAGGACAAATGTTACCTAACATTAATGCTTTAGTGTACTTGCTTCACTTATTCTCCTATGCAAATTTGTTTCTTTTTCAATATTGCTATTTACATTTGCAGATTTGGTTACATCTCTTTTATTTCTACAAAGTAAATTGATGCTCTTTTAATAATCAATGTATATTTGATGTATAGGAAGTCTATCTCCCTTCCTATCCAGTCCCTAAAAGTCTGGGTTTATTCAGTTTGTAAGAAAGTACATATGAAAGCCATACCCATGTGTAGAGAGTGCCCTAGTTCATAATCTGTTTGCCATGACCTGTGGTGCTGTGGCCTTTTCCTGTAACAATGTTTCCTTCGATTAAAAGTGATTCACAGGACAAAAATCTTGCTAATTGTGTCTGCTGGCCTAGCTCCCAGTACAGACCAATTTGGTCTTATGAGACACAGGACTCTGTAAGATGTAGCCTCTTCTTTCAATGTTAGATATATATGAGCTGCCCCATACTGGTTAACAGGGTGCCATCTCAGAGCTCAACTTTTTCAGTATAAACCATAGTCATTCCCTATGAAAGGGCCAGCCTATCCAGAAACATTGCACCTCCATTGGGTTTATGGTGGTATGAATTGACGCACAATCACATCCCATTATTCAGTTCCTGGGATATTTTGGGGTCAGACAGCTTTCCTTTTTAGTCCCTGAAAGCAAATTTTTCATTCTACTTCCCTCTTGGGCAATAAAAATATTGCAAGATGGCTACCTGTGCAGTCGTCAGGGGCAGACCCTTCCATACCTGCCTGGTAGAGTCTTTTTTAAAACAGATAGCTTTTATATTATATATTTTGGGGAAATTTTAGTTTGAATGACCTCAAGTATTCAGGAAATGCTTATTTACACACTGTGAGGAAAACAACCATCCGTTACTATTTCAGCTTTGTGAGTCACCTCCCAAGTGCTATCCAGATGACTTTCTTTAAATGTTCTCTCTAAAAGAGAGAAAAACAACATGAAATTTAACTTAATATTTCCGTATTTATTTTGAAATAATTGTAGATTCATATGCAGTTGGAAGACATAATACAGAGAGATATGATATACCCTTTTCCCAGTTTTCCCCAGTGATAGCATCTTCTAAAACTATAGTATAATATTACAAACAGAATATGGGCATCAATGCAGTCAAGATACAAAATGTTTTTCTCGTCATGAGGATCCCTCACATTACTCTTTTACAGCCACACTCATGTCCCTTCTACTCTACTCATTCCTTTTTTTCAAGAATGCCATATAAATGGAATCACACTATGCAACCTTTTAGAATTTGCTTTTTTTTTTCCTACTGAGCATAATTGTCTGCCCATCAGTTTATTGTATGTATCAATAGTTATTCTTTATGGCTGAGTAGTATTCCATGGCATGTATGTACCACAGTATATTTAGCCATTCATCCATCAAAAGAAATCTGTGTTTTCAGTTTTGAGCTATTATGAGTAAAACTGATATCAATATTTATGTACACATTTCTCATGGGGAACATTAGTCATTTATCTAAGAAACATGCCTAGGTGTACAATGTTTGAGTTATATTATAATACCATAAGAACTTAAATTGACAGAATTTATCATTGTGGGAGGCCATTGGTGATTTTGGCAAGAACTGTTTTGGTGGAAAATTGGTGATAGAAACCCAATTGGGTAAGTTCAAGAAAGATTGGAAAGAGAGGAAATAGAGTAAATGTAGTAACTCTTTTGAGGGGCTTTGCTATAAGAGAACTTAGATAAGAGACAGTAGTGGGAAAGGTATGAGAAAATAATAGCATATTGATATGCTGATGTAAATAAATGAGTAAGAGGGAATCAATGATGTTGGAGGGATGGAGACTTGGAGATATAGAGAAGAATGTTGGCCTTGTACTCGATGAGATAAAATAGGAGGCATGCCAAAATAGAGCTTTATCCATAGTAATGGGAGGCTTTGAAAAATTTTCCCATAATGTCGGTTTAATAATTTCCTATACTCTGTTTCTCTGTTCTGTTTGAACTCCTATTAGGTATGTGTTGGATCTCCTTTATTGATCTTCTAACTTCTGACTTTTCTGTAATTCTTTTATTTTGTTCCTTGCTCTGTGAGAATTCCTTAACTTTATTTTTAAAACTTGTCTACTGATTTTTTTTCTATAATCTTTTGTTTCTTCAAAACATTTTATAATTCTTTTAAAGTTTTTTTATTTTCATCCACTTCTATTGTCATGTATACAATATATTCTGACTTCTCTGTGAATATTAATTATAGTGTTTATTTGTGATAGTTAATTTCATATTCAACTTGACTGGTCTAAGAGATGCCAACATAGCTGGTAAAACATTTCTGGCTGTGTCTATAAGGATGTTTCTAGAAGAGATTGGCATTTGATTCAGGAGCCTGAGTAAAGATCCACCCCACCATGGGAGTGGGACCATCCGATCTAAGGGTCCAGATAGAACAAAAGGGCGAAGGAAGGTAGATTCCTGGCTCTTCTTGAGCTGGAATATTTATTTTTCCTGTCTTTGAACATGAGAGCTCCTTGTACTTGGGCCTTCAGACTCAGTCTAAATTATACTACTGCCAGTTTTCCTACTCCTCCAGATTGCAGACAACACATTGTGGGACTTCTCAGCCTCCATAACTATGAGAGCTGATTCCTACTTTATACGTATGTATAATTACATGTACACACACAGATATACACACATGCACATATACATGTACACACATACATACACAAACACATCTATACTCCTATAAGTTCTGTTTCTCTGGAGAACCCTAACATTACTGAAAGTATTTTATTTTCCCTACATTGTTTCTGTTTACTGTACATTTCTTTTTTTTTTTTTTCTTCTTTGAATTTCTTTAAATTATATTGGAGGCTTCTCCAATGGTCCATGATCCATGGCTATTTATATTTAAGAACCAGGAACTGAAAAGCTATATGGATATTCTGGGTATGTGTGCAAGTTGTGCTGTCTCATGGACTTCAATATTCATAAGAACTGCAAAGTATCTATACAAGTTATCGCTCTTGGGAGAATCTGTTTCTGCAGGGAGGATTTTTTCAATTTTTTTGTTTGAGTGTTATAAACCTGGCTACTAGTATTTTTATTGCGTAGAGGGTAAAGTATTGAAATGCTTAAAATCCTCTTAATCTTCCTGTTTTGACTGGTGACTGACTTCTGCTCTCTGCAGTGTCTGATAGCCCTGATTCCAGAATCTCACTGTTGTTGGGAAGGGAGGATCAGCTGCCTGTCTGCACAGGCTGGGGAGGGGATCTGGAGGTCCACTTGCCCCTTATATAAAATTCAGACAATTCTATTTTGGGCCAATCTTGCATCCTGTCTTCAGATACACATGGTGCTTTCAATTTGAGTATTTCCAGAGGTTGGTCTCTTGTTGCTGGTTTTACCTCAGCAGGAAGGGAAATTTCAGCTATTTCTGCCTTGCAAAGTAAGGTTGGAAGTCACCCATCTACTTTCCATTTGCAAAAATTGTTTCCATCTTTATCTCATGTTACCTTCTCTCCTAGTGTATTTGTCCTTTGATATTTAAAACTTTTTTTAAAATCTCATTATTGGTGAATAAAAAGTGAATCACCACCATAGTGATTCATGAGGTCAATCTATGTGTCCAACTTCTCATAACTGGAAAACATTATTCAAACAGACCAGTGCACCATAGCAACTAGAGCTGTTTAATAAAATAAGAGCATAACTTCATCAAACAGCAATTTATTCTGGGATATTTTTATAAAATATTTAAAGCTGTAATTAGATTTACCTAAATCCTATAATGTGAGCTGCTGGTAATGAAGCCCAAGTTTTGTTTGTTTCTTTGTTTGTTTTTAAACTTTCCCTCCAGTATCCCAAAGCAATAGAGTCTTATGGGGTTGTGTCTTCATATAGAAGAGATACAACATTTTATTTAATTATCCAAAGCTGTAACATAGCTTAAAAAAATTAGTGAACAAAACATGAAAGATACTTAATTGCCAGGTACTTTAGATTTTATTAACTCACATATATCTCCAAGGCAGGTACAATTGTTATCCCTATTTCATAGATATAGAGTCTATATTAGTTAATTTGAGCTTCCAATACCAACACTTTTGTCATGGTATTCCATCACAAAATACCACAGACTGGGTATTTATTTTCTCAGTTCTGGAGGTAGGACTTGCAGATTGAGATGCTAGCAGATTCAGTTTCTGGTGAGAATCTTGTTGGCTTGCAGTTGGCTACCTTCTCACTGTGTTGTTGTAAGACTTTTCCTCGGTTCAAACATGGAGAGAAGTCTCTTCCTTGTATAGAGACACCAGCCCTATGCAATTAGGTCCTTATCTTCTATAACTTCATATAAACCCTAATTACCTTTCTAAAGGCTTATTTTTCAAATACAAACACATTGGGTGTTAGTGCTTCAATATATGAGTTTTAGGGGGATACAATTTAGCCCATAAAATAGGCTGAAGGAAAGAGGAGGGCTCCATAGAGTATAATGTGGCAGAGGGCAGTTTGGCTTCAGAGTTCATGTTTAAATGTTAGCTATAGTACCTCAATAAAGAGTTAATTGGTCAAATATTTTCTCATTTTTTTTAGCGTGTACTGGTAATGATCAACTCATTACCATGGTATTTTTGTACCTCAGTGTGTGGTCTGTGAAGGAGGTATCTTCAACCAACACTACAGTTTTCAAATTTGGTCAATATGAATAGATCACATCTAAGGCCTTTTCTCATAGCAATATAAAAATGTGTGTTGACTTTTGGCAACAAGCTTTATTAAGCAGAAAGACTTGGGCATAAGACAAATCTTGCCTGTGTTTTATATATCTGTTGTGAAATCAAGTACATGAATTGAATTAATTACTTTAATACTATTTAATATTTTAGGAGGATAGAATATTTTTATTTTTGTACAGTGTTATAAATATTGAATATTGCTGATATCAGGAAGAGGAATGTTCTGTTTTCAAGCTGAATCTTTAAAATTTATCTTTTAAAATAAAATCACCATTTTTTGAATAGGTGGTATATGTCCATGATGAAAAAATCAAAATGATATAAAAGAGTATATAGTGAAAAGCAAGATTGTATCTTATCCCTTCCCCAGTTAGCAAATTTCGCTCTCTAGAAACAAAATTATAATATCTTATTAATTAGTCTAATTTTAAATAGTATATTTAGTGAAGCTATTATAGTTCTAATTTTTGAAATGTGAATCTAGTCAAATGGAATGCAAAAAGAAGAGTGTGATTACTCCATCTCTATTAGGAAATGCTCAGTAAAGTACTAAATGACCATTAAACTAAAAATGCATAAGCCCTTAGTACTTAGTGGTGAACACTCATTGACTGATTGATTACAGCTGTTAGGCTCCTTGATAAGATTATCTCCTGGACTATATAAAGACCTTAATGTATTAGAACATACGCTTTTTTAATATATAAAAACACAAGACCTTAAGGCTTGCTACTTTCACAGTGAATGATTTAAATGTTTCTAATAAGAAAAGGTAACAACGTGAGTGGGGGAACATTAAATAAACTTCATGTCACCATTTTTGTTCATATGAGTCTGTTTTATTTAGTAGTCTTTGATGACAAGTAATAGAACTTAAATCAAAACTGCCTTATGCAGATATGTAACTAAAAGGCCAAAAAATGTGCTCATTAGGTAAGGCTCTACACTGTAGCTCAACAAGGTCTCCAAAGATCTGTTCTTCAAAGAGAGCTGAAGTATTGTTACGGTGATTTAGAGGAAATCAATGCTGGATATTAAATAATATATGCTTACAATAGGTTATATAAAATGTTTAACAGTTTTCATACTTAGCCTTGAGTGAGCTAGACTAAGTATAATATTATATAGAAATATTTTAGATGAGAGACTTATGGGTTCAAAGCTGCTAAGATTCTGTGCCTTTCCATCATTTTTTATAAATTATCTGGGTCCAAATTTAAGTAACTATTATCTAAATATTACATGCAAAAAGTGAATTTTCATGCTGTTTTCTATTGTTGATGTGATATTAAATGAGATATAGGATGTAAAGTGTTAACATAAAATATAATTCATATTAAACTCTCATAACAACTAATACAAATATTATTCTTATCCACATCATTAGTTTACTTTTGGGGCATGCTGCAGGACCCTGCCCTCAAATCTCTTCTCTTCTTGTACTCATTTGCTAGGTGATCTGCTTAGTGAAGTTGAAGTTTATATCTTCAGCTTAGAACTGTCTGCTGTTCTCTAAATTTTCTTTCTCATGCTAAAAACCTTGACATTTTCCTTGACTTTTTTTTTTTATTACAACTCATTTCAGTCCATCAGCAAATATTATTGCATCTACCTTCAAAATATATCCAGAAACTAACCTGCTTCTCAAATTTCCACTGCTATCACCATGGACAAGCCAGCATCATCTTGTAATAGACTGGTTGCCATAGACTTCTATTTCTCAGGTCTTCCTCCTTTTATACTTGTACCCCTATAGGTTATTCTTTACTCCTGTGGTTCTAACCTTCCAACAGCTTTCCATTTCACTCAGTCCTTCTAGCCCAATGTCATCCCTGACTCATCTTCTATTCTGATGGCTCCCCTCATTCCACTCCACACTAATCTCCCTACTGTTCCTCAAATTCAGTAAGCATACTTCCACTTCAAGGTTTCTATACTTGTTCATCTTCTTCTTTGGGACACTATTTTTCTGGTTTATTGTCCCAGTTCTTATTGTTCTTTGCTAAACTATTACCTTAACAGAGTGGCCTTTATGTCACTCTATTGAAAATAACCCCCTTTCAGTTTTTGCTATCTACAATCCTACTTTGTCAGCTTCTTCATAACATTACTACCATTTGATAGACTACACATTTATGTGAATATTTTATAACCTATATTTTCCACTATATGCAAGCAGTATAAAAGGACTTTTTTGTCTATTGCTGTTTAGCAAATACTTAGAATTAGCCCCTCGACATGGTAGATGCTCATAAAATAAATGCATATTAATATTTGGGGCCCATGTGTACCTCTAGCCTTTAACCTTTAGAGAGAGGTCAATAGGCTCTGCAAGAAGAGTCAGGTCCTTCTGTATCTACCCATAGTTGTTTTATTAAAATGATAATCTAAAATACTACTCAAGGATACTAGTGTATAAAACAGAGACTATGCAGAGCTGCACTCAGATTTCCGTGCACTGTACCACTATTCATCTTCTACATAAGGGAGGTGGAGAGGGTCTGATGTTTTACAACACAATAAGAATAAAGCCAAAAAAGACCTCTTGGAACTTCATTTCACTCTATTTTTAGGATTCCTCTCTTGTCAGGAAGTCAATATTTAATTTTAAAGTTTTCTTGAGAATTCTAAAAAGACACATACTCTCAAAACAAGTTTAAAAACTTTTATACAGAACAATGTTGTGTAGAAGTGGCTCATCTATTTTGTGAACTGCTTACAGAAAGAACACCTTGTTTTACTTTCTCCCAAGGTCATAAACATTGGAAGATGTATATAAGTGTTGCTATGGTCTGAATGTTGTGTCTCCTAAAATTCATATGTAGTAGAGACCTTTGGGAGGTGATTCATGAGGCCTTGCCCTCATGAATGCAATTAATGTTCTTATAGAAGAGAACTCACAGAGATTTCTAGCCCCTTTCACCACGTGAGGATTAATTCTGCCACCCAGAAGAGGACCTTTGCCCAATCAAGCTGGCACCCTGATCTCAGACTTTCCAACCTCTAGAACTGTAAGAAATAATTTGCTGTTGTTCATACGTTTCCCAGAGTGTGGCATGGTATTATAACAGCCTGAATAGATGAAGTATAGAGGTACAATTAATTATCTTATTTTCAATGTAATCATTAATTTCAAGTTATTTCTTAACTCTCATTTTATTCTGCTCTCATTTTAATTATTGATATTGCTACATGATCTTTTATTTCAGCTTTTTCATTGCTCTTCTAACAGAGTCTGCAGGCATTTTTTTTTCCATCCAGAAGAACACTTTCCCTACTGTCTCCTACCCACTGCTTCAGGCAACCTGCAGACGCCTCCCACCCTGGGGCTGCTTGATTTCTGAAGCTTCCTTTAACATTCTCTAGCACATTGACTAGTCCTACATATGTATATTCCTTTACTTAGAGCGCAGTTCTAAATGCGGTTTGTTTCATACATCGCCTACTTACTCCTTTGATATTTTTGTCCCAGTTTTTATAACATCTACATTCTAGGCACTTTTAAATAGCTTCTGAATAGTAAATGTTCTTTGCTCTGAATTGTTCTTTTACTAGAAGAAGACATCGCCTGTCCCCCTTTCCCACTGATGGGCCTGTGTGCCAGTATCCCACAGCAGCTGATCTATGGTTTTTATTGTCATTAGAGTATCATGAGTCTCTGGGTCTTTGCTTCTTTGTGATCAAAATGCTCCACTGCTGCCCCAGCACTTCTCACCTCCCCTACCCTCATTCCTCCAACTGGTACACAAAATTTACCTTCATGCAGAAAGCAGGGATAGAGTTTATTCTTGATGCCAACATGGGCACTATTACCTTATGTCTTAGTCTGTGCAGGCTCTTATAACCAATATAGCATAGATGGGGTGGCTTACACAGAAAACATTTATTTCTTGGTTCTAGAGGCTAGGGAAACTAAGATTAAGGTGCTGGTAGATTTGGTGTCTGGTGAGGGCCCATTTCCTAGTTCATAGAAGACCATCTTCTTGCTGTGTCTTCACATGGAGGAATCTCTAATCCCATTCATAGTGCTCCACCCTCATGACCAAATCACCTCTCAAAGGCCCCACTCCTAATATCATCACATTGGGGGCTAGGATTTCAATATATAAATTTTGGGAGGACACAAATATTCAGTTCCTAACATCTTTATTTCTAAGATTCCTGGCTAGTATTATGTTGAGAAACATAGCAGAATAATGTTTCAGAGTGCAGATCCATAGAACCAGATTACCAAGTTTAAATACTGGCTACTAAGTAGTTATCTGACCTTGGTCTAGTTACTCAATGCCTCTATGCATCAGTTTTCATCTTGGGATTATTATAACATCTATTTTGCACATTTTTCAAGGATTAAATGAGAATATATAACACACTGAAAGATATTTGAACACTCGATATGTTTTAGTTATTAGCAATGCTTGTCATATAGTTCTGATCCAGTTTAAATGTTTTACAGTGTAATCTGTTACTAGCTACCTAGCTAGTTATTCTATTTACTACATGCTGGTGGATCTTTGTTGTATATACAAAAATAACTTTAACTAAATATCTTTGTTGATGCCTAAGGATCTTAGAGAATGTCTATTCTCTTAATAAGTCATCATTTATTATGTCCTAATAAATACTTAAAATATACTTGATTATATTAAAATAAAATTTTATAGTAGTTGAAAGATTTTGTTAATCATTATGTTTTGTACCTAATGTTTTGAAAATCAGCTTCTGACTATACTTTGCTTTTATGATGCTATTCTGTTTCTTAACCAACATGTATCAATTTTCAAGGCTCAACTATACTATTTATTAATTAATGACACAATATCATATTTTACATGAAGATTGCAGCCTTGAAAACATGCATAATTAAAATTTTTCAAAATCTGAAATTAATGATAAAGGAGAATAATTGGTATTTGTTTTTTTCAGTTAAATTGGCACTATCATATGTCAAGAACATATGTCAAGAACACAGCTGGAAACTGAAATTCAAGATACATTTTTCATGTGAGGGAATTAGCATTATTTCAAATCTTATGCATAAAACAAAATTATATTATTTTCATAGCATACTATATCAAATTTAATATGTTCAAATAAGTATAAAATGTGAAGAGTATTTTGTTTTAAATACTTTTAAATAATTTTATTGTTATGTAAATTATTTGTCTTCTGTTCTTTTGCTAATGCTTAAAAGCTATAAAAACACAATTCCTACTTCTTTTTGTTTACCTGTGCAGTAGTTCCAACTAGAATTCGTGACTGCAGCCTAGATATGCTTCTGTATATTAATCAGAGTTCTCTTTGTAGCTATAACAGAAACCCAACTTGAAATTACTAGGTAACAAGGAGAATTGTTGGGAGTATTGCATATTACTAAGAAAAGGCTTTGGGGCCAGTGGTTTCCAAGGTAAACTAGGAAGCATTAGGACCTCCTCTAAGACTCAAGACTTCATCATTGGTATAGAATATTCTGTGTGAACTTTTTTTTATACTCTAGATTGCTTATTCTAGAAGGAAGATAGGAAATAGTTACTTATAGCTCTCATGCCTTCCATTTCATGGCCTAATAATTTAACTGGCACTTACTCATCACTAACTAAAATTACAAAAAAAAAAAACAGCATAAAAGAATAATTGTAATTAAACTGACATGCATCAGGTGCCCATATCAATATTAATTAGCTTGGTCAAGAGAAGAAATTCCTTATACCAAAAATAAAGCATGTCCTCAGATATTAAGAGGGAAATCACTTTTCTTTTAGGGCCTACTGTGTGTCAGATATTATATAAAAACTATTATATATAATACATATTATCTATTATTTACATAATAGATATAAAATACTTTATCCTCAAAACAATCCTTTGGGTATATTATAAGTGAAAATGAGATTTATTTAAGTTTGGTGGTGATACTATAAAACTATTACTTTCTTGTATTTTGATTACATTGGTGGTTCCAATTAAAGGCTTCCTTATACTTAGTAAGGTTGCCTTATAACTTTGTAGTTACCACCTTCTCTGACTTTGGGATGGTGAGTGACTTACTTTGGCCAACAGAATATGGCAGAAATGACATGTGCCAGTTCTGAGCCTGTGTGTCCTTCTTCTTGCTCTTTGACCCAAATGGATTTGCTCTCTGTTGTACTTCAACCTTGCTATGAGAACATGCCTCTAGCCTGCTTGAGGGATGTGAGAGACATGTGGAGTCCAGCTCATAGCCTGGACCTACCTATGTATCACAGATTAAATCATGTGTCTCAATTCCAGCATAAACTATGAGACGTTAGGCTCAGAGTAACAGCCTTGTGAATTGTAGGTCTCAACCAGGCATTGGTCTCCACTCTGCAGAGTTCTTAGGGAAAATTTTTCACTCTGTATTTAATGTGGACCCTTTGGGTGGCCACTCAGATGTTACCATGTGGCACAGTGAGGTCTGCACTTCTAAGCAGTTGGCTCACTAGGACCTTACAAAATAATTCTGCTACTGCTTATGCTTCTGTTCCCCCAAAAGACTCTGATCCTCAGAGTAGAGGGAAATACCCAAATACCCATGGTACACTCATGGCTCAGCCAAGGGGTTAATTTAAGCCCAATATCTTCAAAACCACCAAAGCTACTATTGCATGAGAGCCTTCTAATCCTGCTGATACTTATTTGAGAATCTGTGGAAAATGAAACTTATCAATATGAACAGGGTAGAGAGGACTTCCTCTCTCACACAGGTATATCCAATAATCACCAAAAACAAAGTTAAAAAAATGAAACAAACAAAAACCAAACAATAGCAAAAACCCAACCCAAATAAGGGAGAAGAAACAAAAACTGAAACAGAGATTTAAAATTTGACCCAATTAGAAAGCCAGCATCTACTAAATGAGTTAATACAACAGAAGATAGAAGGGTACAAATGGTTTTTGTGCCCCTATATCATATGTTCTGAATTAACTTTAATATCTGCTGAAATGTACCAAATAGAAAATCTATCAATACTGGGCGTCAAATTACAGTTATAACTTGGGATCCAACTAAATTTAAACAAGATACTCTCTATGGTTTTAGGAGAATTGCCAAACATAACATAGAGGGTATCTCACCTTAACTATCAGAACTCTTTCTTTGCCCAAATTATCCATTGTCCTCAACTATCCCATAGTGGGCATGGAGTTTCTGACCCAATGATCTAAAAATTTAAGTCTTTGGCACTTGTAATTGGCTTGACAAATGGGAATCTATGAATCTTCCTCACCAGTTAAAATAGTTAATACAGCTCAATATAAATTTAAAAAGGGCCTTCGAGGATTAAATACCAACATACAAGAGTTATAGAGAAGGTGTGGTTATCTCCAGTGCTTCTCTATTTAATAGTCCAATTTGGACTGTTATTAACCTGAAATCTCACAGCAGATTATCCCAACCTTAATGCTCTGGTCCCATCTACTTGGACCCTCATATCCAATGTTACTGAAATTAACTGATTTCATCTGATCAGCAGCTGGTAATTACTTTTTAGTTACAGATTTTGGCTAATATGGTCTATTTAGTGTCTATTTCAACAGCCTCTCAGCTGAAGTTTACCTTTACCTACAAAGGAACACAACATACTTTTACCTGCCTATTCATGAGGTACCTCAATGACCCCATCATCATATGATTTTTGCAGGCAGGACTTTAACCTTGTCCAGTTCTTTTCAGGAGCACAGGTATAGCATCACACTAACATCCTTCTCCACGGACAGTCATTTGATACACTCATTCAGGACATGTAAATATTCACAAAGGAGTTGACAAGAAGGAATAGACCATTGCCATGCATAAAGTACAAAGTCACAGCTGCCTCAGCCAAATTTCTTGGCATTATTTGATTAGTCAAGGGCCACACCATTCCTAAAGCTGTCAAAACAAAACAAACAAACAAAAAAACTAGTGACTCTCTCAACACCATCAATGTTAAAATAGTCCCAGTATCCTTAGGCCTTTTGGATTCCAGAGGGAACGTAGTCCTCACTTATAAATTTTACTTCATTGTATTTATGTCATTACTTGCAACTTGGCCAACCTTGAATGGGGCTCCCTACAACAAAAGGCTCTAGAATCTGACCAAATTGCAGTATAACAGTGCCCTCCAGAGACTTTAGCATAATAGAGGTTTTAGTGACATTTTCTTTTGTCTCCTGGAGTGTCTGGACCACCTATGATGGCCAAAAGTTGCCCTTGCGCTTTCAATGCAAGAAACTGGCATCCTCAATAGTAGAGTTAAAATCGTTACTGGGCTTCCCTGGAGACAGCTTTCATAGGCCCAGAGTCAATGGCCCACTGTACACAATTGCCCATTATGCCTTGGTTCTTGGAACCAGCACCTTGCAAGCGAAGAATGGACACTGAGGCCTCTAAGTTAAAACAGAATGGTAACCTGCAGAATAGAGCTAAACCTCAGCCCTCTGGTTTACCCTACCTACAGGAGGGGTGGCCTCTTTTGTCCTTAGCTTCTTGCCAGAATCCAGCACTAAATGAGGTCACCCCTCTTCCAGATCACTTGGCTACATGGGGAGCCTCTTGGGATCAACTGAGTGAATAGCGACAGAATCTGTACAGTTAACAGGTGACATAGCCTTCATCACACCTGAAGGTGTTTACTGGAGTGCTGCAGCTTTTCATCTCTTAACTTGAATGTCCCTTTTAAAGGATGTGCCCAAGGGTTAGCACAATTGGCTGAACTTAATGCAGTCATCTTGGTACTAGATGACCTGGCTATTGTCTAAAAGTTCATCACTATCAGGCTGAACTTTCTGGCTGTCGTTGTAATTTAGTATTTGTCTTTTGCTAAATTAAAATAAATACACACTACAAAGTGAAAATGCTTTATTCCTGGGGTTTGCTTTAAGAGTAAAATATATTATAGGAAGGCATCAATTAGCCCTCATTCTTTAGGTCCTAGTGAATCTCAGATGGATGTTTTGGTGACGGATTATTCTGAACGATTTCTGACCAGGAGTACACCTCCCATTTTGGTTACTGCAGTGTAAAACTTCAGGGACATGGATAGAAAAAAATATTTCACAGTAGCAAAACTTTTTCTTTTCTCTCATACATAGAAATTGGGAAGAATAGAATTCATTGCTTTATGTACTTTTGAAGTGTAAAAAGAAAATGAATCAGAAATCCTTTCTCCCACTCACAAAGGAATATCCTTTGCATTTAAACAGTTTTTTCTCTAACTTCTATGAAGTCTTTCATGTTGATTTGTCTGGTTCTTCAAGAAAAGTTATCTGTTCAACTTCAGATTATTTCTCTGAACTGCCTCATCTCCCATTTTTGTGGCAGTGCTTGTTTTATATCTAATTGCAGCCATTTGCATTTATGCACCTGTGTTTTCTAAAGAGCCCTAGGAGCTTCCATATGCTATTGATTATCTCTCATGGCTGGCAAACTATTTTAAATTCCTAGAATCAGTAGACAGGTCATCTTTTTATTGAAGACAATGTAATAGAATATTTATTTATTTATTTATTTATTCATTTGTTTGTTTGTTTGTTTTGCCAAAAACACTTTTTCTAGCTTGAGGCTTATGTATCTTTTGGTTGAATATTTTCATATAGCTTTTCTTAGCTAAATTGATTTTATGTGGTGACTCTTTATAAAAGCCATATGTTTTGCCATCTTAAAGCAAGGAAAATTATATTATTTAGGCATCATTGATTTCCGGTCTCCTAAGCAATTATAATTTTCAAATATAAAGAATTCTCATGAAATATCAACTAAATTTTTTAACTTTAAAATAAGTTATTTTGTGATATGGATTTTTAGAAAACATTGATACTTAATGTGGTATTAACACTTAGAATAACAAAAAATGAATTTAAAATGAAAACCAATTACATAATCTTTCAGAACTACTTCATATTCTCAAATCTCTTTTATTCTATGTGGGTAAGTTTATGATTGAGAATTTCTTTGAAATTTTATTTGAAAATTTCTCATACCATATTTCAATAATTTAACACATTAACATATCTGTCAAGCAAATTTACTTACACATAACTAAAAGTGGTCTCTATGTCAGTTATATTCTCAGTAAATAAAATATTTGAAATCTTTGGATGTAGAGAATGTTTTATAGATTTCAGATATGAAGTTAACAATATAAAAAAATCCTAGGCACATGTTCAAATAAACCATAGACTGAGGTTAAAAATTTCTAGAAATGCAACATTTCTGATCTACATAATATGTGTGATTGTGATTAATGTGAAGCCAGTCCCGTTTCCAGGACACATCCACTGACAAACCCACGTGAACATATTAGGGACTATAAATTATAGTTCTTCAATCTCTGAAGCATTTCCTACTCGTTAGTGAGTTTTTTGTGCCCTCTTCCTCTTTACAATTCAAACCATAGGGTCCCTCTCTTTTCCTCTAAGCACATATTCTCTCTTTGAAAATGCCTATCTATAATCTTATGTAAGGTGACAAATGAGAATTCTAACTTATTAGTTGCCCTTGAGAATTTTTCTTCATAAGTAGAAGAAAACACATTATGAGTTCAAGTACCAATAGGCACTGTATAAATGTAGATTATAGGAGTAGACTTTAACTTTAAGTTTATGAAGGAAAGATTCCTTTTTTGCAAGTCTTTCTGCCACAGAAAGTGTTTCATAAGCGTTCCATTTTCTCTCTGACCTTTTCTATCTATAGTTTTTTTTTCTTCTTTAAGAAAAAGAATGGTGATTGTGACTTTCTAGGTTTTAATTCTACGCTATAATGCGTGTGTATGCATGTGTGTACTCATACATACACATCTCAGGAAACTGGGTACTAAGAATCAAGTCTACTTATTTATCTTACCAAATTTAAAAAGTAAAAAAAAAAACAGTTGGAATTAACATTTTTTTTCCTATGAGGAACTCATTTTCATAACATTATTGTGGAATCTACGGAAAATGGCACGTATCAACTTTCCTTAAAGTAGTAATGATCAAACATTAGTCACTTTGAATTCACAGAGGATACCTGTTGCAATATATATTCCTGACCTCCCACCCAGAGTCCAGTTTAGAAAGTCTAAAGTTGGGGAGACTATTAGAAATTTATCTAATTCAGAAAGAATTTAGGAAATCTGAGTTGGTGGAATACAGGCTTTGAAAACCTGCTAGTTTTTCAAAACTTAATGTAAATATTAATCACTTAAATTATAAATTTTGATTGAATGGATCTGGGATAGAGCCTGAGATTTTGCATTTTGTCTCATCCAAGTAATTTTTGGTAGCAAGTCCCTTGAAAAGCAGATTTAAAGTGTTATTCATTTTGAATAACAGTAGAAGTTCTCTTAATAACCTCATTCTGAAGGAGGTAATTAAAGAAATTGGCTTTATATAGTTCTGTCTTTGTAGAATCTCTTTGTATTTACCACATGCATTCACTCTTTTTCAAAAGAATTCCATTTATATAAAAAATTTATTGAGTGTGTACTGTGGGGTAGGCACCTAATGGGGCGAAGGTCATGTCTTGTCATTTGTGACAATAAAAGGTAACAGACCATTTTTATTGTATTAATTGTATTTTTCAATTCTGAGTTAAATCTTTGGTTCTTTGAAGAGTGGTATAAAACATGTTAGAAATGCTAACGGCTCTGTAATCTGGGTCATAATGAGAACACAGTGAGAAAAAAGGGCTTCTCAAAGGGGTCAGACAAGTTGAAGAAAGGTGCTAGCTAGAGTCTGAAGCAGTTATAGCCATGTACTTTCTGGGCAGTCCTGCCTTGCACACAGTGACTCAGCCAGTTGTTTCAATACCAGTGGTCAGCAAGTACCTTAGAAAGTCAGAAAAGACTAATACCTTCCGTTTCTTTTGCTCTCATTCCTATCATCTCAAGTTCTTTTGATTTAGTTTATTTTGCTTCAGGCATTTCTGAAATCAACAGTTATTAGTAATAAGAGTTTTATTGTAAAATTGGTAACTCGTATTTTCTCCTCAGCTTAGATCTCCATAATATATCACAATTTTGAGTAGGCTGCCCCTCATGGTATTGGTGACTTGGTTTTCAGAGGACAAGGGACATGAGCAAATTTATAAAGAGGAGGTTTGCCTTTGGGTCCCACTGCCCAGTTTTCACTAATATTCTATTTTTCTCTTTGTTATACATCTCCTCCTCTGGCCTGTGACCTGGATCTCATATGGTGTGCCCTCAGCGCTTTGAGGTACAGTGGGAAACACTAGACTTTAGCTTTCATTCCTCACCCACAAATTATATGGCATTGGGCAAACTGCTTTCTGCCTTGAAACTTACAACTTACTCTGAGCTTGGACACAGTGCAGTTCCTGGATCTACTTCTTAGTCACTGGTGATCTTTGACAGATTTTTCCCTGTGATTCAGGTTTTTCACCCATAAAATGGGAGAAATACCTATCCTATATTGTTTCTAAGATTTAATTAAATAACATTTGAAAATTAAATAATATTTACAACATACTTATACTTTAGCATGTAAAATATGTTTAGTAAATGGCAAGAGTCCAGAAGTAGTGGTGGTGGTTGTTATTGATATTCTCTTTATTATAAACATAAAAGAGCTAATGCATGTAAAATGCCTAGCTTGTAGAGATTATTTAGTTTATTTTTCCTATATTGAATGGGGCTCCTGAACTCTTTTCTTTCCTAAATATCTGGTTCTTTTCTTACTAATTAAATAAATCTTGCTTAAAGGGAATAAAAAAAGTGTTCCATTTGGGGCAAATGTCCATTTGAATAGAAAATTTTTATGGACACTTTAATTTCATTGCTCAAATACAATTAGTGAATAGATATTTAAAAAAGAATAATACAGACCTCACTGAGGATAAATACCATATAATTTCACATATATGTGAAATCTAAGGAGCAAACTAATCAAAAACAGACTCACAAATATAGTGGACAATTTGGTGACAGACAGAGGGGAGGGGGTTGAGGGGCTGAGAGAATGGGGTGAAGCATTAAAGAAGTACAAATTAGTAGTCAATAGTTGGTTACGGGGATGGGGAAATGGTACAGGGAATGCAGTTATCATTAATATGATGGCTAGGTGGAGGGCCAAGGGAGGGAAGGAACAAATGGGGGGATCATTTTATGAACTATATAGATGCCTAATCAGTGTACTGTATACTTGAAACTAATTTAAATAAAAATTTTTTAAAAAAGAATACAGATTTCTACTTGATTAAATTGATTATAATTATTCAGCTCTGTACAAACATAAAGCTAGTCATAAATTCCTTATGTTTACAAGATTCTAATGAGCTATTAAGTAATAAAATAAAGAATTTAGAATTTAAATGTAAAGTTAATAAAATTTAAAAGTTTTAATTTCATCTGATGGATGATTATTTTGCTAAAACAAAACAGGAGCTTGCAATATAAATATTCTTCTAACTGTTACTATATGGGTTCTTTTGTCTTTGGCTTGTTTCTACTTCTATGCGATAAATGTTGATTTTATTTTGATTCTTTTCCTTTCACATTTATTTTTTCTAATTTTTATTTACCTTTGCGATGTCATTTGTTTTTCTCTTGGCAAAAATGCATTATTTGACTATTAAATTTCTATGAACTTTTCTTGAGTGGTGAGAAACATTGCGAAAGAATTTAATGAGAAAATCTGGCCAGCCACATTATAAGAGCAATTAATTTGCTCCCTGAAAATTTTATTTATATCCGTAAGTAGTTTTGTAAATCAAGATTTGTGGATATTTGTATGCATGTGTATATATTGATGTGTATGTGTATCCATTTATTCCTTCAGTCCACACTTACTTCTCCAGATTTATCTAATACTGTCTTCCTTTTCTCTGTCTCCCTATGTGTGATGTAGCGCACTTGTCACTTTCTTTTGGTTGCTTGAACATATCATATACACTTGTGCCATAGTATCTTGGTACCTACTGTTTTCTCTGCCTGCGATGCTCTCCTTCCACTCTCAATCTACGTAATTTTTACTTACCCTTAAAACATCAGCTTAAATAACATTCATCCAGAAAACCTTTACCCAACTCCCTAGATCAGGTCAAGTCTCCTAAAAATTTCATAGAATTCTATCTTTTAAAATATATTACAGATCATAGTAATTAGATGTTTGTGTGATAATTTGATTAAGATTTTCTTTCTGAGACCATAATGTCTGTATGAGAGTGCATTGTATTTATAGTTCATGGTTCAGAGTGGGCATTCACACATCTTCGGTGACTAAGTGGATGAGCGAATGATATATATTTAGTGTGTCAAGCTCTGTTGATGCTGGCAATCCAGTGGGAACATAATAGATAAGGCTGACAAGGTCTTTTGCCCTCGTGAAGCTCACAGCCCACAAGGAAAGATAAACATTAAAAAAGAATTGTATAAGAATTTATTTATATGATTGGATAAGTGCTACAGAGAAGTATAGGGTGTAATTAGAGAATATATGAGTGATGGGTTTGGCAGAATAGTCAGAATACTTTTCTGAGGGTGTGAACTTTAAGCTAAAATCAGAAAGTTATGTATGAGTCAGCTAGGTAAAGTAGTGGCAGTGAGGGTTCTGGAAAATGCAGGCTTTTAAATTTAAAATAAAACGTGTGTGTGTGGTTGTTGTATGGGTCCATCTATCTGTACATTTGTCCATCCATTCATCCACACCTATCTTTAGCAGAGAAAGAGAAGTAAGGGTAAATATCAAGACTATGGATTTATGCTACTTCCTTTCTACTGCAACTTTTCTTGGTATTTACGCTTCAGTTAAGTCTCCAAGGTGTTGCCTGGTATCACCTTAAATTCTTGATCACAAATATCAGTTAGGCCCTGAGAGAAGCTAGCATTACTACTTTTCCCTAGTCAGCATATTCTCCCTGAATCCTACACATCCATTTTCCAATCTCTTCTCTCCCTCTAACCTTGAAACACCTCCTTTTCTTCCAAATATCAGCTGATGAACATATTTCTTTTTTCACCAAAAAAATAGAAAAAATGAAAAGAGAATGTACATATGCCCTCACCACAAAGTATAGCAATCTATTCTTTGCTTCCTTCCTGTTACATTGAATGAAGCCTGCAGTCTTACCTCAGGTCAACAACTCGCTTTTGTGCTCTAATCCCTAGCCTCCTCAAAAATACTTTCCCTGCAGTTTTCCATTTGTTGTGTATGCATCTTCAGAATTTCTGTCTCCACTGTATTGTTCTCATTGCATACAAAAATGATGTATTATTCATGTCTTAAAAAATAAAATCTCTTGATTGACATCCTCTTTCAGCTAATGTTCCATTTCTCTGCTTCTTTCAGCAAACTTGAACAAGTTGCTTACTGTCTCTGATTCCTTTCTTTCCATTTTCTTGTGCATCCACATCTACCAGGCTTTTATGTCATCCTTTTACCTAAAGGCTCTAATCAAGGACACTACTAATTTAAATGAGACAAAGACTCAGTTCTTTGTTTGGCGAGGGAATCCAGTAGAGTCATGAAATGTATTATATCTTTACAAATAAAGGGAAGAGAAGGAAATCTTGCAGCTCTTCCACTTAAGAAAGAGAGTCCCATTTTTATTTAAATTTCTGGAAGATGTTATTTTAATATCATTACATAGAAAAATTAAAACAACAATAAAAGACTGTAGAGTTTTAGGTATTAAAGATAATATTTCTCAGGACATTAGGAATAATCTCTTCAGCAATATGTTGTCATACTTTTTACATACTTTTGTGTAATTAATACCTCAAGGACAGTTTTATAATGTTAGAACAATAGAATGGAATTATACATTTGTATAAGACTTCACATAGGACAGGCAAGTAAGATGAATCCTTTTGTAGTCATTGTCAAGTTAACTTATCATGACTCGTTTTATATTGCAGAATATTGTCTATTTTCCTGCTCTGGGGAAGATAAAACATTCTCTCCTTATCTTTTTTTGATATTCATTTCCCTGTCAGTTTCAAGGGTAAGCACTTGTAGTTAATATAGATCAAACTAAAAAAAAAGGGACCTGAGAATCTTTAAATGTGTAATATTAAGAAGTAAAGGAGAAGAGAGAATTTTTAAATGGACTAGAAAACATATGCTATAGTGATTTGCATTTATAGTCACTGATAAGCTTTAAATGCCTGCCTAAGGTCAATTTCAGTCCTCCTAATCTATAAGCAGCATTGGGCACATTTTATCATGCTTTCCTTCTTGAAACCTATTCTTAACTTCAAGACACTCTCTTATTTCCTCTTCTACTGCACTGGACATTTCTTTTTCATCTCCTCAGGGGTGGGAGGTGATTCTCACCTTCTTGACTTTAAAGGTTGAAGTGCCTTGAAGCTACGTACTAGGTGTTACCTTTCTCCTATTCAGTCTACCTGTACTCTGCCACTGATCTCACCTAGTTCCATGGCTTCAACACCTCCCTACTCCAAACCTACTCTTTCTTTCGCTGGTTCTCATTTTAGGGTATGGCAACTCCATTTGCCATTTTTTCTTGTCATCTTTCTCTGACATCCTACATCCAACCCAGGAGGGAAATCTGTCAGCTCTACCATCTATATATGTCCAGAAACATATCTGGACACAAATAATCTCACCACTTCCATTAAAACTAGCCTAACAAAAGACATCTTTATTTTTGACTGGACTTGTAGATTCCTAATTGGTCTCCCTATATCCTCACTCCCTTGGGTCTACTATCAAAACTGTCCCATTATACTTTATTACCAAGATAATAGGTTGACCCTTACAAAATATAAGTCGAATTTCATCACTTCTCTGCTCAGAGCCTTTCATTGGCTTCCTATATTACTCAGAATAAAATCTTGATTTCTAACCATAGTATATAAGCCCTACATAAACTTCTGCCTACCTCCATCTCTCTGATATTATTTTCTACCAGTTCTGCTTTGTTCTAGCCACCCTAGTCCCCAAGTTTTTTTTTTTTTTGTTGTTGTTGTTGTTTTAACAGGTCATATATAGACATACCTTGAAGCCTTCTCATTTGTTGTTCCTCTGCCTGGCACACTGTTAACCCATATATACTTCCTTACTTCATTCAGGTCCTTGCAAAAATGTGAACTTATCAGAGATTTATTTCCCCTTAACAGTATCTAAATAGCAACTTCTATCCTTACTCTGCATTATTTGTTCTTATAATTTCTCACCACCTGATGTATTACCTGTGTATACATTTAGTTATTATTTCTCTGTAGGGTAGGAATGTAAGCTTCATTAGAGCTAAGATTTTGTTTTATTTACTACCATATTGCTAGAACCTTGAATAATACTTGACACATATCAAGTGCTCTAAAAATGTTGATTGGACAGATCTTAAATATTATAAAGCTTGTCTGTTTTGGTTTTATTTATGAACATTTTACACATAGAACAAAATCAAAAGACTTTGACATTAAACATTTATATTTTCAGCACCTAGATTTTTCCATTAACATTTTATTGTGCTTGTTTTCATCACATATATATACTTGTTTTCTCTTTATCCATCTATTAATCTATCTTATTTTAGCCATATTTCAATGCAAATTAAAGGCCACTGTATACTTCTCCTTAATTCAACATGAAATTTTTAAATTCAAATTTAATATTTATTTACAGTTTTTCTTTTGCTGTAAAACTTGTGTATAATTATAAGTCTAAAATATACATTCATTAAATTTTGTCCTGTGCAACCCAAGCTCCTATTAAGATACAGAATATTGTCATCACTTCAGGAAGTTCTCTCATGCCTTTCTCAATTTTCCACTCTCCACTCTGTGGCTACCATTACTCTGATTTTTTTCCCACCACCACTTTAGAATTTCAAGTAAAAGGAATCATAGCTCTAGTCCTTCCTGTAAGACCCTTTTTTCAGTCAGCATGCTTTTGAGCTCATCTGTGTTGTTGTATGTATCAGTAATGTTTTACTTTTTATTGTCAATTATATAAATACATGAGTTTGTTTACTTATTTTCATACTGATGAACACCAGTATTTTTCAGATTTTAGCTATTACAAATAAAGCTGCTATACATATTATTTAAATATTTTTGTGAACATATCTTCCTTGAATAAGTACCTAGAAATGAAGTTGCTTGGTCCTATGATAGATATGATTCATTTTACAAGAAAATTACAAGGAATTTTCCTAAGTGGTTGTCTCATGTTACACTCCCATAAACAATGTATGAGAGTGCCATTGTCCTATATCCTTATCACCATTTGGTATTTTCAGTATTTTTAATTTTAGCTGTTGTGATGGAATTGTAGTGGTGTATCACTGTGGTTTTAGTTTATGTTTCCTTGATGATTAATAATGTCGAGTACTTTTTTCATGCATATATTGGTCATTCATATATCTTTTTTTCAAGCATCTTTTCAGGTCTTTTGCCCTTTTTGTATTGAGTTCTTTGTCTTTTTATTATTACAGTACATTTATCAGCCATTTAATAGCTCTATTGCCAACAAGAAAACTTTTTTCTTTTTCAGAAAGTGCATGAAAAGACAGTTTTCTCTCTCTCCTGGGATGAAATTATAATTTAGGTACATGCTTAGTTTACCTAATGAGTATTTAATGCTGGCACTGGTGGATTCCAGAATTAAGGGAAATGGAGGATAAACTTAATAGGAGATGCTTTTGCATTTATTTTAAAAATACTTTAACATTGATAGTATGGCATAAGTTCTAATTTATTTATTTTCTAGAAGATGTCACCTTCTCTAATAGGGAATTCATATTCAATAGGTGCTCAGGTGGCATTTAGTCTAAAGAGAACACCCAAGGAGGCTACTACAAATGTTTCAGCTATCTCTATTCCCCAGCTACATCAAAGACCTTGTTGTTAGCTTAGCAGTTGGTAGAAGTAGCTTTTGATAAGTATAATTCATAATATCCATTATATAGACTGCCTAGATATAATATAGAGCTACTTCTAGAGGTGGGTTATAAGAATCTTGTGAACTCAACGATTGGTTCCCAAATAATTCTTGGCTCAGCTGTTAATTCAAAGTTTTCTTGGACTCCTGCCTCTGCCTACATGATTTATCAGAGTTTGTATCTAGAGTAGTGACATAATTATTGTGCATGTACCATTTAGGCAAGGTGTACTGGAGTATCTAAAAGGACAGAGAGCCGAGCTTCAGTGTATGGTTCCTATTGGTAATAAATGTACATGTGGCATAATTTTGTCTAAGATTTGCCTTAATTGTAACCTGGTAGTGACCTACAGGTATCATTTACCTCTAAATATGGACATTTACCAATCCCTATTCCCCCAAACCTAAGAGTTATGTAAGATTAAATTGACTGAGTTCAGTTTTGCTACACTTATTGACACTGATTTTGATAGCATAATCTTTGATGCCTCTATCAAATATGGAATATTTTACTGTAGAGGTTAAGAGCACAGAACCTGGGTTTAAATCGGAGCTTCATCATTTACTCATTGTTTACCCTTAGGTAAATTACTTGATTTCTATTTGTTTCATTTTTTTTTTCTTAGTGATAAAATAAGGACAATAGTAGTATCTAATACAGTTGATAATGAAATAAGTTATTATTTGGAATCACTTAAAACAGTGCTATGTAAGAATTTGTTAAAATGCAAATATCTGCTACATCATTGACAAGGTAGAGCAAGTTGTTTGTTTCAATGTATTATGAGATTTTTGGGAAACATTATAAATAGACTATGGGGTACCTTTCTTAAAGCTTTTATAGAATAGAATAGAAAAATGTTACTTGACCTTAACTATTGATATAAGATGTAAATATTTGAAAATATTGAAAGTGCTCAAGATTCTATGGCCAGAAACTAAGAGAGCAAAACAAAAATCCACAATAGTCTCAGGAGGCAGACTTCTATTTCCCTGACATTCAAAAGCTGTTTTCATTTCTGCTTTTAAGCACAGAGACAGCAAATGAAGAACATGAAAGCAAATGTTTCTAGCTGGTTGTTAATTATCAATTTTTAAGAAATGTATTGAATTTGAAAATGGTACAAATCCAAAATGAAATGTCAACTTCATTTCAAACAGACTGCTTAGATTGTATACATTTATTTGTTAGCACTTCCAACTCATATTTGAGAGAATACTCCATTGTTTATACAGTTTATTAAGAGACTAAATTAAATGTTTTTAAGGTAAAAATAACTGTAATAGCTACATAGAAGTTTCATATGACAGTTTGGGAGATTTATATCAGAATGATACATTTCCATTCTCCTCTATATTTTCTGGGACTTAAATATGCATTTTGTGAGAAATTTACAGAATATATAGCTTTTGGTTAGGGTTATTTGTATTGGCAAGAATTCATACATCCATTCCTACTTTTAGAACTTTGAAAATATTTTAATGTTTAAAACTTATATGAGACTGATATGATGAAGATGTGATATGACTGTGTAAAATCTTTAATTTCACATAGCATACACTCAATTTTATTTATTTTTTCTTCTAATCTGTTTGAGCGATAGCTGTTACAGGTTTTATGCTCCACTTTACAGATGAGGAAAATAAGATTCAGAGACATTTTATAACTTATTCACTATTAAATGACTAGCAAGTAGTGGAGTGGGTAGATTATTTCTCTTATTGAAGACATATGCAGAGCTTTCAATGATATTTCTGTGGTACTGAGAGAATAGGAAAAATAACATTAAATTCCTTTCAGCGTTGATCATATGAAGGCTGGCTCTATGGTGAAGATTTTGCAACAGTTTAGGGTATAAGTTAAGCGATGTCTGCATGAAGACTAAGTCTTTTTTTGTTCTTTAGTGAGAGGATGAAATCCACACATAAGCATGAAAGCTTCCATTTTAAATCAGGTCATGGCCCTGCTGAAAAATCAAGGATTGACAAGAGAGAAATTTGTATAAAAATTAGTAACCCTGCTGGAAAATAAGCTTGGGCTGTGGCTTGGTATGTTTATCAGAAATAATGAAACCTCAACATTGCTTTCCACTTCTGATGGCTGAAGCAAGTAATCAAGCAGTTTAACCATAAAACTGAAGTTCCATTCAAATTTTTGACCAAATAAATATAGAAAGGATCATTTTATTTTGGTCATTGCTGTGCTTTTACCTATTACTAGAGAATAAAACAATGCATTTAACATACCAAAACATGCATACTTTAGGTTGTATCTCCAATATGGTAGTTACTAGCCACATGAGGCTATGTATGTTTGAATTTATATCTAAATGCATCAAAATTAAATAAAATCTAATATTTAGTTTTTCAGGCACATTAGCTAGATTTTTAGTGCTCAATAGCTACATGCAGTTAGTGGCTACAATATTTGACAGCTCATATTTTAGAATACCTCCATCATCGCAAATTTCTTTTAAACAGCATTACCTTGGAGATCAAGATTCAACCAAGAGTCGAACTAAGAAAAACCAATAACATACTTCCTTTCTTCCAATGACCATAATTTTCTATATTAGTTTATTCAGTCAAAAATATTTATTAGATGCCTGTTATGTGCCAAGTGCTATTCTAAATATGGGACATAAAGTGGTGAGAAAGTCAAGTTTTCTGCCCTTATAGCTTTTGTCTTCTAGAGGGAGGGGACAGTGAAGAGACATTCAAACAACCAAATAAATAAAGTGTTTGTTAGCAGGCACTATGGAACCACTGAACTAGGATAATGTAATTGTGATGAGGGGAAGGAGTGAGGTGGAGTTGTGGCAGGAGATACTTTCTAAAGTTAGAAGGTGAAGGTCTCTGTAGAAGGATTACATTCAAAATGAAACCTGAGTGACAAAAGGTAGCCCACCACACAAAAGCCTCAGGAAAGAACACTCCTGGTAAATTAAACAGCTACTGCAAAGTATCTAAAACAGGAGTAGGCCTTGCCCATTCTAAGTCATTAGCGGGCTCATGAAGCTAAAGAAAAATGAAACAGGAAGAATAGTACAGGACAGGTTCACAAATAAGCAAGACCAAATCATTAAGGTTGTGTAATGTAAGATCCAGTTTTATAGCAACTTTGAAGTATATATTACAGTATCATTAACTATAATCACAACGCTGTGCTTTGGTCTCCAGAACTTATCCATCTTCTAACTGCAAGTTTGTGTCCTTTGACCAGGTTTCCCATCCCTCAATCCCTGGTAACCACTATCTGATTCTGTTTACATGAGCTCAGTTTTCTTAAGATTTTGCATATAAGTGATATTACACAGTATATTTTTTCTATCTGATTTATTTCACTTAGCACAATACCCTCAAGGTCCATTCATGTTGCTACAAATGGGAGGATTTCTTTCTTTCTCATGGCTGAATAATATTCCACTGTGTGTGTGTTTATATGTGTGTAGATACATATATATGTATATATACATACATACCACATCTTCATTCATCAGTTGACACTTGGGTTGTTTTCATATTTTGGCTATTGTGAATAATACTGCAATGAACATGAAAGGACAGATCTTTTTGATATCTTGTTTTCATTTCATATACTCATAAGTGGGATTGCTGGATCATATGGTAGTTTTATTTTTAATTTTTGGAAAAACCTGCATATTATTTCCATAGTGGCTGTACCAATTTATATTCTTACCAATGATGCATAGGGATGCCCTTTTCTCTATATCCACACCTAGTCATCGCTTTTTGATAATAGCCATTCTAACAGGTCTAAGGTGATATCTCATTGTGGTTTTAATTTGCGTTTCCCTGATGACTAGTGATATTGAGTATCTTTTCATGTATATTTTGGCCTTTTGTATATCTTTTTTGGAAAAATGTTTATTCAGATCCTCTACCCATTTTTTAATTGGATTATTTGTTTTATTTAGTTTTCTCAGTTCTTTATATATTTTAGATATTAACCTTTTATCAGATATATGCTTTGAAAATGTTTTCTCTCACTCCTGTTGGTTACTTTTTCATTTTGTTGTTCCTTTTGCTGTGCAGAAGCCTTTTGGTTTGATATAGTCACAATTGTTGATTTTGTTTTTGGTTCCATATTCAAAAAATCATTGCCAAGATCAGTGTCAAGGAGCTTTTTAACCTTTGTTTCCTCTTAGAAGTTTCTTGGTTTCAGGTCTTATGTTTAAGTCTTTAACCCATTTCAAGCTAATTTTTGTGAGTGGTATGAGATAGCGATCCAATTTCACTTTTCTGCATGTGGTCATCCAGTTTTCCCAACACTGTTTATTAAAGAGACTGCTCTTTTCCCATTGAGTAGTCTTGGTTCCTTTGTCAAATATTAGTTGACCATATATAGGGGGTATTTATTTCTGGGCTCTTTATTCTCTTCGGTAGTTTTATGTGTGTTTTTATGCTAGTACCATACTGTTTTGATTACTATAGCTTTGTAGCATAGTTTTTAATCAGGAAGGTTGATGGCTCCAGTTTTGTTCTTTCTCATGACTGCTTTAGATATTTGGGGTCTTTTGTTATTCTATACAAATTTTAGAATCATTCTCTATTTCTGTGAAAAATGTCATGAAAATTTTGATAGAGATCATATTAAATCTGTAGATTGCTTTGGGTAGTATGGACATTTAAACAATATTAATTTTTCCAGTCCACGAACATGAGATATCTTTTCATTTGTGTGTTCTTTTCAATTTATTTAATCAAAGTGGTTTCATCTTGTGGTTTTCATTGTACAAATCTTTCCTTCCCTGGTTAAATTTATTCCTAAGTATTTTATTGGTTTTGATGCTGTTGTAAATGGAATCCTTTTCCTTTTTTTTTTTTAGATAAATCATTGTTAGTGTATAGAAATGCAACTAATTTCTGTACCTTGATTTTATGTATATTGCCATTGCAATTAGATATTTTATGTTTTTTATGTATAGAACTCTTAGAGATGTTTTATTACCTTTGGCATTAATGTACTTTACATTTAGATGAGCAGTGATGTACAAAGAAAATGTAATTCCCTGGATTGAATTTTTTTGCATGAGCTCCTATCCAACTATCTGCTGGTTTAACTCCATTCCCTTTCCCCAATATTAAGACTAAATAAAATGAGTGGTAGTAAGGATTATTGAAGGGAATATCTTAAACTTTCCAATGAGGATATTTTGTCTTTTGATCCTAAAAGTATTTTGAAACATTGTCTTTTTGTTACTTCTGTCTTTTTCGAGTAAATTCTGAATCTTTCAGATTTTTCCACTTTCACCAAGATGTCAGTACATTTTTATGATATCATGACAGTGAGAAACATTTGTCAGATTGAAGACTGAGTCCTCTATAGTCTATACTCTAGGGAGTCTGGTGTGTTGCAGTACCTGGCTGGTGTCCAATGTCCCCATAATGGTGTTATTACTTTCCTACTTACATTTTCAGTTTTAAATTTCATTGAACAACATCAACATTGTGTTTGTTATTATTTAATTTTGGCAATAAACAAAATACTCCCTTACTGAATCACAAACATAATATTTAAGTAAATCAAATCCATTATTTTATTTTTCATAGCTATAAAATATTTCTTCACGTCATATTACCTACAGAAATATTTGTGACATAGAAATTAGATCATAAAGAAAAAATAAGTTTTTTTTTTTTTTACAACTTAATGAGAAACCTTCTAAAAATGACATTTTCTAGGTAGTCCATTTGATGAAAAATGACTTAAAGGCTTAAAGAAGTACATACTCATGGAAAATGTGCTTTAAAGATAAATTATGAATATAATACTTGAATCAGTGTCATGTAAAAAAACATAAAATGATTTCTTATTCTCATTATTAAATTCTTCAGTTGTGGAAAGCAGTAAGGCTGACAGATTGATCATTTAAAGAGAAGAGATAATTAGTAGCTTTAAGTGACCCGTGGGGGTGGGGAGATGTTGATTTTCTACAGTCTATTTACTATAAAGTCTCTCAAAACATCTCTAGAGGCTGATTTTGAAGCAGAGAGGGAACAGATATTATGTAAACCAGCAAGCATAAATGCTATGCAGCAAGACACTTAATATTCAGTAATGTTGTACTTCAAAAGATATCTCCTGCAAGTGGATGTGCCCTAAAATTTGATTCTAAGATAAGACTATTTCTCTTTTCACTTCAAAAATACTTTAATACTAATAATGAAAAATAATTATAATAAACATAGAATTTATGTGTTCTATGCACCATTTAATATGCTAGGCTCTTCTTGTGAATTATTTAATTCTAACAGCTTCATGTTGATACTATTGTTATTAACCAATTTACCAAAGAAGAAATTGTAGGTCAAGAATAAAGTTAGTAAAAATTAGAAACAAGATTATCTCCAGTGTTCTGATTACAGTGCATATGCTCTGAATTACTACTAAATTTTTGTAATTTACATTTTTGGAATAATTGTAGAGTCATATGCAATTTTAAGAAATAATATAGAGAGATTCCTTGTACACTTAAGCCAATTTCTCCAGTGGTAAAATTTTGCAAAATTATAGTATAAAGTTACAACGAGGATATTGATGTTGATACAATCTACCGATTTCGCTCAGATTTACCCAGTATGCTTAGTCCTTTTTGCACGTGCGTCTGTGTATTATGTTCTATACGACTTTATCACCTGTGTAGGCTCACAGTCAAGATACTAAAGAGTTCTAACACAAGTGTCTTGGTTGGTTGGGAATGCTATAACAAAAACACTATAGACTGTCTGTCTTAAACAATGAACATTTATTTCTCACAGTTTTAGAGGCTAAGAAGTTCAAGATCAAGTAGATTAAGTATCTGGTAGGATCTTCCTTCCTGGTTAATAGATTACCATATTCTATGTGTCCTCACATGGCAGAGAGAATGAAAGAGAGTTTCTGACTCCCTTCCAAGGGCACCAATCCTCATGGGGCTCCATATTTAAACCTAATTACCTCTCAAAGCCCCCATCACCAGTTACCATCATATTAGGGATCAGGCTTTAACATGTAAATTTTTGGGGTGGGAGTGGACACAAACATTCATTCCATAGCAACAAGGACCGTGCATATTACCTGTTTATAGATACATTTGTCATTTTTCTAAACTCCTAAGCCTTGGCAACCACTAATCTTTCTTCCATTTCTACCATTTTATTATTTTCAAAAATATTTTGTAAATATAATCATACAGTATGTAATTTTTGTGATTGACCTTTTCCACTCAGCATAATACTCTGGCTATTCATTCAGGTTTTTGAGTGTGTCAATAATTCATTTTTAAAAAATTACTGAGTAGTATTTCATGATGTGGATATACTGCAGTTTGTTTAACCATTCACCTATTGAAGGAATCTGAGTTATTTAAAGTTTTTGGCTACTAAAAATAAAGCTTCTATGCACATCTGCATATGGCTTTTTGTATAAATCTAAGTTTACTTACCTGGGTTATATATGATTGAACCTCATCAAAATTACAAATTGCTCATGGACCATCAGACACCGTGTTCCAAATAATTGCCCTTCTCCTTTTTCTCCAACTGTCTAGTAATGAATTGATTAACTGGTGGTTAATCTCTAGCCTCCCTCTCACATCTGGGCCATGTCATTTGAGGTCATGGCTCAAAATGAGCCCATGTATATCTAATTGTTCCAGCACCATTTGTTCAAACAGATAACTATGTTTTAGAAATAACTGTGTTATAAATCTGACTATATTATTTTAGTTTCAATAAAGGTGATACAAATTCTCTGTGATATGATGCAAGGCCTTTCTTTGCCATCTTCAGTGTAACTGCATACTGTGGGGCCTATATGACACAGGGACAAGTCACAGTTGTCAGAGTGACTGGGTCACGGCCCATGATGTTCACATTACTGTATCTTTGATTTTTGGTCCAAAGTAAACTAGATACATCTTCCCCCGTGTCCATTTCTCTAGTATTTTTTCTATTCTTTTGGCAACTCTCTTGCCAAATACCCATAAAGATATTTATCTATGTCTGCTCTTAGATTGGTGAACATTATATACAGTAGTTGTTTTGCTTTGATTATAGCATGTAGTTTTGTTTCTTTTAAGGTATTGTACTTCTCTTTAGACAGAAGAAGTCATTTTGGGTACTATTTCCACGATCATAAAGTTTCATAGTAACAAGAAATAAGGGGAAGGATTTTACAAGCTTTGAATAAGAAAAATAAATTCTTAAAATTCATTTATAAATTCCCTACATGATTGCTTGGCTAAGAAAAGTCTTCACTAATAAATGCGTTGGTTGAATTTTGTTAGTAAATGGATCAGTTAATTTTCAACCTTATTCGAAAGCATAAATAATTCAGTTCATGTAATTTAGAATGTAAAATTCTTCTGGCAATCTGAGAAATGGCAGATCACAGTGAAAGGACCTCCGAATGCATGAGTTCTTGTGAAACTATCAACATCATAACTAATTACAAATGTCTTTGGATCACTTTGTGAACTTGCCTTTGTTAGAATTTTGGCCATGTGCCTAAATTAGAAGCAGATTTATATTGCTTATTTCTCCTGCCCAGATTACTTACAATCAGATTCATGCATTATTCATTCTTTTTATCCTTGACTTATCTTGATAAAATGTAGTCTCTGAAGCAGAAAAAACCCTATCAAAAATAAAGGCCCCAAATTTGAATCAGTGACTTGTCCCTTAAACCTGATAAAGGCCCAAGCATATACTTCTAGTTACTGTATCATTATCTCTATATCAAATTTGCCTTGATTATCACCCATTCTTTCTCTACCTGACAGACTGGGGTTCTTTGTCCATATAGATAGTTTGCATGAGGTATGACAGTTCATATAAAATCCTTTAATGTCCTCAGGAAAAAAAAAAAACATGACCTTCAGGAAACATGAAAGTGTCTTAGTCACAAGAAGAGAAATCTGCTTACTATAGGGATCTGTAGTCAAAGTCACCCTATGTTTTGAATTGACCATGTATATTTGTCCAGTAGAGTCTGATGAAGGTAGTCTCAATTTCTACTTACTGCTGAAATCTTTGTCTCACTTTATATTTTTCTCTGCCTTAAAAAAGAGAATGAATTTATAGATTCAGTCAGTCCTGTATTTGTAAGGATGTTTGACAAAAATGTGTCAAGATGCTTTTTTTATTTATTGTAACATAAATTCCTGATTCTACTTTTTATTCTCAGCTTCACTACAGTCTATAGGTAAAACCCTTCAATTACATCCTATTTACTTTTTAAAGGGTACCTTCCAACTTGTAATCATGTTTAATAAGATGTAATGTCAGATGTAATAAGCTGTAATAAAATCTGCTGTAAAAAATCTGTAAGTTTTGCAGCTTTTCAAATGACATGCAAATCCTAAAGAAATTAAAAGAAAAACAATAGTTTTATAATGGAAGCCAAATAAAACATAATTATAATCAGGCATTATGCTTATAAGCCCACTTTATTTTAAATATAATTTAGCAATGAGCAAAATCAGGCAGAGGAAATACTGGTGGTGGGTCATGTTTCAACAATCAGGACAATGTAAAGGACACACAATGTTCAACTAAATCCCTTAGTCTATTAATAGACAAGGAATGGGGGCCAAGAGAGAACTCAGGAAGAGAGATAGAAAGACAGTGCTAGAATCCTG
This sequence comes from Eidolon dupreanum, assembly GCA_028627145.1. Taxonomy (NCBI): domain Eukaryota; kingdom Metazoa; phylum Chordata; class Mammalia; order Chiroptera; family Pteropodidae; genus Eidolon; species Eidolon dupreanum. The sequence continues at coordinate 42,641,163 of CM053513.1, forward strand.
GTTTTCTGACTTCAGATCCATTGTTCTTTCACACCATATATCTTGTTAAACTGAATTTTAATTTTATCCAGCTTAATAGTTGTTCTACTGATCGATTGTATGTTGAAATTATATATGAACATCCTAATCGTTGTATGCAATTGGCTTGTAAGTCCACTGTGGTTTGCATGGGTGAAAAAAGACATTGTTTGGAAAACAAAAGAGAAGATGGGAGGGGAGAGAAATGTGAGTCTTTCTCCCATTTCTTTTATTACTGAATTTTAGAATAAAATTTCCTATGCTATACACAGGGCATAAGAACTTCTGAGACAGTAAAGTACAGCTCTTAAGAATGAAATAGATGGTGTTTATCCTGTATTAAACATTTTTCTGTTAGTAACTAAAACACTTTTAGGAAAAGGCATTTTAGTGTTAAAAATATTGGTGATTAAAAACAGACCCAAAGAGTCAGAAATAACTTTCTCAGGTTGGATTGCTTTTTCCATGTTAAAAAACACAAGACAAACTTCAAGAAAAAATGTATGTGTAAACTCCTGAATTTGAATTTGCGTAAAACCATCAAATTATATCTTGATGACCTTTAATAACTCTTAATGTGGTAATAAATCCACAATAAGATATAGAGGTCTATAAGAAAATAAGAAAATGAGGTCTCTTTTTGTTTAGGGTTTCTGTTGATTTATTTTTGTGTTTAGATTTTTATTCCTAGCATATTTTGTAAGATTTTACTCTCAGTTCAGTTTATAAAATTAAGTTAAAATTAAAGTGAAGCCACAGCAAAAATGGGCAACTTGTTGGCAATTTGGAATTGAAAGACATAAATATCCTATGACCACACTGAATATGAATGCCAACCGATTCATTAAATCTCCTGAACTACTTGAGGATAGTCATATGAATTAAGGTATCTTTTTTCAGAACAATTGCAAAAAATACCGTTCATATTTATTTAGGGAAAGTGAGCTCTGTAACTAAATTTGGAAAGCCTGAGCTTCAGTACAGCTTCTACTATTTGTGAAATTAAATGTGAACTTAGCAAATAGTCTAGCTTATTTCAGCTATAGTTTATTAAAGTAAAAAACGTACAAAATTTGTAGTTAGTGTTAATGTGTTGAAAACAGATTCTAAATTAGATAGAAATAGCATGGGAATTGAAATTAGAATGCTTGAAGTCAGGTCTCAGCTTCGCCATGTACTCTACTTGCTGAAAAATCAGGCTATGAGCTTTTATTTACTAATTTTACTTATAATAAACTATATAGGATTGCTGTGTGGAATTATATATATATATATATATATATATGTACATACACACATATGTCTACACATACATATATATATAATGCACACATATATACACACACACATTTTATATATATATGTATATATGTAATACACACACACACACACATATATAAATATATATAAATATATATATATATACACTCTTAAGTGTCTTGCAAATATCAAATTCTTCCATTAAGTCTGAGGTTTTATAAACACTACACACATAACAAGCAATTCAATTAAAATATGGGCAAAGGACCTGAAAAGACATTTTTCCCAACAAGACATTCAAATGGCCGACAGACATATGAAAAGATGCTCAACTCTACTAGCTGTTAGGGAAATACAAATGAAAACCACAATGAGATACCACCTTCAAAACTGTAAGAATGGCTGTTATCTATCAACAAGACAAGTAATAACAACTGTTGGAGAGCTTGTGGGGAAAAAAGAACCCCCTCATTCATTGCTAGTGGGAGTGTAAATTGGTACTGCCACTATGGAAAATAGTATGGAATTTCCTCAAAAAATTAATAAAATTATCATATGACATAGAATCCCTCTTCTGGGTATCTAACCCCCCAAAATTGAAAACATCCATAAAGATATATGTACCTCGATGTTTATTGTCATAGTGGCCAAGAATTGGAAACAACCAAAGTGTTCTTCAATAGATGATTAGATAAAGATGTGGTACATTTATATAATGGAATATTATTTAGCCATACATAAAGATGAAATACTGGCATTTACAACAACAGGGATGGATCTTGAGATATTCAAGCTAAGCAAAATAAGTCAGACAAAAAGTGCTGAGAATCATATAATTTCACTCATATGTGGGATATAAAACCAAAAGCAACAAACCAATAAGACAAACAAATAAAAACTCATAGCACAGGCAACAGTTTATTGGTGATCAGAGGGAAAGGAGTGAGGGGGAAGGTAGATAAGGTTAAAGGGGGTTGAATATATGGTGACAGAAAGATATTTGACTTTGGATGGTGAACACACAATGCCATATACAGATGATGTATTATTAAATTGTATATTTGAAACCTGTATACTTTTATAAACCAATGTTGCTCCAATAAATTTGATAAAAAACACTACACACAAGTAGATTTCATAAATGCTATATATTCACCATGAACTCATATACTTTAGCATTTAATCAGTTACTCAGAATGCTTTTGATGTTGTTCTTTGAATTTAGAAACACTGTGCAAATCAAACATAAATATTAATCTTACTACTTTATAGTTATACTTTACAACATCGATATTAAACACTGACACACTAAGATCAGAATATTAGATTCTTCCCACATGAGCATTCTAAACTCATTCTGGAAGTGAAGCTATAAGAATATGATTATGTATGATTTTGGATGGTTCATTTAAAGTCATTTAGTCTCAGAGCTGAAGTCTATTAAAGGAGGAACAAATTTAATTTGAATAAAAATATATTTCCTATAGAGGCAGGGAAATAGAAGAGGTCAATGGAGAGTGATTTACAAATGAATAAATAAATGTAGCAGATATTACCAAAGTAAAGATAAAAGACTAATAAATTAAAATTTGTATTCATTAGCCTATTTGGCACTAATTCTGGAATGAAAGTTAAGTTTGAGGATTAATTCAGGTGCCAGGAATATTATGATTGCTGTCTTATATTTTCTGGATTAGGAACCTTGTGCTCAGAGAGCTCAAGAAAATTACCTTAAATTTCACAGCCAGCAAGTTGGCAAGCCAGGCTTCAAATCAGCGCTCTCTGACCTCAACTTTCCTGTTATAGACACATAGGCCTTTACTGTATGAGTAGAAACATGAATAGATCAGTTTAAAAATAAAGTGGTCTGAAATAGAACATACCATTGACCTGATTTTTCTTCCAGTTTGGAAATCTAGCAATGCCCTTACATAGATATAAGAGGAAATAGTCTTTTGTTTTAATCCAGAGTTTCAAGCATGTGTAGCTTTGTAGCTCGACATGACAAGGGGAGGAGCCAATGTTGTCAGGATGTGCCATATATAGTTATTAAAACAATATTTGAAGACACAGTTTGGAGAACCAGCCAAAATGCCTATCAGAATCCTATAGGAGGCCATAAGCTTATTTCTTAATAAGGTTAAGAAAGTTCTTAAGATCTTAATTTCCTGTTTTCTCCATAACCCTTCATGACCATATACATTCTTGAGAGGCAATTTCATAATAATAGACTGAGAACATGACGAGATGCTTTCTTTTGTCAGAATATAAATTGCTGCAACAATTTATTCATCTTTCTGGACGAATACATACGTTTGCATATTAGAGTAATTGATTATTTTATGATGTTCTCCTTTGCTACCCACAGTTTAAACTTTTTAGATACACCTAATTTCTTATAAAAAGTACCATTGAGTTTTTAAAATTTAAGTATAAAAGTAGGCTCTAATGTAGCTTGATATTAAAATAACCATATATATTTGAACAGTAAATTTAGTTCTTCCAGCAGTCAGGATAAAAGAGGAAATATATTTTAAAAACTCTCATCATATGGAAGAAATACCAATTTATTCTCCTCTTTGGAATAAAATACAAAACACTGATCACTCATAGTAAAATCTTGGATGCATGTGACTTTTTCGTTCCTCACTATCCAGATTTATTTTATGTACTGTAATTTATCTTTGGTTTGAACAATGAATGATAGGGACAATAAAAAGTGCTTAGCATGCCTGCCGAGTGGCATTGATGACCACTAATATGCCTACAAATACCAGCTATATATTTTCTCTTTCAAATATGTTCCTCTTTTTATATTCTTTATCTCAATGAATGAAACTATCATTTCTAGTTTTTTCAAACAGAAACTTTAATATAATCCTAACTTTTTTCTGTTAATCCTCCATCTCTCCTGTAGTTAGTAGTATATGTTGATGCTATCATGTTAACATCTCTCGAATTTTCTCTGTATACCTCTTGGTACATAGCCAATCTCTTAGTTCAGGACATCATCCTCTCCTGCTTATGTCATTCCAATCATATCTAAATGATTTTCTTCCCTTCAGTTTTGCCTTCTTCATTTAATTTTTGTTTCTTGACATTTCTTACTGACTTTTTCTTTTGTTAGCAGGAAATATTTGCTTCTCTATATCAATAATACCATCCATTCCTTTACTAATAAACTATTACTTCTACTATATTACAAAATTTGCTCAAAGGGTTTCTTGGAGCCCACTGAATTTCTGTTCTAATTTTGACATAGCTTTTTAGAACTGCTGCAAAACTGTTGTACATAATGTTTTCCCCCATGGGAATTCCTGGTTTCATGCCACTGTTATAGCCTAAATATTTTCTTCTTTTTTTGTATATTTTTATAAAAGTTTACTTTCAAGAAAATTCTTCAGAAGAGTGAAACTGGTTGTAAACTTTGTATACTTTTATTTTGCTATTACACATGCAATTTTATACAAAACTTCGAAGTAGTTTCCCTTTATAATTTTAAAGCATTGTTCTGTTGTTTTCTAACATACAGTGTTAGGATGAAAAGAATGTGATATCTGCATATATCTCATGCCTTTGCAGGTAACCTTTTAGGTTTTTACCTACCTCCAAAAGACATTAGGATCTCAGTACAATTGACATGTGGAATTTCACAGTAAACTAAATAAAAACAAAGTTTCCCTTAGGAATATTTCTCACAAATCAAGGTGACAGCACACTCACATCCTCTGAAGATGCACGACAACAGAGCGTGAAGTTTCAAATAAGGCAATTAGATAAACTTTGTGTTCAACAGATGCACACTTAAGATGTGAAAATATTGCTCGTTAACTAGTTTAATGAGCATGTAAAAAATTAGAGCATCTGCAACCACTTCTTAGAATTTTTTCAAACTGCTTAAAATGACATGAGTATTAACCGTTAAATTTTAATTTAAGTGGAAAATTTTGGTGCAGATAATATATAGCATTGTGCAGATACCTTATCAGTAATTTTGAATAAATTTGTATGTTTAGACTTTAAATATTAAATGAGAGAGAAGAAGAAGAAATATACTCACTTGTCAAATAGGAGGTACTTAAAGACTCTGCCCAAATTGAAAAAATTCATTAGGACTATTCCCATCCCTGATAAAATCTAGCAAGTTCTGTTATTCATCAGAACTTTTATTTTAGGTGAACCGATGTCCTTGAACAGAGAAGGCCTTTATAGGAATCCCATTAGAAAAAAAGTATCAGAGTTAGAGTTTATCTTTCCAATATCCCCACTTCCACCCTAAACTATCAGGCTGAAAAATGCCATGAGAAACCTGGGTCTAAAATCTCTTTATGGGCAAAGATTTTCTAAAATAGTAGGTAAATAGAATCATACAGTAAGTGTTCTTGCTTGGATTTTCTTCTCTCAGTATAATTATTTTGAGATTCACCTATATCGATGTCAATATCAGTATTTCAGTTTTTATTGCCAAGTAGTAAGCAATTGTGTGGAAACACCACAAAATTGTTTATCCATTTACCTGATGATGGATACTTGTGTTTCTAGTATTGGATGCTTTTATCATTTGTATGTGAATCTTTGCGTAGACATATCTTTCATTTCTTTTGGATGATATAGTAGGCATATGTTTAACTGAGCAAGTTGTTTTCCAATAGTTGCATCCCGTTACCTTTTCATTATCTGCATGTAAGAATTCTATTTGCCCCATGTCATTATCAGCACTTGGTATGGTCAGTCCTTTTAATATTAGACTTTCTAATAGGTGTATAATGCTATACCAAGGTGGTATTAGATTTCAGTTTCCTAATGACTAATGATGTTGAACATTTTTTCATGAGCTTATTTGTCATCTGTATTTTTTTTTTTTTTTTGGTGAAATGTATATAATATTTCGCCCACTTTTAAATTTTTCTTTTTTTTTGAGTTGTAAAGGTTCTTTATTTATTCTTGATATAAGTCCTTTGTAAGATTCTCATTTTGGAACTACTTTCTCAGTGTGAATTGACTTTTAATTTTAACAGTATTTTTTGAAGAGCAAAAGCTTTCAATTTCGATGCAATTCAATTCATTGATATTTCCTCTTAAGACTTGCACTTTTTATATCATATATAAGAAATGTTTGTTAAAACTACAAGAAATATTTGTCAAACCTATTAAGATTTCTCTTTTTCTTCTAAAAGTTTTAGAGTTTTATTTCTTATATTTAGACTTATGATTTATTTGTTTTTATTTTTTGGTGTGAAGCAAGGGTTGAAATTTTTTTAATTTATGGGTGCTTTCTTTTTTGAATATGGCCATCTAATTGTTGCAGCATCCTTTACTAAAAGTTATTTTCTCATTTTATTTTTTGGCAACTTTGTTGAAAATTGATCAAATGTGTTGGTCTATTTCTAGATTCTCTATTTTCTAGATCACGGATCTATTTTTCTATTTCTCTGCCAGTATTATACTACTATGCTTACTGTAATTTTATGACTTTAAAATAAGTATTAGTTCTCCAATTTGTGTTTTTCAACTTATTTTGGCAATTCTAGACCATTTGTATTTCCAAATGAATTTTAAAATTAGCTTGTCAATTTATTAAAAAACAAAGCCTTCTGGGATTTTCATTGAATCTGTAGATTAAATTGGAGGAGTGTTGACATCAACAATATTCTGTCTTCCAGTCTTTAAACAAGATCTGTCTGCTTAGAAATCTTAATATTTACACAATCATCATGCTTTTTGATGCATTTAGATTTATCTCTACCATCATATATGTGAATTTTTTTTTCTTTCATCTAATTTTCTTTATTGTATCTGTTTTTTCTAAACTGATTTATTTCCTCCCTTATTTTATTTTTTATTATTTAAAAGTTAAACACTCTTTTATACATTTCTTCTGATAGTTTTCTGTGAAACTAATTTATAAAACATAAAGTTTATCAATGTCTTACTCTAGTTCCAAAGAATATGAAGAATGAAGATTGTAGAATACCAGGTTCTAATTGTTCCTTTTCCAGATTGCATGTTGTATTTGTTTTTTAATTACAGCTGGCATACAATGTTATATTAGTTTCAGGCATACAACATAGTGATTAGACATTTATATAATGAAGTGATCACTCTAATAAATCTGGTACCCATCTGACACTGTACGTATTTATTACAATATTACTGACTATATTCTTTATGCTATACTTTACATCCCCATAACTGTTTTGTAACTAACAATTTGTACTTCTTAATCTCTTCCCTTTTTCATCCCCTCCCAAATTCCTCCCAGCTGGAAACTATCAAAATGTTCTCTGTATCTGTGAGTTTGTTTCTGGTTTGTTTGTTTTTTGTTTGTTTCGTTCTTTAGATTTGACATGTCAGTGAAATCATATGACATTTGCATTTTTCTGTCTGACTTGCTTCACTAAGCACAATACCTTCTAAGTCCATCCATGTTGTTGCAGATGGCAAGATTTCATTTTTTTTATGGCTGAATACAATTTAATTTGTAATATATGTATCATCTTTTCTTTATCCAACGACTGATGGACACTGGGTAGTTTCCATATCTCAACTATTGTAAATAATGCTGCAATGAACATATGGATGAACATGTCCCTTTAAAGTAGTGTTTTGGGTTTCTTTGAATAAATTCCCAGAAGTAGGATTACTGGGTCCTTCTTTGTCTCTTATTATAGCCTTTGTTTTAAAGTCTATTTTATTTGGTATAAGCATTGTTACCTCAGCTTTTATTTTTTTCTGATTCCATTTTCATAAAATATCTTTTTCTATCCTTTTACTTTCAGTCTGAAGTGAGTCTCTTGTAGGCAACATATGTGTTTTCTTATTCATTCAGCCATTCTATCTTTTGATTGGAACATTTACTCCATTTACATCTAAAATAATTGTTGATAGATATGTAGTGATTGCTATTTTTTTCATATTTTTTATCTTTTTTCTCTTCTTAAAGAAGTCCCATCAACATTTCTCCTGTAATACTGGGTTGGTGGTGATGAACTCCTTTAGCTTTTTCATGTCTGGGAAGTTCTTTTTCTGTCCTTCCAGTCTAAATAATAGCTTAGCTGGATAAAGTAATCTTGATTGCAGGTCCTTGCTTTTCATAACTTTGAATATTTTCTGCCAATTCCTTCTGGCCTGCAGTTTCTGTTGAGAAACCAGCTGATAGTCTTATGGGAACTCTCTTGTAGGTAACTAATTGCTTTTCTCTTGCTTTTTAAAGATTCTCTCCTTGTTTTCAACTTTTGGCATTTTAATGATCATGTGTCTTGGAGTGGGCTTCTTTTGGTTTATCTTGTTTGAAATACTGTGCACTTTTTGTTATTTCTTCAAATAGGTTCTTGATACCTTGTTCTCTCTCTTCTCCTTCTAGTACTCCTATGATGCAAAATTGATATGCTTGTTGTTATCTCAGAGTTTCCTTAAAGCAGTGTTCCCCAACCTTTTGGCACTAGGGACTAAAGCTCCTATGAGAATTTAATGCCTAATGATCTGAGGTAGAGCTTAGGCAGTGATGCTAGAGTGAGGGAGTGACTGCAAATACAGATGAAGATTCACTTGCTTACCTGCACTTACCTCCTTCTATATGGCCTGGTTCCTAACAGGCCATGGACTGGTACTGATCTGTGGCTGGGGGTTGAAGATCTCTGACTTAAACTATTCTCATTTAAATGATTTTTTTTTGTGTAGCTGTTCTGATTGTTTTCTGCTGCTTTGTCTTCTAAATTTTTGATTTGATACTCTGCTTTATCTAATCTGCTGTTAATTCCTTCTTGTGTATTCTTCATTTCAGTTATTCTATTCTTCATTTCTGACTGGTTCTTTTTTATGATTTCTGTGTTCCTTTTTATGCTTACCATCTCTTTGTTAAAATTCTCACTAAGTTCCTTAAGTATCCTTATAACCAACATTTTGAACTATGTATCTGGTAGATTGTTTGCCTCCATTTGTTTAGGTTTTTTTTTTTCAGTTTTCTCTTGTTTTTCATTTGGGATATTTTTTTATTTGTTTGTTTCCTCATTTTGCTGCCTCTCTGCATTTGTTTCTATGTATTAGGTAGATCTGCTACATCTCCCAGTCTTGTTAGAGTGGGCTTATGTAGTAGATGTCCTGTGGGGCCCAGTGTCACAGTCTCCCTGGTCACCTGAGCCACATGCTCCGGGAGTGTACCTAATATAGATTGTAAGTGTCCTCTTTTTGTAGTTGAGCCTCGATTGCTTTTGACATGCCAGTGGGTGGGATTAAGCTTTAGGCTTACTGACAGTAAGGACTGGCCACAGTCACAGTGTATGAGCTACTATGTAGGTTCTGATTCCATGAAGTGGAATTGCCCCAGTGGGCTCTGGTGCCCACCAGGAGCACCCTTTGGGTGTACTATTTGTTGAGTTAATTTGGAGGTGGTCTGTTGTGGTTTAAAGCCAGGCACCAGGTATGCTGGTTTTTAGGCCTCTTGGGAGGGACTCTCATGCAGGCCAAGACAACGTGTGACTGGCCTGGGGCTACCTGATGGGAGCTACAGAGCAGTCTGTGGTTGGTCGCTCCCTGTACTAGACCTGGAGGTGTGCGGGAGAGGCCACACTGCAAACTGAGGCTAGCTGTCTTCAGTAAAAGTCCCAGAGTACCCCGAGACCTGCCACCACATGCCAGCTGTACGTAAGGTTCATCTGCTGAAAGAGTTTGGGTGGTACAGGAGTTGGGTAGAGTGGGGTCTCAGGGAGTCACCAGCATGGGGCAAATGGTGTTCTCAGGTTAATGCAGATTCAGATTCGACTCCAGTTCTGGGCCTGGGGCCACTCCACAAAAGACTAAGAGCACACCAAGGGTAGCTCACTGCTAGCCTGAGGCCCGCAGACTCCCGAGAACTGTCCAAGAGAGACTGCAATACAGGCCAACACGTGCTGCCTGTAGGCCTTGAAAAACTCTGTGGTGGTACACAGGTTCGGTGGGGCAGAGTCCCATGGAGTCACCAGAGTGGAGTGAACCTAGCTCACCAGGCCAGTGAAAATTCAGATTTGGCTGTGTTGGGGAAGGGCTCAACATGTGAAAGATGCATGGCCACAAAGGAGGAGACTCAACACAGGGACAGTAATGGCTTGCCCTGAAGCCACAACAATTCAGTCTCTTCCTGTATTTCTCTGGCACTTCCCGAGCCATTGTCCCTCCTCCGGAGCCCAAGGTGAGTACCTGGGAGTGGGAGTGTCTATGCACGGTCCCTTTAACCCATTTCCTGTCTGCCCTGAGAATGCTCGCCTGCGGGGCTTGGTGACTGCAGTGTTTACCCCGAGATAGTTTTTGGATTACAATCTTAACCTTACCCCTAAAGTTTGCCACAAAATATCTCCCTTTTATTATTATTTTCGCATTGCTCTAATATATCAATAGTCTTTGGAAACAAATGACATCATTCTATTTATAGCATTCTCTGTTTAGTAGTGGTATTTCTATTTACAAAATATAGTAATTCTCAATCACTGAAAATGTCAAAATTCTAGAAAACAGTATTCCTACATGTGATTTAACATCGTTTTTGAATGATTGTTAGCCAGATTCATTTGATGAATTCAATTTATGTATGCATTTCTATTCCATTAGGATTAGAGACAAGTTCTGTTTAGAAATAACTCCAAGAACAGTTTTTATATTTTATATTCACATTGAAAACCAGTCAGATTTACTTTAGCCTTAATGAGAGTGTTTATGTAAAATTAATACTGGAAGCAAGCTGCCTTTTTTTTTTTCCTAAATGAGAAATGGGTTAAGAAGATACCTGGGTTTCTGCCTTCTTTCTCACCTGGATGGATGAAATCACTGTTGATTTTCACAGCCAGGTGTTTCGAAGGCTCCTCTTCCCAGCACTGGTACTTGGGCTGGAGAGCCTAGTATGGGGCCAGGACCCCTTACTCATCAGGGAGAATTTCTGTGATCTTCTGATGCTCGCTGTCACATGTGGGTGTAGGACCAGACCGTTTCATGTCTCCGCCCTTCCTACCATTCATAAATGGCTTCCACTTTACATCTTTAGTTTTAGGCCTTCTTTTTGGCTAACTTTGGATGGTTCTCCATGCTGATTGTTCTAAAATTTAGCTGTAATGTTAACATGGTCATGGGAGGAGGCAAACACAGCATTTACCTACTCTGTTATCTTGACTGGAACCCCATTCCTGTCTTAACTTTAGTGGGAATGCTCTTACTTTTTCTCTATTAAGTTAAATGCTTTAGAAGCTTCATTAACCAAAAGCTCTTTAAAAAAAATGAGTCCTTTTACAATTAAAGTTATTGAACTCTATCAAATGAATTTTTTGCATCGATAAAGACAATTCTGTAATTTTTTATAGCTCTGTACTGTAATGGAGTATATAAAGTATTTCTTTTTATTTATTCTTGAAAAATATTTCTTGATATTGTAACATCCTTGCATTCTGGAAGCAAACATTTTTAAATGTTACATTGAAATTTTTTGCTATTTTTAAAAAATGTTTTTATTAGTATTTGTATATGAGATTAAGCTCAGTTATTTTTTATTTGATGCTTTTAATATGCTATTCCTATATTTAATCCACCAATTTTTTTGATTGTCTTCAAATGGAGGATTATTCTAAATTGCCTAGTCCACCATTACTAGAAGCAGATGTGTTCTCATTCACATAATTTTTTGTCTTTTTATATTTTTAAGATTAAAATTATGTTAAATTAATTAAGACATAACTTACACACAGTAGAGTACATACATTGTGCAGCTTGGTTAACGTTTCATGTTATCACACCTTGGTCAATATCAACATTTTCATCACCAAAAGCCTCATTTGCTCATGTCCCCTTTGAACTCTTAGGTTTGTAATATTAACATGTTATAAAGCTCTTTTGAACTTATAACTAAATTAAACAGCTAATGAATAAAAGGAAAAATTACACAGCATACATACTATCTATGACTAACTTAGTGGATAGTAGCTGCTAAAATTATAGGTTATTTGTCTTTACCTGTTATATTTAATAGTATTCTAATACCTATTTGTCTACTTATGTTGTGCGTGATATGGTTGGAAACATATACCATGAGTGCTGATATTGTTCATGTTTGTGGTCATATCATCTATTCTCCACGTTTTACAAATGAAACAACTAATAATGGTTGTTGTCTCCCTCAAGTTGATAGAGTTAAATAGTGAAAAAACAAAGCATAGCCAGATCTGTTTCTGATCTAAACTTATTCCACTTCATGACATTGTTTTTTTTCTAATTCTGACAGCTAATACATATAATTAATTATTCAATTAGTTACTTCAGGCAACATACATATTTACTAGGAATGTGCACCATTCTATGTATTCTAATGTTATTTAATCATTAGATGTGGAAAAGTGGGTGATACTGTATTTGTCATTTTTACCAATGAAGAAACAATTTCAGAAAACTTAATTTACTAGTTCAAGGTCACTACAATTACCAAGTGAACTGTTCGCAGCAAAGAAATGGATCAAATGAATTGTTATCTGTATTCTTCATGTATCTTTTAAATTACTATCAAATAGAAGCAAAAAATAAAATTATATGGTTTTCATGTGTACAACTCAATTATACAATTATACATCATCTGTATACTGCATTGTGTGTTCACCAACCAAAGTCAAATCTCCATCACTGTGTGTTTAACACCCTTTACCTTTATCTACCTTCCCTCTTCCCTGTTTTTCCTCTGGTAACCACAAAACTGTTGTCTGTGTTTATGAGTTTGTGTTTGTCTTGTTTCTTTGTTGCTTTCAGTTAAAAGAAAAACAAATTTTCCCCTCTCTTACTCTCTGCCCAGAGCAGCCTCCTGCCTTCTTCTGCTTTTCAAATTGTGAATTCCAGTTTCTGCAAGTTGATTGAGATAATGTGGGAGAATTGGAATTTTTCAATTAAAAGAATTCACCATTTATGTGGTCTTTATTATGTCTGTGGTTAACCTTATTCGAGTAGAATTATACTCTAAAAGATATAAATAACAGTCTATAGAGACTCAGTGTTTTTCTGCTTCTTGGCTATTGACAAATGCAAAACATGCTCCTCAGTAACAGAGTGTTTGTTAATTGGGGCTCTACCTTCGAAAGGCTACTGGAGTTTAGAATTTTCAGGGTGTCTGTAGTTTTATAAGTATCTCTTTAGAAAAGATTCTAATTTTCTTAGCATTTTTCTCACCTCCTTGTGCAATCAGAAGGAGTGAATAGACAAGAATGTTTGTGTTTGGCGTTTAATCTCTTGGGAGATATGTCTAAAATTTTCAATTTTCTTCTCACTCCTGCAGACTGAAAATGTAATAATGTGCTTTCTACTATTGTGTACTCATGTAGAAAGTACTCAGGTACAACACAACCTTTTGAATAACTTTTGCATTAATAAGATTTTTGCTGATAATTTTTGATACTCAGGAGTTAACTATTAAAAGAAAAAGACAGCATTTTTTTTTTTACTAAAATCATGTAATTTTCTTTCCCCTAAGTGGAGTCTTGTTGATTTTTTATTCAAGTTCTTTCAAAATTTTAACTAGCACATTCCATAGGCCTAATATTTTTTCATGAGGAACTGTGAATTAAAGACAAAGTATAGCAAATAAAAGACAAGCCTGACAGGGCTTTGAGATTTGAAGTAGGGCAAAACTGAGATAAAAGGTGGAAAAAAGAAAGGAGCAGGAAAAAAGACAAAAATCAAAGAATATACTGGAGATAAAGTTGGGAATAAACTAGGTGAGGAGGAGTATCAGCTTCTGGCTTGTCATAGACATAGATTGCAATAAGATAAGCTCTGGCGTAGACAGAGAGCTTTCTGATCTGCTTGGTCAAAGACTGATTTAGATAAAGGCAATCTAGAGTTTTGTAAATGCGCAGGTAGGAAAGATGCTTTAAGGTATTTAGCTTTCTGTTCTTGAGACCAAAGACCTCTTTGGCTGACTCTATACCTGGATAAAGCTCTGATTTAAACTAAAATTCTTTAACCCATGGTATGGGAGAGGATTATCTTTAGGTCCAATATGAAACTCAATGGATGGGTTATATTCCCAAGCAACTTCAAAATCTATAATCACAACATTTGTTGTCATGAGATAAACGACATTTGATGTCATGAAATAGATAAAAGACTGGAGTCTTGCCCATACCTTAATGAAAGTCATGGTCTGAAAAAAGAAAACAGAAGAGGCAAGAGGGAGAAAGAAGAAGAGAAACTATTCTGTTTGACTATTTTTTTCCTGTAAAAACATTGCTAGCTTTTTTTTTTTTTTTAACCAGAGAGTAGACATTTTATTTATTTTTATTTTTACTTTCTTAATTAATTTTTTATGGTGACATTGGTTAACAAAATCCAGTAAGTTTCAGCTGTATACTTTAACAGTAAGGTATACACACACACACACACACACACACACACACACACACACACACACATCCATTGTGTGTTCACCTCCCATAGTTAGATTTCTTTCTGTAAGTGCATATTTGACTCCCTTTACCCCATCTACTTCCCTCCTCCCCCCACCCCTTACCCTCTGGGTTTTTTTTTTCTTTTTAAAAGATTATGTAATATACAAATTGTGGTAAAATGCACATAACATAAAATTTACCACCTCACCCAGTTTAAATGTGTAGTTCAGTGACATAAATAATTAATATTGTTGTAAAACCATCACTACTATCCATCTCACAACTTTTTTCATCTTGTAAAACTGAAACTCTATGTCCATTAAACAATAACTTCTTTCCCCGGCCCCCACCCCCTCACCCCCTAGTAACTACTATTATACTTTCTGTCTTTCTGGTTTTGACTGCTCTAGATATCTCATGTAAGTGGAATTATACTGTAGTTCTCTTTTTATAATTGGCTTATTTTGCATAACATAATGTTCACAAGGTGTATCCCTGTTGTAGGATATTGCAGAACTTCCTACCCTTTTAAGGCTGAATAATATTCCATTTCATATGGATATCACATTTTGCTTTTCCATTTATCCATTGATGGACATTTAGATTGCTTCCACATTTTAGCTACTGTGAGTAATGCTGCTATGAACATGGATGTACAAATATTATTCTGAGACCCTGCTTTCAATTCTTTTGGGTATAATTGCTGGATGACATGGTAATTATATTTATGTATTTTTGAGGAACCATTATATTGTTTGCCATAGCAGCTGTACCATTTTGCATTCCAATCAAGAGGTGCAAGGATTCCAATTATTTCACATCCTTGAAACCAATACGTGTTTTCTGGTTTTTGGTACTGGCCTCCTAATGGCTGTGAGGTGATATCTTAGTGTAGCTTTGATTTACATTTTTCTTATGATTACTGATGTTGAGCATCTTTTCAGGTGCTCTTTGGCCATTTATATGCTTTCTTGGGAGAACTGGCTATTCAGGTTCTTTGCCCATTTTAAAATCATATTGTTTTTGTTGTTGAGTTTTAGAGGCTCTCTATATATTTTGGATATTAATCCCTTATTAGATATATGATTTGCAAATCTTTTCTGTTGGTTGTCTTTTTATTCTCTTAATAGTGTTGTTTGATAAACAAAGTTTTAAAAATCTTCATTAAATCTAAATCATCTATTTTTTCTTTTGCTACCTATGCCTTTGGTGTCATATCCAATAAATTACCATTTTCAATGTTGTGAAGCTTTTGTTTTGTGTTTTCTTATGAGCTTTATTGTTTTAGTTCTTACTTTTACGTCTTTGAGCCATTTTGAATTAATTTTTGTATATGTCATTAGAAAAGGGTCCAACTTTGTTTTTTTGTTTTTTGTTTTTTGTTTTTTTTGTTTTTTGTTTTTTTTTGCATGCAGATATCCAGTTTTTACAGCAACATCTGTTTAGAATCTTTTCCTTTTCCTATGAATGGCCTTGGGACCCCTGTCAAAAATCATTTGACCATATATTTGAGGATTTATTTCTGGACTCTCTATTCTATTCCATTAGTTGATATATCTTTCTTTATGGTAATACCACACTATTTTGATCATTATAGATTTGTAGTAAGAGTTGAAATCAGAAAGTGTCAGTCCTCCAGTTTTGCTCTTCATTTTCATGATTTTTTTTGGCTATCCAGGGTCCCTTGAGATCCCATGTATATTTTAGGATGGGTTTTTCTATTCTGCAAAATATGTCATTGGGAATCTGATAAGAATTGTATTGAATCTGTACATAATTTTTGGTAGTATTGATATTTTAACAGTATTATAATATGCTACTATAAGTAAAATGTTTTTTTTTTTTAATTTCTTTTCAGATTGTTCATTGTTTGTGTACAGAAATGTGACCAATTTTTGTATGTTGACTTTGTAAACCACTATTTTGCTAAATTCATTTATAGTTCTAATAGTTTTTTTTTGGGGGGGGTGGAATCTTTAGAGTTTTCTATATGTCAGATATTATCTATAGACAGATAAATATACTTTTTTTTTTCTAATTTGGATGTCTTTTATTTCTTTTTCTTGCCTAATTGCTCTGACTAGAACTTCCAGTACTGTGTTGAGTAGAAGTAGTGAAAGCAGGCATCTTCATCTTTTCCTGAATTTAGAGGAAAAGCTTTCAGTCTTTCAACATTGAGTATTATGTCTGCATTGAGTTTTTCATATAAGGTTTTTATGATATAGTTTTCTGCTATTCCTAGTTTGTTAAATGTTTTTATCATGAAAGAGTGTGATATTTTGTCAAATGCTTTTTCTCTCAGTTTCTGTTTGTGTAAAAATGTCTCTTTTAACAATAATTTTGAAAAACTATTTTCTCTAGTTTTAGAATTTAGGTTGGCAGTTGTTTTCTTTCAGCACTTTATCGTAATGGTTATGTCAATATTATTGGAATGGTTGTGTGTAAATAAAGAAGGTATAATTTAATGCAAATTAAAGCACTTTAGTAATGTCATCTTATTACTTTTTGTCTTCAGTCATTTGTCTTGACAGTTTAGCTATCAAACTTATTGATACCTCTTTGAAGGTAACTTGTTTTTGTGATGTTTTTAAATAGAAGAAATATAGACACATAAGAGGAATAGTAAGTTCAAGAAAGATCCTGATATACTTAAGAAACTGAAAGAACAAGGTCACTCTATTTACAGCGAATAAGAAGGAAATTTTCTGAGAGTAATTTGGAGAGGTAAGCAAGGACCACAGTGTGTACATGGTAAAGAGCTTGAGTTTTATTTAAGTTCGTCAGTGAGAGTGATATGACCTAATGTCTGTTTCAAGAACATCATATTTACTGTTGTGAGGAGAATGAGGAGGAGAGTACAAGACAACGAGGGGAAAAACAACTTAAGAATTTTAGAAATGTATTGCCCCAGTCTGAGTGTTAATGAAAATAGAGGTGTGGAAAAATTTAGACCTATTTTAATATCAGAATTGACAGACCTCAGTAATATACTTAGATGTGGGGGTTGTCAGAGAGCTGGATTAAGTATGCTTCTGGGTTTTGACTTGAGCAGCCAAGTGAGGGCTGTTGCCATTTACTGGGATATGGAAGATTAGAGGAAGCAGGGTTATGGACAAGGTGGAGATTACTGGTTCCCCTTCTAACATTAAGGTATAGATGATTCTTAGGAAGTCAAGTGGAGATATTAAGAAAAATTAACATGGTGCTTAGGATGGAAATCAAGGATGGAGTGAAAAATAATCTGAAATAGGAGCATGCCCACTGGTATACCTCATGGAGGAGAGGGAAATACTATCCTTACTTATTGAGGAGTCATTTTATAAAATGTTGCATAAAGTCTTATTACAAACATCTTACAGGTGAAATAGGCGAAGGGAATTAAGAGGTGCACACTTCAAGTTATAAAATAAATAGGTTACGATGTAATGTACAGCATAGGGAGTTTCGTCAACCATACTGTAATAACTTTGTATAGTGACATAGTAACTAAACTTATCATGATGATCATTTTGTAATGTATAAAAATGTCAAATCACTATGTTATATACCTGAAGCTAATATAATATTTATGTCAACTATAATTCAATAAAAAAGAACATTTTTATTTAACTTTCTATTAGATACTGGGCAGGCATTAAAAATTCAGTAAGTATTACTAGAGAACTTAAGAATCTGAGAAGACTTCTAAACCACTATTTCATTAACTTATTCCCACTTTCATTCAATTTCCATTTGTTTCTGAAATTGTTATTCTTTTTTACTCCAGATATTGATGTAAATGAATGAGTAAAAACTTTTGAGATAGAGGATTAACTTTTAGCTGCAGAGAAAAGTACATTTGAGAGACTAATATTATTTAGGAAGTTTTTTTAAGCTTATGAATAACAGAATGTCTATCTATGAAAATTATAGGTCTAATTTTATGAGAGAAAAATCTTCATATTGTGTTTGGCAAAAAAATAGCAATGAGTATGATGATGTGGGAAGGACATTAGCCTAACCAGCTATGTCTACATGGGTAAACCATTCATAGCATTTCAGTGATTACCACCCAATAAATTCAACATCTGATTGGTGATAGATTGTTTTCACCATTTAATCAGACATTGCCAGCTTTGATTCAAACATTCTTTCTCAGTAGAGGTGCAGTAAAGGCTTCCTGGTTTAGTTAACTCCTTATTTGTCATCAAAATGTTATATACTAAAAAACAGTTTTGAAAACTGTTTTGGATATGTAAGTAATTCATAGTGATTCTTTCTTATAGAAAATTTCAGGTGGTTGATATGTTCTAGAGACAGAGGACAGAATACATTATCTCTTTAAATGTGATTTTTGGTTTTGTCATAGGCATGACTTAAGTTATATGCTTCAGTTGAATTTTAGACTACATAGTATTTGTAATTGGACAGTTGAAGGTTAAAACTTCAGATAGATTTATAGACAAGATTCCATACTGATGTTGTCAAGGAAAGGCAGTAAAATCACATTTCTCAAGTGATTTACTCTGTTTTATATGCCCTGTATTGATTTTAAAAAATTAAATAATTTATTGGTAAAATCAAAATTGTTTATTTGTTTCTTTCTTTTCTTTTTCTTCTTTTCCTTTTCTTTCCTTCTTTTTTCTTTTTTCTTTTGTCTTTTTTCTTTTCTTTTCTTTCTTTCTTTTCTTTCTTTTTTTTTTTTTTTAAAAAAAAGCCTGTTTCTTGTAAAGTACTCTGTGGCATGTTATGTGAAACTATGTAGAAGTACTCTGGGTTCTGGAACACAGGCTGGGACAGCATTTCTTTTCAACAGATTTTAAATTCCAGCTCACTGGAATTTAATACTTTCCAGTCCTTTCACAGCTGTGCAAACCTGAGAAAGTTAATTAACATCAAATCACTTAGATTAAAAGAAGGGTAATAAATTTTCCCTAGATGTTGTGAATATTAGAAGAAAAATATGTAATATACTAGGTATTATGCTAGGCAAATCCTTTAAAGGCATCTAATATCTCAAATGAAAAATTTGGAATGAAGTTAATTAGAATTCCTTTTTATTAAGAATTTTGTGAGTAACAAAATCACTCAGCAAATACTTACTGAATCCTTACTGTGTGGTTAGCACTTTGCTACATAGGAGTTAGGGCAAACAAAAATAATTTGATTAATATCTTAAGAAATGCCTCAGTTAAACTCAAACAGTTGGAATTTAGTGGTTTTCCTTTAAAATTGCCCTAAATTTTTAAATTGTTACTTTAAAAATGTTTTAAGAAATTTATTACTTTTCTAAAACTTAAAGTTTCTCTCCTGGAGGCCTTAATTTAGTGACTTAATTACTATTAAGGAAATACCTAGAAAAAAATCTTAACCTATCTTATTTCTATCATTGATGAGTCATCATTGCTAATAGTCTCTAAAAGAAGGTTGTCTTTAAAAGAAGTGCAACAGTTATCTTTCCTTGCACATTAATATGTTTTTGAGATTTTAAATGATAAATTTCTACATTCCTATCCTTATAAAAATACATTTATTAATTTCATGCCCAGACCACCTCAATGGCATGTACACATATTTTTCCTTAAAAATATTTTTATCTTATCAAAATAAATATGCCTGTAGGAATCTGTTGAGTCTGAAAATATGATCTGTTAGGAGTGTTATATGCAATAAAGTTTAAGAATCTGATATAATAAGTAAAATGACCAGGTGTTTTCTAATATCAGATTATATATAGTAATCTATCTTTTCACTAAGAAACCAAAACATGAAAAAAACATTGTGCTAATATAAATAGTCCTTTACTGCTAAAAATCTTATTTTAAGGACAAATAAATCTTTGTATATAAGACAACTTTATGATTGAAAGGGAACTTAATCTTGATAATCAGAGTTCATCTATAATCCTTTCAGGAAAACAAAACTACAACATTGAAAGAAATATTAGACTGATTTAAGTAAAATTTTTAGTCCATTATCATGCTAATGAGAGAAATTAGTATTTTTTTTCCTCTCTGGATACATTATAATCAAGTCAAAAGGACTATTTATAGAAATGATACCAGATATTTATATGGTTACTATTTAATTTCAATTTGGAAGGTGCCTTAGAGGACAAATATAGTTGAAAATAAAAAATGTCCAAGTGAGACACAGCATGATAACAAAAGACCAAATTAAGAAATATGCTACTTTGTTTACAAGTGGTCAGCCTAAGCAGGTAACACTGGTTATCTTTTGTACCGTAGGAGGAATTATCAATTTTGCAGCACGTGTAGGACTTTTAGAAATGTCACTTAAGATCTCTCAGCATTGTTAAGATAACATTCAAGTATAATTTTAGGTTATTTATCTCTTTCTGATTTGGTTTTATCCTTCCTTTCTTGCTTTTAGACGTGTGTTAGGCTTAACATGCATTTAATTTACTGGAATGATATCTTTATGTTTTATTCAAAATTAAGAATTTAGTTAAATATTACTGATGTTACTTAACAACATCATACTTGCATGATACTGTATTTCTTTAGAGGTTTAAAAATGCATTGTATTAGAAAACACATTGATGGGCTTTCTTTTGAATAAACTTAAGATTGACTACAAGTTGAATATTAAAAAATACAATGTTATAATAAATAATTATATTTTCGCAATTAAATAAAATGAAAATACATTATTTAAATTAAAATTGAGATGGTTTGGGTATGGCTCTGCATAACTACAGGTTAGAATAGACTAAATTTTGACAAACTTTCTAGGTGATTTCTAGTTGACTCTATGATTCTATGCTTGAATATTTCTCATGACTCTATGCATTGAACTATGCCAGGTAAATAGTAATAGTAAATACCATCATTAAGGACATACTACTTATCAGATGTGTACTTAGTGTTTTGCATAAGTCATTTTATTTTGAAATAGTTCGAGCAGCTATTACTATAGAACTCAGGCCCCAAGCACTGTTAAACTTCATAAAAACAGTGCTTGGAGCCTGAATTCTATACGTTTCTCCATAAGTTCTTAGTTTTCTTTTGCAAGAAAAACCTTGCCAATAATTAGTCTCAACTTTTGGGTTTGTTACTGAAAAGTTTTGTTTTTCTTTCCAGTATAGATTACCACATATTACTTTTACTATCCTGTATTAGTTGCTGATAGTTATATAAGTCATTTTAGCTTGAAGAATACTCTGCAGGCAAAGTATGCTTTACATCGGCTCTCATACTTTAATGTGCCTTAGAGTGACCTGGAGGGCTTGCTAATTCACTTATGTCTAAGAGTTTCTGATTTAGCAGGTGTGATGTGAAACGGGGCAATACTGTTGCTGCTTGTCTGGATTCCACACTTTGAGAACCTCTGCTCTCTGAATTTCTAAATAAGTGAGGGATATGATATCTTTTAGGACTGTTAATTTTATTTCAGTGAGTTTATTTATGACATAAAAGTTATAGTTATGCATAATTTTAAAAGATTAGGAACTTAAATATTACAAGCACTTTACATGCATTACTAGCTCATCTATTCCCAATTATAACACTAAAGTAGGTACTATTATGAGTAAATATGAGGAAAGTGTAGGGCACCGAGAGGCTAAGTAAATTGTCCAAAGTCATACTAATAATGGAGCTAAGAATCAACTTTAGGTGGTATGGCTCCAGAAACCATGTTCTTAACCAGTATGCTGTACTACATATCCCTACATGTAAGATAGGAATGATCACAGCATAGGAGCTAACAGAAGACTGAAACACTGTATTACACTTCCTCCTTTCTGATCTTAACACAGTGAGTGCAAAGAGTGCGTCCTGCCTTAACCTTCTCTTACTGTATGAAGAAAGCATTAGTATCACATATTCTATTAAATTAACATACTACAGCTAGGTAGAAAAAAGCCTCAAGGCCCTTTTTACTCTTTAGGGGGAAAGATACTATTCTAAATCACCAGTTAGTCATTTAGGATGCCACATCAAAGGTTTTCATATTTACGACTCTGAAAACCAGCAGCTGGGAACCAGCACTAATTAAAAAGCTAAACTTTAAGACACTGTGTACTCTGTAGTATTACTCTTGGGCTGTTTCTGCTTTTTTGAGGGATTGTCTAGAAAATGGTTACCGAATGTCAAATAGTAAATAGATAAATTTCCTGAATTTATTTTAAGAGAGAGTTTGAAATTCATGTTCACATGATATGCATAAAATGTATGCTAGAATGCTTTCTTTTTGTTCAACTCTAAGATTCTTCCAAGAATATTAAGAATCATGAATTAAAAAATTGATTTTTTTCTTGACAAAAGCACAAATTGGAATCAAATTGGGATTTTTGATGAAATACCTAAATGAATAATGGTAAAAGGAAATTTCTTAAGTTATTAAGATTTATAGAACACTCTGAGAACCTTAAGAAGGAGCAGGAAAATAAATACGTGCACAAAATAAAAAAAAAATTGTGGGTATTTAAAAACCAGAATAATATAGATTATATTAGCTAATTTCTATATATTCTCAACTGTATATTTTTATAGCTTAATGGACAAGAAAAATATATGAATTATCAAGAAAGGAAATATATGTGATTTTTACTCAATTCTGGATGATATATGAAGATACAATGTTGAAATAATGTGGCAAATTCTTATTGCTAATGCTTAGTTCCTTCCCAGTTAAATATAAGAAACAATGATATGTTCACTGTTTCTTTTTCCTGATGGAAAATGAGATACTTTAGTTCCCTTTTCAGAAGGAGGAGGACTCTAAAATGTGATGTGCCATGCTTTCAGAGACCCCTGTAGTGTTTGACTCAAAGCTAACCTCTGTAAGACTTTGCTCGCCAAGTCTTTCTTTTCTCTGATCTCCTCATTTTACCAGTATATTCTTGGAATATATTGTAATATATAATGTTCATAAAAATCCCTTACTCAGGGTTTGCCTTTACACTACAAGACATGTAGATTGCAGGATCTTTAGATTAAGCTGACCAGAATTTAGGAGTTAACTTGATGCCAAGCACCTCCGTCTACCATTCCCCATTGCTGGAATTTTGAGCTGCTTCTAGGTAGATAACACAACATGGCATCCAAAGATCCAGAACTTCTATGAGTAATGGTCTATTCCTAGCTTTCTATTCTAAAGGGCTCATGAAAATACTGTCTATTTTTCAATACTTTTTAATTTTTATTCTTCCATATCTCGTATCACATCTCATGCTGACAAACTAGAAATTTACCATTCATCATAAATAATAAATTATAAGCAGAAAGAGACTAGATATTTTGATTTCTGCAAAGTTATACATGCCTGAAATTCTTAAGGGTATTACTACGTGGACAGATTAAAAGAACAAGCGAAAAGAATATATCTTAAGTGAGATTATCTGAAACTAGGAAAAGTGCCAAGTCTTCATCTCTTAGATATTGGTCTCTGTCAGCAAGTACATCCTTCAGAATTAAAAATAAAATTATATTAGAACTAAAGTAGTGGATAGTAGTTTGATTAAAGTGGGTACATTTAATGCTTAAAATATAAGAATGAATGCAAAAATGACAAATAATAAGCAAAAGGAAAGCAATCATTAATAAAATATAGTACATAATATAGAAAACTGACTGCTAGAATGACCAAAGAAAGAAAAATCAAATTTAATAAAGAGTAATAGTACTTTAAACACTATTTGGATACACCAGTTTCTCTCTGAAGGAATTCGTTTTCTGAATAATTAAAAAGATCCTAAAATAAAATGAAATTAGATTTGAGTTCATCTTTTTTCAACTGCTGCTTTTCTTGGCAGACTTATGTAGAAAACATGAAAAATATTTGTTGGTAACATTTCGTAAGAGCTGTGGTCTCTCACAAAATATAAAGGCAACTTCTTCAGAAGATATTTTTTCCAGCTTTATTGAGATATTATTGATACAAAACATATATAAGTTTAAGGTGTAAAATGTGATGATTTGATACACTTATATATTGTGAAGTGATTATCACAGTAAAGTTAGTTAACACCTCTATCTCTTTACATAATTATTTGTGTGTGTGTATAACATTTAAGACCTACTCTTAGCAACTTTCAAGAATATAATATAGGGCTGTTTATCATAGTCACTATGCTGTATGTTAGATCCCCAGAACTCATTCATCTTATAGGTGAAAGTTTGTATCTTTGACCATTCCCCAGCTTCTGGCAACCACCCTCCACTCTCATTTT
Organism: Eidolon dupreanum; assembly: GCA_028627145.1. NCBI lineage: Eukaryota > Metazoa > Chordata > Mammalia > Chiroptera > Pteropodidae > Eidolon > Eidolon dupreanum. The sequence continues at coordinate 42,666,000 of CM053513.1, forward strand.
TATGAGCTCAGCTTTTGAAAATTCCACTTATAAATGAGAACATGAAGTATTTGTCTATCTGAATTACTTCACTTAGTGTAACGCCCTTAAGTTTCATTCATGCTGTGGCAAAAGACAAGTATTTTCTTTTTATGGCTGAATAGTATTCCATATTGTGTGTATATATACACACACATACACACATCTCTGTGTATACCACATTTTCTTTACCCATTCATCTATCTATGGACACCTAGGTTGTTTCCATGTTGTACCTATTGTAAACAATGCTGCGATAAACATGGGGGTGCAGATATCTCTTTGATATAGTAATTTCATTTCTCAGAAGACATTTTAATATTTTCACATGGTAACTATGCAAGGTGCAGAATTTTCTTTTCAGTTCAAATTTTCTCTTACCCAAAGTGACATAGTAATTTTGTTCTTAGGAAATTCTAGCTCTAATTTTATAATATGTTAAATCATTTGGGTTGAATCATGGAAGACAAACACATTATAGTAGTCAGGAATGAAGCTCTGGAGACAGACTGACTTTCATAGACTACTAGTAAAATACTCAGTGCCTCTGTTTCCTGATCTGTCATGTTGGGAAATAATAGTAATTATCACATAATAATTTGTGAGGATTTTTAGTTTATGTTTTTGCTTTATAACTACTACACTGTGAACTTAAGGCAAGAGAATGTCCCTTCCTTGATTTATCCATAGAAATATCTCAATAAAATGTTTATTGATATATGAATAGATTCAAAATTACCAATAGGAATAATAAGAAAATGTAGCATTATAGGGAATTGTAGAGGAATCCACTTAAATTCCATGACTTTGACATACTGGCCCTGGTTATAAGAACCTCTTAAAGATTTGGATCTAATTATTTTTGTAATGAGGAAAGCTGATAATAAGAAAAATATATCAGTCCTCATTTAATTAATAAAAAGTTAAAGTTTTAACATTAGAGAGTTTAAAATAGTAAAATTTTGAGGGAATTCATAGCATCAATAGTGATTGTTAGATGTAATAAATATAAAATTAAACAAATGAACTTGATTCTTGTCATTTCAGCAAGTATTCTGCTTCCTTTTACTAGGAAAATTGGAGCTGCTATGCTTCATTTTAATTATTTAAGTACTACAGTAGAATAGATATGTGACTCCAGAATTGGACTTCTGGAACTGGCATCACTTAACTTCCAGTGGTTGCTTTGAAATATTGAAAGATGGCCCTTATATAGAATAAATGCTTAATTGTTTCAAATGTTCAGTAGCAGAATTGAAGGCAAAGCAATACAAAGATGAGCATGACTATGCCCTTGCTTTCCATGAGCTCACGATCTAGTGTAGACCAGAAGTTACAATTCAGGGCTCTAGGTACTTGAAACAGAGGATGAGGTGACTCTTGTGCTTTGAGGGAATAGTTGGTGGCTTATTTCCACTCCTCCTATGTTCCTCATGCATGATCTCAGACATTGTCAACTAATTTCTTCTTCTCCCCTTACTACACCATACCTTTAGTTCAAATTTTTGATCTACCATTTACTAGTTTCATGATCTTTGGAAGCAATTTAATCCTCTGAGTCTTAGTTCCCTTATTTATTAAGTAATAAAGTTTATTTATAAAATAATAATAATCTTTTACTCACAACGTTGCCATATTAATAGAAATACTGTCTTTAAAACACTTGGTATAGTTCTTAAGCATATAGCAATTCTCAACTATTTTTATTTTTTCTGACTCTCTTTATCTTTTTTTTTTTTTCACTGCTGGGATTCAAGAGGAGTCTTTAGATTATTTATATGCTTACAACATTCTCTGATCACTTTCCCCTTCTTGTTCAGCATACTCTATGATGCTGTGAGTAACTCCAGGGTGGGGATTGTAGCTTTACTCATTTTTGTAGTCATAGAGTCTTAGTGCTGTGTGCAACACAAGTGCTGAGTAATTTGTTCAGGGATTAGATAATCCTCAAATTCTATTTATTTTTAAAAGAGGCAAAAAAAAAAAAATGATCAAAGCTATGGATGATATCATTATCTAAGCAGTATAAAATCTCTGTAATTTCAGTTTTTGATTCCTCCAATGATAGTTTACCAAAGAAGTATTACAGAAAACTGCCATCATGTCAGAGTCAGTGTCAGCACACAGTGGCAAGTTAACCTCCAGTTTGATTTCATTTAATCAACAGCAAAATTACCTGAGAAGCTCTGACCCGAGGATCTTTCAAGTGATGATATAAAGCAAAATCAATTTCATTTCTAGAAAGTAGGTCAAGGAAAAGAAAAATACATTCCTGGCAGGCAAGTGCAATAAAAGACAGTAACAATGGATTTATGTTTAAATTGATAACATTTCTTCCAAAACTCTAAATCATTTTTGAACATTCTATTTAAGAACTAGTCTTCCCTGGTCAGTACTGAATTTTAAGTCCTTTGTACATGCAACTACAGTAGCAGCTATATTTATATATTTGCTTGAGTGTGCCTTAAAATGTCTTTATAAGCCATTTGTGTAGTCACTTAACTGGTTTAAAACAGGGACATGTTTGTAGACATTCTTATTAACTATAGATGGAATGGAAAAAGATGATCAAAACTTATACTATCACCTACCTATTCAAAAAAGGGGTCAGGGGTAAGGCCATACATTGGAAATCATTTTCTCTGGGAAAAAAACTTGAAATTCTAAACTTTGCTCTTTAACTAAAGTAAATATTAACCAACTGAAAAAAAAAGTGTATCTTCTTTGCTTTAACAGAAGCCACCAAGAATATTTTACAGTCTATTAATAAAATGATCATTTTTCTTAGTAGTGTATAGATAAAATATATTGAGTACTTAATCTATTCTAGGTACCACAATAACTATGTTATATATTTTATGTTAATACTTTCAAATCAATAAAGCAAATGAACTATTTTTCCCCTTATAGGACTTAAAGAGGTTAAGTAACTTTTTCTAGCTTGTAAGTTATAGAGCCAGAGGATTTGAATCTAAATCTGTTTGATATAGTTGTGGAGACTGTAGGTAGGAAAGTCTATGTACCTCCAAACAACAGTTAAAATTACAGTCTTATAAGTAAACTCAAATTCTTATTTCACACACAGACATACACATACACCACACAAAGATTAGTTAAAGAACTTAGAGGCTAAGATCTGTTTTATTGACTAATTTAAGTGGCATTAACTCTCTAGCTAGTTTTTCCAAAAGGTTAGATGAATATTTGGAAATTTTTCTCAGGGGTTGAATAACACTAGCGTGGGAGAGACAAAGTTATATTTTCCTTAAAATTAAAAACATATATCATTTTCTATAAAATTAATGCATAGTGTTCCTGTATTTCAGAATAAGATTATTCTTAGGAGACTCATATATTGTAATTATCACAATCTCCAAAGCCATCCCTCAGAATGTGCATTTGGGTCAAAGAAAATCCCCACTATTCATAGCTCAGTCAGTAATTAAAGGACCAGTATATAAGCAGTTATAAATAATTTTAGCCAATTTAAATAGAACATTTTCTAATTATTTATAAAGCCATATATATATATATCAAAACTCACACAAAAAGAAATATAAAAATGTAAATTCTATAGTAATTATTTTAAAAATGAATCAAAAATTTAAAACTTTTACAAAAACATGATTCAAGGGTCATATTGTGAATTATACCAAACATTTAAGAAAGAAATGATAATTATACCCAAATTTTCTCTCTGATGTTAATGGGACAAGAATGCTTTTTATCACTCTTTCTATTCAATGACGTACTGAAGATCTAACCAGTTCAATAGTCAGGAAAATAAAAGGAATAATGTACAAAAAGGAAAAAAATAGAACTATGAATTTCAAAGAAGACATAATTTTGTATATAAAAACCAAAGAATCTACATGTAGAGTCTACAGTTATTATACATGCATTCTTTAGCAAGGTTACTTGATATAAGATCAATATGCAAAAAAAATTTTATTGTACTTTGACATTCAGCAACAAATGCTTAGAACACAAAATTTCTTTCACAGTATCTTTAAAAAAGTCAATATCTTACTACTTGAGAGAAAAATTACCTATATAAACTGAGGTTGTTTATGGATTAGAGCATTCAATACTCTAAAAATACATTAGCGGAAGCATATTGTTACTCCACAATTTGTTTCTAAACCATAAATTCTAATGTTACTATATCTCTTCTGTCCATCCATTCTTGACTTTTGTTTCCCACAGATGCTTCTCCAGTTTGGATAGAGAGAGCTCTGTCATGAAATAATCTCTCTTCTCTCTCCCACTGCAAATCGTCTTCCTTCTTACTGCCATCCTCATTCCTGTACTTAAAAGCTTTTGTGTTCTTTCATTGTTTCCAGCAAGGGATCTTGGCATTCAAGGTCACAGTGATATGTTCCACTTACTCTTACCATCTTCGCTGCCACTACTTGTCCTCTGTAAACTATACAATATCACACAAAATGCTTGATAATCTGAAAACTAGCCCTATGCATACCTGACTCTGTGCTTTTGCTTTTACAGTTCCTTTCCTGGTGTTTAACAGTTTTTTCTTTAATCATAATCTCTCTTTTCTTTCCTGTAGTTTCTAAGATTTTATAATTGATGTATTACATTTCATTATGTGTCAATGGATTATTTTTATTTCACACTAGATTTAACCTCTAATTCTGAGAACTCGCTTCATGTCTCTAAAGCAGTCCAAATAATTAGCCAATCTCTCCCTCACATGCGTTTTGAACAAGAGGCTCAAAGTAATAAAAAGTGATGACAGAGGCCAAAATGTCATCTTTATTATAGGTAAAGGCCAGGTTGGAAGTACTTAATTTTATTTTAGTTAGTCTAACATGTTTGCTAATTACTGAATTTGAGAACAGGCCATACTTACTCCTTCAGGCCCAGAGAGATGGACCTCCCACATAAAGAGCTTCTGCCTGGTAAGGTAGCGGAGAGCAGTTGCTGACTTGAACATACGCCTTGTAATTTTCTTCAAATATACTCAGTAGATAAGTCACTGTACTTTTTTTTGAGGTGGAGTGAGTAAAGGAGCCAAGAGAGGACAGAGATAATATTCTATTGATTTCCTCTCATCTGGAAGAGGGAAAGCATTTCTACTCCCCATTCTAATAAAAAGACTCACATTTATCTTATTTCCAGAAAAATCTGTCTGCTAGACTATTTTTTTTTTCATATATTGTTTCCATCTGTTTTCTACTTCTGGAATGCTAGATGCATATTGGAACCTCTCAATCTCTTTTACACATTTCTCACATTTTAGTTTTATTCTTTATTATCTCTCTGTAGTACACTTGAGTGAATTCCTGATACTTTTTCCCCATGAATTTTCTTATTTGTTACATCTTGAGTAAAAGTAATTCCATTATGGCAGAAACTTATGAATAAGTCCATCTTCTTTGTGAACAAAAATTATATTTTTGGTTATGGGGAAGGAAGGACATGTCTAGCTCTAGGAGAAATACCCATTTTCCTATCTTTCCTTAAAGGTAATGATGGTTAAGTATATTGAGAAGTGGCTGATATAATATAAGCAGAAGTCTGTTGGAGATTTTGGGAGATTTGTAATTTTTAATAAGGGAGATTTAGACCTTAACTCACTAAGTTATTGAGCCAGTTTTGAGAAACACCTATCTTCACACTTTGTGATGTGAAAACAAATAAACCTGATTTCTTTATTGGCCAATGACCTTTTATTTTCTGTGACTTATCTCAATATCCTTTGTCAAGTTTTCTCTTTTAAAATTATTTTTTGTCTTATTGATTAGCAGGTATTTTATAAGTATTCTGGATGCCAATCCTTTGTTTTATGCATTGCAAATAATCTCCCATTCTGCTGTTTGTGTTTCCATTTCTATATGGTGTTCTTTTGTTCAGAAACTTCAAATTTAATTTCGTTAAATATATCAATATTTTTCTTATAGTGTATGCCTTTTGTGACTTATCTAATAATTTTTTATTATCCTGAAGACAGACTAAGTTATTCTCTCACAATTTTTCTGAATTTTAAAGTTTTGCTTTTCTATTGGTCATTAAGCCACATAAATGGATATTTTTATATTACATTTTAAGCATACGTTACTTGTATATAAAAATGCTGTTGAGTTTTCTTTGTTCTTATATTCAGACCTCTTAAGAGATTCTCTTATGAGTTCTGACATTTCATCCCTCGAGTGTCTTTGATTTTATATGTAGATAATTGTATAAATTAATTTAGATGTTACATGTAACATATTCTGTGACATGCTAAGATAATAATTCTTATATAATGGCTAAGAAAAGGAAAAAATGTATTTCCAATAATCTCCCAAATGCACTGCAGAAGGAGGTAGTTATAAACTCAACATTTGAATCAGGAAGAAGATGGAAGGACAAAAGGAAAGCAAGTTAGCTAGGGCCTCTTGGATGCCCACCTCTTTTCTTTAACTCAGAGGGGTTGTACTTATGTATAGTTCTCTATAAAATCTCTCCTTTCCCTGTTGTAACCATCCATGATGTCACTTCCTGTACTGTGACACATTTTTTTGCCTAATTTCGGCAACTCACTTTCCAGATAACACCTAACAACAGCTGCCTCCAAGTACAGATTGCCTGGTGTCCATATGGATTAAATATCTGTCCAAATTCAAGGCTGCTCTTATACTTAGGTTTTGTGCTATGAAAAAGGATACCTAAGAAGATAGACTCAGTGCAAATTCATCAAGTAAGGATGTCAGATCTCTGTCTTTCTCTCTCTCACTGATCCATGGTTTAAAATTTTTCCCTTTCCCCCAATAGAAATTACTCTTCAATTCAACTACACATACGTGACATTGTGAAATGTATTTGAAGCTCTGTTGTGCAAGGTGATGACCATGATGAGAAATATATTGCACAGCTCTTTCTGGTTCTTATAGCTCTACTTTGTTGGGTGTTTGTTTGTTTGTTTGTTTGGTCTAGTTTCAAGACAAACTCCTCAATGGAGATTCAATAGAATTAATAGTGGGCATTTTGATTTTTCCCGATCATAAACTAAACAAGTCTCATAGTTTTCTATTAAATATGTTTTATTTTGTGTTCTTAGTATAAATTATTAACAAACTAAGTTTCCTTTTTTTTCCTAGTTTCTTATAAGTTATGTGTTTTATTTTGCATATTTGGGTATTAAATTTTATGAAAACCTTTTCTTCATTGTTGAAAATAATGTTTCCTATTAGACTAGTAAAGTGATTTACAATCAATAATATAGACCTTTTTTTCTGATATAGAACTATTTTTTGTTTCCAGGGATAATGCTATTGATCATGATAATTATTTGTAATATGCTGCTGTAATACATAGGTAATATTTTATTTATATTATATAGTAATATTACATTACATATGTAATATTACATTAATATTACATAGGATTTTTTTTCCACACATATGTATAAAACGGGCCTATAATTTTATTTTTTGTAATATTCCTATTTGATTTTAGAATCAGGAGTGCACGAGCCTCATTAGGTGAACTGAGCACTGTTTATTTCCTTTCTACTTTCTGGAACAATTTGTAAAGAAAAGAAATAAACTTTTATTACTGTAAATTATATTTTTGTGAATTATATTTCTAAAATATACTTATAGTTTGAGGTTACAGTTTGAATTACAGTATAGAAAGACTTTTCCATAGAAGATTTTAAAAGATTTTTTATGTTATATCATCTATAAATTATTTTTCTTTCTTAAATTATGGTTTTATACTCTTTAATTCCTTTTTCTAATCTTACTAAATTTGCTATGACCTTCAGTACAATAATAGAAAAATAACGAACTCTGACTCATCTCTTAAATATTACAAGAAAAATGATAAATACATTTTGAAAAATATTAATTTCACAAAATATTATCTAAAGAAGCAAATAAAGGGAATGGGAAAATTTTTCAAGGTTTGAACGTAGTCATTTCATTCGTTAAATACCTATACAAAAATCAATGCCATTCTATATATGCCCATGTAATCATTTTGAAAACATGTTGAAAAAGAAATGACAAAAATAGGATAGGGCCTTTGAGTTATTGAAGAATTTTAACAAATTTCTGGAAAGTGAAAAACTTTTGAAAGAACCGAGTTGAGGAAACCACAGAGAAGAATATATATAGAAGTGCTACATTGGAATTTGGATTCAGTCTGTTTTAAAAAACCTTTAAGAGACAGCTCAGAGTAGGTGAAGAGGGAATGAAAAAGTGCTAAAATTGCAAGTCTTAGGGGAAGATGTTACAGTGAGCCCTTTCTGTTCTTCACAATCTAGGAATTTAAACCTATAGGCAGCCTGATGTTGACCTCCAGACAAAACAGACATGTACTAGGGAACTAGAGAGGATTGGAGTCTGAAGGTACATTTTTGAGAAAAATCTTCTGGAATTCTAAGCTGCTATAAGATCATAACACAAGTCATTCTGCTCTTTGGGATGTGTACTCAAATTCTGTAAAATAACAGTGAGCCTTCATATCATGTGAAGTCTCTGGAAAATAGGTCTGGTTAAACTTGGAAAGGAGAGCTTTGGCTCTCTAAGGTGGAGGAGTAGGGCATCAGTCCCACTCACTCTTAGATGAGAGGCCTATGGATCAACGGGTCACTGGCTGTCCATGGGAGAATGCATGCTTCCCCTGATCTTGTCATACAGTAGCAACAGACACCCAGACACAAATTTTGCAAAATAGAAAGGAATTTCCTTGACATAGAAGACAGATTTAAAAAATTACATACTTACAATTCTTAGAGAAACTATAAGAAGGCAAATCCTGCTTTTTAGTAATGCTATTTTCTTCTAAGTAATTTTAATAAATAAATCTTATTTTAAAACAAAATTCATAAAAAAGATTTAGCCAAATGAATGCAATATGGTATTACATATGTCATATTGATGGGATCCTAGAACAGAAAAAGACAGTAGGTAAAAGCTAAGGAAAACTAAAAAAATATAGACTTTAGTCAATAATAATGTATCAATATTTGTTTGTTAATTATAATACATTTATCACACAAGTAGAATATTGCTCTGGGATACATTGGAACTTCCTGTACTATCATCACATTTTTCTATAAATTTAAAACTATCATAAAAAATGAAGTTTACAGAAAAACTGAAATCTATCCATGCATGCAGTTCATTCTTTAGCTCCTGCTTAAACTTAATCTTGAACATATTATTTACTTTCTTCAATGGACTGTTGCTTAGAACATCCATAATTATGACTTGGCATGTCTAATGTAATCCAGCTCAAATAGACACTTTGGACACATGTCAACTTGATGTTCCATGGTCAGATTATCAGCCTCTAACAAGACCAGTAGCATGCCAGGATTTCTTTCTAAAAAGGCATCTAATTCACTTCTGCAGATGGGGTAGTCTTGTTGCAGAACTCTTCAGAACCTTGAGATCTGCACTGTGATTCTCCCAGTGCCATAAACTCAACAGTGTATGTCTTAAACCACTGCCACATCTGACACTAGATTTTGCCCTATTCTATGGCCTGCATGGAAGGTCTGCTTCCAATACACTTTGAATCTATCACAGGGCCCTTTTCAGCTTCAGGCTCTACTCAAGCTGGCAGCCTTTAGTGTCATATATTTGAGCCAAAGCAGTATTTCCAGGTGTACAATGCATTGCCTTCACTAGCACCATCTTGCTCTTCCTAACTAATCAGCTAGATGTGACTGATATTATGGATCAAGGTGATATTCTACAGGATAGTCAGATGGTCCAGATCTCTTTGGAATATATTTTGCAGAAAGAAGAGTTAACTTATTCCTTGGGCAAACTGTAAATGAATATTGTTGCCACATCACCTGAATAACTACTATTTTTTATTCTTTTTTTTTTTAACTGGAATAGAAGAGAATGCATTTTCCAAATCAGTCGTTACACACCACATATTTGTAAACTTATTATACCATGTTCAGACCGTGGCTATCTTAGCTACAGTCTTGTCTACAGACTTGTCTATAGTCATTTTCCATCTTCTATCTTCCATCTTGTTTTCTGCAGGGACCGGAGTGTCGATTTAAGTGGAGATAGGAGTATATAATTGAGATTTACATACTTGTTGGTGGAGTAAGACCCATATTTCGTTTATGGCTTGTGGAATCAGAGCTATCATAGTGGGAAATTTAAAGCGAAATGCTCTGAAAATTCTCCTTTCACAGTGAATATAGAAATCAAAAACAATAATTGCATCCCAGGAAAGATGACAAATTAAATATCTAAGAGATATAGGGGTGGTGGTCCCTGTAATATCATACCTGCCTCTATGGAATAAGTCTTGCAACCTCTGTTATCCTATGTTGAAAAGCAATTGTTTTATTTATTTTGTTCAGTTGTCTAATTGTATATGGGTAGAGAGTAAGTCAGGTTCCAGACATTTCATTTTGGTCTGAAGTGGAATTGCATTTACACTCAGTTCTGGTCCTACGGAAGTATTCTTATTGTGGGATTTGGTTCAGTTCCCTTAAAAAGAAGGGCTGGACCTGCTTGTTAAGATTTTAGATTACTGAGATTTATCTAACACTTGGATAAAGCCATAATGTTACAATTTTAACAAGTTTATGGGCTGATTCTTGGCTGTTCAGGTTAGAACTGTACCTCCCTAAAACAGTCTATCTGAATCCTTACTGTACTTCAAAATATCTTGCGGAGCTTTTAAATTTATTCATACCTGAGTGTCACTTTGGAATATAGTAAATATTTAAAAATGTTTCTTGAACGAAATAATGGATGTATGAGTGATTGTACCCATAAGACTAAGGGAATTTCAATTATTTTTGAATTAACTCTCAACAAAGAGTCAGATTTCATGAATCAAATAAATTTTTAGAGGACATACATGTATGCAGGGAATTATTATATTTTTCTATAATAATACTTATTAAATGAAGAAAAATGTATAATTTAGAAATTCTAAATATCTGTCATCTTACTTCCATTGTTTAGTTTAGTACCTGAATTGACCCAGGTTGCACTTGAATTTCCAAATTCACTTGTTTTCCATCATCGTATTGCTCTGCTCAAGTACGTTTTGGTTTACTCTCCAATTTTTTTTTTAGAATTCTTTCTTTTCTAGTATTATACAAATAAAGACTAGTGATATTCTATGTTAATACAGCCCCTGCCATGAAGCCTTGTCTAGCTACCACAGCCTTCTATGAGTTTTACCTTTATTTGTATTCTTGGAACAGTTATAATCTGAATCAAGCCATTTAGCACAGGGCTATGTGTTATGTTACAGTTTATTTTTTACATAATTTATAAGGCTTTTGTTCATCCAGATCTAGAAGCTCTTTGAAAGCAGAAATCATGGCTTCTCCTCACTCTACATACCCTCAAGCCTGGAGAAGTGCTTAGCAGAGTAGGTGCTCTGTAAGCACTTGTCAAATAACTGTTTTTTTACAGAAGTCTGTAAGCCATGTTCTAGATGTCTCTCCTTAGGAGTGATTTTTCCCCTCCCAGACTATCTGGGAAATTACAAAAGCTATTTTTCCAGCTGCATATAAGCCTACTATATTACTGTGGAAGATTCAAAATAATAATTTTGTTTTGTATAGATATAAGGGTGGGTAGTATGTGATAATATTTTTTTCAAAATAATAACTTTGGTAGGATATTATTGAGTTTAATTAAAGTAAAAGTTTTCTAGTTTTTTTAGAAGTACACTTGAGATAATCATCATCTTAAACTTGAAAAATATCCTTTTTATTTTAATGTGACAGTGTTAATATATTTGGTTGCACTCTAGAACATGTTGAATGCTAGCTTTCCAATTTATAAACAAATAAAAAATGTTAAATCCCCTAGGGAGACATTTTATTTGCGAAGTTTCAAGAACCTCTCTCTGTTTTCTCCTCATGGCCAGCAGCACTTAAGTGGCTAATGTTATATAATCTCTAAAACAGAGAAATTGCTAAAGACCTTCAAAATGATTATTCGCTCAATCATCCCTCCTCCTCTCTGTGTGTGCGTGTGAGACATATCAAAAGTAAAATCTAGAGATTTTAATTGAATATGACTGTCAAAACTTCTGTAGTCATATAGAGGCAGGGAGATTATTTCTAGCTTTATTTATCACTTAAGATTTAATGAAAAAAAAAATGGCTGGCTCTTGGTAACTGGCTAATATATGCATAAACGTAGGAAACACCTTCAGAGACTGAACTGAGCAGCAAAGGCACAGCATGGTAAAGGTAACTGGCAATAGATTGTAGCTGCAAAATCAACTGGTATGTTAAATGGAAAGAGAGCAGCAGCAGGAATAGAAACGATGGATTGGATTAGGACCCATAGAATTAGAATTCACAATTGAACAAATATAGCTGTTGACAGAGAAGATAGAATTATAGCAGCAGGTTCAATCTTGAGTGTCTGGGATTGTGGTTGTAACTTCAACAGAAATACATAATCAGGGAAAGACTCATCCTAGGAAAGATGATGAGTCCAAATACACCAGGGAAAACATCTCAGAAGTGAAGAAAGAGTCTGAGAGTTCTGGGGTGAAGATGAGGAAATGGAAAGGGGTTTAGATGAGATGAATTCAGTCATGGTAAGATTATGGCAAAATCAGCTGAGGGTGAGTGGAGGCAAAAAGGGTCAGTTATTAATTATTTTAATCTCAAGCTCCAGTATGACTTGTCATGGCACTTTTATTAATCCTGTCTTTATTTAAATTTTGATATTTTGTTCATAATGCTTTTTTTGTATTTTAATGTTTTTAAAAAATAATGTATTAAAATATTTATTTTCACCACTGAGTTTTTTTCAACTCCTTAAATTTTGCATCTGGAAAAAAGCATGATTCAAGTATCAGAAAACTGCATAGCAATTTATGCATAATGTACAAGTATAGTATAATGAACACAACTTTCAAATGAAATTAAGTCATAACTAAGAGGATTTTAATTGTGCTAAAAAAACACGTAGAGGCCACCTTCTTAATAATTTTTAAATGTCCAGTTTGGAGTATATTCACATTGTTGTGCAATACGTCTCCTGAGTTTTTCTCATCTTGCAAAACTGAAACTCTCTACCCTCAAACAATGACTCCTCCTTTTCTCTTCCCCCTAGCCACTGCTACTTACCCATTCTACTTTTTATTCCTGTGAATTTGACTACTTTGGAATAAGTTGTCATATAGGATTTGTCTTTTTGTGACTGATTTATTTCACTTAACATAATGCCATCAGGGGTCATCTATGATGTAGCAGGTGAAAAGATTTCCTTCCCCTTTAAGACTGAATGATATTCCACTGTACATATTGCTGGATCATATGATAGTTTTTTTATTTTATTTTTTTTGAGAAAACTGCAATAGTAATTTCACTATTTTATAATTTCACTAAAAGTTCACAGGGCTCCAATTTCACCATATCCTCACCAACACTTTTTGTTTTTTTTTTATTTATTAATAATATCCTAATGGGTTTCAGGTGATATCTGATTGTGGTTTTGATATGTAGTTCTCTCATAGTTATTGATGTGGAGCATTTTTTCATATTTTTTTTGTTCATTTGTATGACATCTTTGAGAAAATGTCTGTTCAAGTCCTTGGCTCATTTTTAAATCAGGTTATTTGTTTTGTTGTTGTTGTTGAGTTGTAGGAGTTCTTTGTATATTCTGTGTATTAGCCTTTATCAGATACATGATTTATAAATATTTCTCCTGCATTGTACATTGCTTTTTCACCCTTTCATTGTGTTCTTTGATGCACAGAAGTTTTTAAGTGTGATATAGTCCCATTTTTCTATGTTTGCTTTTGTCTCTTATGCTTTGAGTATCATATCCAAGAAGTCATCACCAAATTCCATGTCATAAAGTTTTCTTTTATGTTTTCTCCTAGTAGTTGTATAGTTTTGAGGTCTTATGTTTAGGTCTTTAATCCATTTTGCATTAACTTTTTGTATATAGTCTAAGATAAGAGTCTAGCCTCATTCTTTTGCATGTGGATATCCAGTTTTCCAGCATCATTTGTTGAAGAGACTGTTCTTTTCCTATTGAATGATCTTGACACACTTGCCAAAGATCAGTTGACTGTGTATTGACCATATACATGGGGATTTATTTCTGGGCTCTTTATTCTAATTCATTGGTCTGTATGTTTGTTTTATGCCAGTATCACACTATTTGGATTACTGTAGCTTTGTAATATGTTTGGAAATCAGAAATATGAAAACTCCAACTTTTTTAAAACACTTTTTTTGCTATTTGTGGTCCTTCGAGATTTCATGTGGAGTTTATGATGGATTCATTGAGTTCTGCAATAAATGCCATAGGAATTTTGATAGTGATTACACTGAATCTGTAGATCACTTTGGGTAATATTGATGTTTTAACAATATTGAATCTTCCAATTCAAAAATATAGGATGTCTTTCTATTTATTTGTTTCTTCTTTAATTTCTTTCCTCAGTGTTTTGTAGTTTTCAGTGTATATGTCTTTCACTTTCTTGGTTAGTTTTATTACTAAGTATTTCATTCTTTTTAATGTTATTGTAAATAACATTGTTTTTCTTAATTTCTTTTTGGGATTGTTCATTTTTATTGTATAGAAATTCAACTGATAACTGCTGAATTAATTTATTAGCACAATTGATAATTTTTAAAAGTTAATATTTTGGTACTGGAATAATGAGAATAGGTTTATTGAACTCTGTACTGTTTAGACGACATGTAAAAGACTGCATCTGATTAGATTGGCAATTTAAGAGGGCCTCTGGAAAACTAAAAAATGTCCTAGAATTCTAGGATTATATTATTTGCTTTTATATAAAGGCAGACTGTTTTGTGATAGGTGAAGCAGATTTAACCTTTGTTACTGTAGTTGACAGAGGACAGACCACTAGGTGAATATTTAACAGAAGTAATTTCTACTTAAAATTTCTCATTATAAAAAGTGCCAATGAACAAATAGAAAAACCAGTATGTATCTCATCTCTATAAGCTTTCAAACAAAGGTTATAAAGTCTATAATGTTAGAATATCATTAAGCTATTAAATATTTTATCAATAATTTGTCAATAATAGTTATAAATATATCAGTAAAACTTAAATTATATACATTTGTTTTATTTTAGCATATATTAGCTAAATCTATGTTTATTTTGGATGTGAAAGTAATTCTCTAAGAGTTTTATTCCTGACATGATTATGAATACAAATTTATATATGCACATGTAATAGAATACTAAGAAAACAACCACCTGCAAATTAGTGTTTAAATAAGAAAATAAAGGTTTCTAATCTCTTATCAGCCAAAGCCTATAATAAGTTTTATTTATTTTCAGACTGGTTAGAAAAAAATGAGAATTTATTTATTATACTATTATATAGATTTTAAAAAGGTTTTCAAATGATTAAAATTTACATATCATTTGGGTAGTAATCTTGTTCTGAAAATGGCAAAACCACATGTATAAAAGTAAAAAGCAAAAAGAAATTCAGCTCATGGGGTAATTGCTGTGTGATATCACTATGGCAACAGACTATTGCTTTATTACAGTCACAGTGTGGAGTTACTTAGCTTATACAATGCAGATATTCACTTCTTTATGGCATATGAGTGATGATATATATGATGTATAATGAAATCCTGAGCCACTACAATGCTTATTCATCTTCCACTATTTCTGTTTAAAGTAATATAAGTTATGGTTTAGTAATTTTGCCTGAAATAGTCACATAAACACTCTTCCTTCAACTCCATCCTCTGTTCCCTGATACTATGACAACAGTTCTGTTGCATTTACAATTGGAGATTTTAAGTATGTGCTAATGAGGGGAATATGGAAATAAATGAGAAAAATCTCTCTTCAGCCTTAGCAGATGTCTATGCCCAGTGAATTTATACTTGGTGTAGGGAAATACCTGACCAAAAGGCTGTTTGTACAAGAAATTTAACAAATCTATAGGAAAAAACAATCTATCTGCACACTCTTTTCTATCATAGAAAAGCACTACTTTATTGATGTTTAGACGTTTCAACGGTGGCCGCCCAAGTTACCAGATCTTATCTGAGATGTCTTTTTTCCCATTTCTTTTCCACTTCCCTATTGAGTTCTAAATATCTGGCAGCCTACTATGATACTAAGAATGGGTTTCCCTGGCTACAAAGTCTTCATTGTCTCTTGTGAACTTCTTGTGCCTTCTGACACAGTGGTACAATGGAATCCTTTAACTGAACAATAGCTTACTTAGACCTGTGAAACCTGATACCTTGAGAAGATTTCCTCCCCACTCCCATATTTCTCCCACCTGGAGATTTTCACGAACCTCACCACACTCCTAAACTACAGATACACAGAAGAGTCTGAATTCTTAGACACCTGCTGAGGACTGATAACTCTACCACGTTCTTCTCACAACGCTGTTTTGTTTTGTTTGGTTTGGTGATGTTTTTATATTCTGGGTCTTGAGCTGCATTTCTTTATTGTGCACATTTTTCTGCACTGGTTTACTCAAGTATCCTTTGTTTGTTTTTCTCTGCAACTGTCCTCGCATTACTCGTGAGAAGGCCCAGATAAATTTCTAATACATTGACATGCTTGTTAAGTTGACTTTGTTCTAACACCTTTAAGAAAGTGTTATTTTCTGGAATTTTGTGTTCTTTTCTTTTGTTTTTCTTGTAAACTCTCCCACAGTTGGTGATGATATAGATCAACATGTACCCCAATTTACTTATTTATATACTACTTATGAATTTTTTTCAGTTTAGGGATATTAGTGATGCCATGAATATTCTTACTCAATTCTTTTGTACACATTTTTGTTGCTTATTCACTTCAGGGTGAAACTGCTGGGTCAAAGAGTATACAAAAGTTTTATCTTTCATAGATATTGCTAAAATACTTAACAAATTTGTTTCACAAATTTATACTTCCTCCTATATATGTGTGAGAGTTACAGTAGTAACTAGAGGGTTTTGAGCAGAGGAGTTTCATAATCTGCTTTCAAATTTTTACTCTAGCTACTCAGTTGAGGATGAATTATGTAGGTGCAAAAGTGGAAACACAGAGAAAAGTTAGGGAACAACCATAGTCATCCAGGCTTTGATCAGAATGGTAACAGGGGAAGTGGGGAGAAGTGGTTAAATTTTAGATTCTGGCACATTTTAAAGGCATAGTCAATAGGCCTTGCTAGCAGATTACATATAATGTATAAGAAAAAGAGCTAAGGCTGAATCTAACAATTTTGCCTGATCAGCTACCTAACAGTGATGAAGACTGAGGAAGAGGTTGTAGGTGTGGGTGTGATCAGATGTTTTGTTTAGGACATGTTAAATTGTGGTGCCTATTTGATTTTAAGGGGAAATGTAAGCAGTACATTTGATAGAAATCTAGAGATCAAGGAAGAGACGTAGACTAGAGATATAAATTCCACCTGTAATGACTGTATTACTTTCAAGATGCATCTCATACATAATACTTTGAGAATGTTACGCTGATATTGTCTTCCCCTCACAGATATGCCCAACATTTTGTAACCAATTGTTAAATTATCTGTCTTTGAAGGTTGGTTCCCCCAAAAACTATTACTATAGGCTCTATTAGTGACTTTAAGAGGACACTTTCCATTGTGTTTTTGATTCTGACTGCTATTGAGAGAGGTGTTTCAGTCTGCTGCTCTGTAAAAGTCCACTCGCGGACACAGCACCTTTAAGAGGCTACAGCTACAGCTGCCACAGCCTTTGTCCCACTCAGCCAGCCACTTGGGACCAGGCAGTCTTGCATCTTCACCCCCTCCTGCCTTCTACCATAGCAGGGTGATTTCTAATTTCTCTCCCTAGTTGTACTGCTCTGTTCATCTAGATCCTAGGCAACTTCACTTGCTGTTTCCATCACAACTTTAATTTGGTTACAAGAGAGATGAACAAAGCCTCTATCATCTATTTCTTCCTCTCTTCTCAATTTTTTTATATTCTCTTGTTCTGATAAGAAAATCGAGGCATGTTTTCAAAAGCCATCAAAGAGAAAACATTTCAAGCAAAGGTTTTATAAACTACCTTCTTAACCTTTGTATTTACAACAAGGAAATGATAGTTTTTTTTTAAATAAAGAACTTTATTATTTATTATTTGTTTATTGATAAAATCAACCAATCTATAGGTAGAGCCAATATCAGATCACTGAATCCTAGAGCCATGGTCAGATATTTATAATTAACAAAGCAAGAGCCAATGTGAAGTCACATTGTAAACAATGGCCCTTAAATCACAAGAATCTCTGTGATTAGATGTTCTATTGCACCCTCCTTTGGACCAGAATATGCTTTCAGGGTATTCATGAAGAGCTAGAATGTAGGTAGGCTCTCTGCACCTCCTTCCAAGGCCTGGCTGTCATAGCCCACACACCATACTACAGTTCATATTTGCTAACATTTTGGTAGACTTACTATTTCCCAAAGACTAGCATGTTCAGTTCTTACTTTAGGAAAACAGTTACTGGGCTGCTTAAAGCCACCTGGTCAAGGTGCAACAAATAAGAACCAGAACCACACCTGGGAAAAACAGCCACAAGAAACAATAAGCTTCTGCAAACAGCTAAGGCAAAAATGTCCCACTTGTTAAACCACCACCAAAAACATCAGGACCCTGCTGGGAGACACAGTCCATTATTTTTCTCCCCAAATGCCATTCCTTGCCTGTCTTTTAACTTTGCTGACCAAAAAAAAAAAAAAAAACCTAATAATTATCTTCTACCTTTTCTCCTCAAAAAATAATAAATATTTTAAAAATAACCATGATATTTATCAATAATCATCAAATATTTGACAAGGGAATTTATTGTTTTATTAAGCAAGTAAAAGCAAAATTATACATATCATACTTTGGCTCTTCTCATTAGTGAACAAGTGCATGAACTTTTAGAGAGTGCTTACTATGAGTCAAGCACCATGCTATATATTCTTATATGCCACGTAGGTTATCTTGTTTAATTCTTATACATTATATTGAACCTTAACATAATATGCCCTCGTTTTGTAGATGAATAAACTGAGATTCAGAAAATTTAACTATTATTGTCATTCATCAGATGTTTGAACCCAACCATTTCGATTAAAAACATAATAAATATATTCTTCATTTCACTGTGGCCAATTTAAGAACGTTAATTATTTTGTAGGAAATGACCCCTGTTTACCTTTACAAAGTAAAGGCAATAGAAAATTAATAAGAGAACTAATCATTTTTTTCTTGAAGTCTTTGTGTTTATAGTTATTCAATTTCTGTAAATGGTTGGAGGATTTTTTTAAAGCAGAAAACTTCAGATCATTTTTTTACCCAAATGAATGAGTTGGCTTTATGTAGTTTTTAGGAAAGGATTTATTGTGTTTGGGCCTAAAATGTGTTTATGTTTTCTACCATGCTCAATTTTCCCTGAAGTAGTATAATATTATATCACTGCAAAAATAAACAATTTTGCTGCTGCAAGCAGAATTTTTTAATATTCCCACAGCTGACAGATATTTTTCTCCTGAACTACCCCACAGAAAACAAAGAAATGGATGAGAAAATATTCTCTGTGATAAGAACTCAAAGGCAACTTTTAGAATGTATCTTTATCATGCTACTTTTTTTTTAAGTTAGAGATTTATTTTTAAATGAATTTGGAAAGTTAAGGGGGGATAAGCTTGGCCTTTACTATATGAATTAAATTAATTAAATAATTAGAGCTTTTTACGGCCAGTTTAAATCAATTCAAGTAGATGTTCACAATATCTGTTTCTTCTCGATTGTCCCCTAACTGACTCTGAAATGGTGATTATGGAGTACTCTTGATAGACAATAAGCTGAGAAGAAAGTGTTAGAAAGAAAGGAATGAAATAATTTTTAGAGTTAGTGAAGTATATAGTATCACCTCAAATAATTGGCCACTTAGGACCAGGGTGTGATCTTGCTGACAGCATCACCATATCTGCATAAAAGACTGAAGATAAGGTTTGACCAGTGATGATAACATTAGAAAATGGAGAAACACAAAAAATAATATTTGCAGTGATTCAGAAAGAAAAGGTGTCAGCTACTTATCAACTCACTTTGTGATGATGTGGTTTCCCACATAGAATATGTCAGCTATCACAACTGCTCTATCTGAAAATTCAATTTCTCACAGTGATGGAATAATTACATTTCAGCTTATATACCTGCTTCTGTGAGCTACCATCAGGATCTTCGAGATTGTTTATATTTAAGGCACTAACAATATTGTCTTTATCAGCCTGTAAAGTTGTGAGATATAACTTGAACCTTGGTAAATTTACCGAGGTAATCTCTAGGGCTTGGAAGGACAGTCACTTGCCTTCCCTGATAAACATTCCTTCAGCATCAGCAGATGACCATTTCATCATTCAGTGGATGAGCACATCTTCCTCTGGAAAAGTTTATATTCTGTGATCTATAAAAACAATATTGTTGGTTTCCAAAGTATTCTCTTGAAAGCCAATATTGTGAATTATTTTGGAATATGCTTTCCTCTGTCCTCAGGGCTAATTGTCATGGTTTGTATACAGGAAGTATTGGATAAATATTTCTTGAATTAATAAGTAAAACAATGAATAAAATATAAACAATAGAAAATATCTAGATAGAAAAGGAAAATAAATTGCTAATTCTAAAACCAATGACACATTAATACAAAGTCAGCTACTTGTTAGCTTTCAGCTAACAAAAAAGGAATCAAGATAACTTTTAAGGAAAAAAAAAAAGATGTTATATAGCACGTAGAGACATACAAAAATAAATGACAGTGCTATGCTTTAAAAGATAGTTTATTGCTGCCCAACTTTTTTATTGTTAAATGTTCAAGTCTACAAAGAATTTGAAAGACTAATACAAAGAATATTGTTAAACAAAAATCTTAACTTCTATGGCTGAAATTTTTTTCAAAAGAAAGAGTTATTATAAGCCATTTCTGGCAATAAATAAATAAATAAATAAATAGGCTGGTTTTGGGGCATGTAGTCTAAACTATCAGCAGTATGGGTAGGTAGGAAAGACAACAGGTCCATTATCCTAATCTTGCAAGCATTTTTATACATCAGATGGGGGAGGAAGATGTAAGCTATTATGAAAGAATTTACATTTTTTATAGACAAAGAACGGGATATGGTGAAGTGGGACTTGTTCTAGGATAGGTGCAACAGAGTCTTCAGGAAGAAGTGTCTTTTCCTGTGGATTCACTGTGGGCAGCAGATTGGAAAGGTCATGTGTAAATAAGCAGAGGTTCCTGGAGTTCAATAATCACATAAATTAATTCTAAATTCCAGCAGAGGTAAGTGAAGCAGTCTTTTGTCAGAGCCATTAACAGGCTAATTGTTGTCTCTTTCTCTCACTCTCCAGCTGCTGTAATTTCAATGTAGAACACCTCAGAATTTCTTCCTTGTCTATATTCATATATCCTTCACATAAATTCACTTACAGTTCACCAATTTGCCACATTTTTGCTCTCTTCACATGCATGCTGTGCACATACACACCGCCAGACCCTTATTTTTGATTGAATCATTTAAACTTGAGTTGCTGACATCATGACATTTCATCTTTATTGTTCATCTACAAAAAATGCAGCAGTCTTCTAAATTAACATAAGAAAATTATCTCTAATACAAAAATATGTATACAATCCATATTTAAATAGTCCCAATTGTATAAGACATGTATTTTAATAGGTATTTAATAATTCCTTTGTTTATTCATTTGTTTTAAGTAATAAGATCCATAAACTCTAACCACAGTTCCTTAGTCTCTTAATATTTAACAATAGAAAAGCTTCAATCAGCTTTTGTTTTTATTTTGTTTTTTCATTGTAGTTAGTGTTTTAAAGGGTTCAGGCCAGTTTCCTTTAATATATGCCATATTCTATGTTGGCCTGATAACTCCTCAATGTAAATTAAGTCTAGACATTTTTGCAATACTACATTAATGACATTGTGTATTTCTTATTGCATCACAACAGGAAGTGTACAATGTCAGACTCTCATATTACTAGTGATGTTAAGACTGATAACTGGTTAAGTGGAAGAAAGCACAACTTATAAATTACCAATTATTTTGTACTGTGTAATCATACCAAATAAAGGCATTTCTAAAAGAATGATAAACATAAAATATAGTGTTGAGTTTCCCTATTTTATTGAGAAGCATATAAATTGAGAACTAATTCATAATTTTAATCTGAATATTAATTGCTACACTTAACTAATTTATTTTTAATGCATAAGTTATTATACTAAAAAGCATAGAAAGGTGACTTTCAATGAAAAAGATGAATGTATATACTTAAGATAAATTTGATTGTAAAACTACATTTTTAATCATAAAGTAAAATTACCAATTAATCTGCTTATAGGCATGAATAGGACAATGTACAAATTATTTATAGGTAGTTCCATAAAAAGAATTTTTATAGAAGTTCCTGTATAGCCATTTTTAAATGATCCTGAATCACCAGGCATCCTAATTATTTGATAACCAGGAGAAAATGACTATTCTAAAAAGCTTTTAATGAATAATCATAACTGAATTTGAAAGCAACATAATATTCTGAAAGTTTTGATAAGTTTAATGGAAACTCTCTATCAGTAATAGGCTAACAAAATGAAATGCTATTATCTACTTCTTTCCTGCCCTTAGCACATATCCCAGAAATGTAAGCATTTGTAACTTAATAAAGCACTCTATTGAAACGATATTGTATAATGAGAAAAGATAGATTGACAGGAGTATTTTGGCAGAGTAGGAGAAGTGATTTTATATTATGAACCACTCTTTGAGCCATGGTTTGAAAATAATATATATTTTTTTTCTCAGTTCTTCCTTCTGGAGTTGATAATATAAAAAAAAATTTATTGTTGTTTACCTCTGAGGCAGATGTAAAAATGACTTTATGTGTTTAACAATGAAGAAAATATTTTGAAAGTTTTAATTATTTTATCCACTTATTTATTCCACAACTACTTACTCAATAGCTAGCAAGTGCTGGGTTATAGTTGAATGGGCAATGAAGACCTCATTTCCTATGGAGCTCCCATTGTCATGAGAGAGACAAATGATAAACAGATATTTATATAATAAAATATCAAATAGTGACAGTCCCATTAAAAAATAAAGTGGGGATTGAAAGAGAATGACTGAAAATAAAGGGGCATTTTATCTAGGGTGATCAGGGAAAACTTCTCTGCTAATGACATTTTATCAGGGATTCATGAAGTGAGATAGTAAATCATGAACTGGTTTGGGGGAAACAGCATTTAAGGCAGATGGGAGAGCAAGCAAAAAGGCTTTGAAAAAGGAGAGATTGGTGCATTCACAGAAAAGCAAGGAGGCCAGTGTATTAGAGCAGGATGAACAACGGCAGAATTAGGGGATATGTGATCAGGAAGATTAATCTAGAACTGGGGTTTTATCAGAGTACAAAGGAAAATCCTTAGCAGTGCAGAGGCAGTTTTGTTCCCAGGGAACTTATGGCCATGTCTGGAGAAATTTTCGGCTATCACAACTTGGGACATGCTATTATTAGTGGGGAGAAGCCAGGAATGCTGCCAAATAGCCTACAATATACAGATTGCTGTCCACCACCCCTAACTGTAGTCCAAAATGGCAGTACTGCTAAGGCAGGAAAATTCTGAGAAGCAGAGGGAGAAGAGATCCCTCAGGTTGCTCTGCAGAAATAGAAGTGCAGGTGAAGCCATAGGAATGAAAGCAGGGTGGCGGTTTAGCAGGTTATTGCAGGATAATGACTTGGACTGCAGGCAATAAGAGAAATAAGAGGCAGAGGAGAATTGCAATCAGACAATTATTTAAACATATGATCCACTACAAATCAAAGAAATGGGAATTTTAGTAACGAAATACTATTTGTTATTGATAACATTCAGAGATAAGGGTTAATGACCTCGACTATTTTCTGCAGCATGGCTTTCTAGAAACAGTCAACCTTATCTGTTCCTGCAAAATTCTATGGAAAAATGGGTATGGTCCAGTGTTTGAGGCAATCAGTTTCTGATCAACACGAGAAGCTAGACCCCAGTCCTACATAATAAGGGAGGGGCTGGTATGGCAAATCCTGTCACCAGCTTGCTCTGATAGCTACCTGTAAAGCAAGTCTTTACCCCAGACAGATGAGTACACCCCAAAGAGGCAGGATAGGGCCGGAGCTAAGGTTCTGACACGTCATATTGCTACTGTAGCCCAGTCCCTGACCCTACAGAGGAGAGGTTGATGCCTTCCCTGATCATGGGCTTAAAAGCCATCTAGTCCGGGGGTCAGTGAGTTTCTTACTGAGTTGATGTCCTTTCTTGCCAGATTGCTGTCCACTGCCCCTGATTGCAATGAGGCCATGTGACCCAGGTGGGAGGGGAAGGGACAGGACTACAGTTGCTATTTCTCCTGTCTCAGCAAGTTTTTCTTCATGAAAATAGAATAACAGATGCAGATATATGTGCTAAGAGACCATTTGACTTCATTTATGTCCAAGTTTTGATTAAGATTAGTGAGTACTTAGAAATATACTCACAAATATTAGTATATGAAGATATAAGCCCTCCCTTACATGTCTGACTACATTCTAGCATCTCTCTGGGGTGAAATCTGAAAATAAGTTTCTATATCTAAATCATGGAAATGCTTAGATCCACCATTAAACTTCTAAGAAAATAATTAGACAAATATGCAAAGATTATATATATATATATAACCTTTAAAACACTATTGGCGTTAGTGAAAATTGACTAAAAGTCCTAATTAAACTTAATCAATAAGTAATTGGGTCAATAATCTATAATATATCAATAAAACAATTTCATTGAATACGGTAAATTTATGTGTGAAATGACATAGTAGTATGGATAGTGTGATTCATTTTTTTATTTGTAGGCATAAATACATATATATATTACATAATCCACAAAATATTTATTAATAATTATTTTCTCTAAGTGATGGGAGTAAGGGGTTTTTCATTTTCTAAATTGAAATCTTTTGTAACTAATTTTCATATTTTAAAATAATCATACTTATATAATAGACCATACATACTAAATTTTAAACATAGGAAACAATACTTTTTATACGTTCTTTATTTTTACTTTTTAAAATGTTATTTCAGTAGATTCTAGAAACAAACTAGATAATAGGTTTCAGTCTTTCAGTCGCTCTGCTGTAATAGATTTTCTTAAAATTCATTTTCACACACAATTGACTCTTACATTTCAAAGCAATATTTTAAAGATGAAAAATAAAAATAAAGTGAATACCAAAAACAAAAATGTTGTTTTGAGTAACTATATTTAAAAGAAAACTTGCCCCCTTTTTTTGTAAGAAAAGAAGTATTATGGGCTATATAACACTACTGGAGTATCATTCAATTCCTCATTTTTACCTAAAAGAATTCTATGCTAAGATTGAATAGAAAACACATGCCCATTGTCAATGCTAGAAAGAAAACTTGCTCTTGATGCCCAGTACCTGGCCTGGCCCTCATAGCTAGGGTCTTGGTAGTCTCCTGTTAGAATGTGTGCATCTCCCAGAGCGCTGACATTGAACAAGGCAAAAATAAGATCACTAGGTAATCATGTCTGAACACAGACAAAAACATAAATATTGTCTGAATCACAAAAATGATTAAACATCCCCATAGGTAGTCTAATAAGTGTGACTGTTGCTTCTTTATCAATTAAGGTTTTAACTCCATTCTTCCTACTTTCTAGATAAGATTTATTAAAATATCCAATCATAGAATTATTCTCCACATCTTGACAGTATCCAAGCCAGAGCAAAGCTCTGCTTTTTATTTTAATATTTGTATTTGTCAAGAAATTTTATTTATGAATTATTTATAAAGTTCACCTATATAGTAATAACTTGCTTAAGGTAAAGACTAAGAAGGGTGTTAGTAATAATTTGAGGGTTGGTGCAGGGGACAACCCATATCTGTAATAACAAATGCCAAATTAGAAAGGAATATTTTTCATAATAAGGGTTTTCAAATACAAAGAAGGTGAGGGGGAAGGTCTGCCACAGGTTGAGTAGGGCAAAAGCCCTGCTTTTTAAAACCCTCCCCCAAATCACCTAACATAAAACCTAAATCCTAAGATAAATCTTTCTTACCCTCTTTCACAAAGCTGCCCCAGGATTTGCTATGGTGGGTTCATTCTCACTGCAACAGTAATAAAAACCTGTGTCTTTGGTGGTGTTTGCTTAAGGGCACTGACAGATTTGTCTCTATGATCTTTCCTGCTCTCAGGTTTTCTGTTCATCTAATAATAATGAAGCTGTCAAGTTAAACCATTCTGGAAGAGCTGATTGTGATGTTTTCTAGTGCTTAAGATCTCTATGCCTTGACATTAAATAGCTTTGTAATCTTGAACAAATTATTTAACCTCTTAAACTTTAATTCTTTCAATTGTAAATTCTGGAGAATAATAATTATCTGGGAGAATTTGATAAGGATTAATGGTATTATACAGAAGGTATTTAACACTATTCCTGCTATGTAGTAATTTCTCAGTAAATTGTACTTGAATGAGCTGTTACTGTTATTGTTGGTTTCTTTTCTTATTATTGTAATTATATTCTGTTCTCTTTGCAAAGCATATTTTCATGACTTATCTGAGTACCTGGATTTACAGTCTCTCAAATGTGTAAAAGACTTAATATCTACTGTATAAGTCAATATTAAAAAAATTAATTTCTGTGTTAGTATTAAAACTTAATATGCTTTAAGTCTTCTATGTTTACACTTTGGACATATTATTTTAAATTATCTCAATTTCTTTACTTTTCTCACCAATAATATGTACAAAATTTTCAGTTTCTACATTTCTCTTCCAACCTTCAGAATGTGACAATGAGCAAGATAGTCCAGAAAAGAGTAAAACATCCAAAGAGAGAGGGTCATTTTCAGCTCTGCCCCTATTCTGTATAGTTGACTGTTTTGCTTGTAGCTCACAATGATTTTTTTCATTCATTCTTTCAGTTGCTTAGGCTGTAAACCTATGAGTTACCTATCCCTAGTTCTTTTCTTTCCCTCGTTAACAGTAAATCCTTTAAAGTACATCATTACCTGATAATTTATCTTCATCTCTATGTGAACCACCTTAGGTTAAAGTATGTCCATATCTAACCTGGACTATCACAAATGCCTCTTAATTGACTTTTCTGTTTCTAATATTTGGCCTCTCACTGTATATTTCTACCCACTAGGTGGGATGAACTTTTAAAAACTTAAGTTATAATCATGTCACTTCCCTGCTTAAAGCTTTCCAGTGGGTTTTTGGTAAATTTAAAATTCAAACTCCTTAAAAGGCCTACATGATCTAGTCCTGCCTGTTTCCTCTAACTCATTTTCTAATCTTTTTAAAATAATGATTGAATCCTCTTTTGATCTTTGTTAATATTTCCCCTCTTTAGAAAACTCTTTCCTACCACCCATTTAAAAGAGTCCCTCCCTTTAATCACTTTTTAAGTCCTTATTCTTTTTTTTCTTATAGCATCTATCAGTATCCAATACTATATCTTGTATTTGTTTACTTGGACATTTCCACCCTTCTCACTAGAATGTAAGCTACAAGTGGACAAGAAAGTACCCAGAACACTGGCCAATTCATAGTTAGTGCTTCATAAGAATATTCTAACTAAATCAGATATTTTCCATATTTTTGTTCTGGTTATACTATTTTCCTTATATAAAAGTACAAAATGTACTTTACTCAGTTCATTTCAAACATTTCTCTGTTTTGCTGGTATTACTTATTTAGAGTTGGTATATCCATGTGCTAAAGCGAAATTTTAGATAACATAAGTTATATAAACTTATGCAATTTACTACTTGCTCTCAGTGTGCTCACATTGTTAAAGTACATAGATCCTATTTATAGCTCTTCGTCAAATCTTAAATATACAAAGAAGCATCTGTTACTCCACATTTAATTAACAGCTATAGAAATAAGGAAAAAAATTTGGATACCAAGTGAAAGCAGTAAATATTTGAGCAATAAATAAAATAAATGTATAATAACATACAAAACATAATACTTTTACTTGCCATCAATTTATCAATTGTTTGTTATTAGAGGAGATCATATGAATAAAGTTTTTTTTTTCGCATCTAGTTATGTTAGATACAGTCCTTATTCTCTTATAGACAGTTGTAAAAAAAAATAACATCTAAAAACACGTGGAGATGTTCAAGAAGCCTAATAGCAGGTTTATAATATCAACCCATCTCCCTTTCTTACCCACCTCATCAAATCCCAGAGGATGATGGAAACAAAGAGAAAAATCTTAGGTATTGAGGTGGCCGGAGTTATTAATGCTGAAACTATCAATTTCCGACAATGCAGACTCTGAAGCAATTCTGTCAAGAGAGGACACAATTTATAAGAAATATTAGCGAACCCTGGGAACCAACTCCCACGCCCCTTCTCTAGAGGTCAATTTCCTGTTGGAGAAAGTGAAGGCAGTTGTGACAAAGCTCACCAATCTCCTTTGATGCAGAGGGACAAAGACAGAGGCATGGGTGAATGACCTAGGAGAATCACCAAAGTCGAGCCTGATTCCCCTCTCTTCACCACATCCAAAAATCACAAAAGTTTTTTTTTTTTTTTAAATAAAACAGTAACAAATTCAGAATCACTGTGGTTTTCCAGTCAAGTCCTTTTGCTTTTTTAAAAAATCTCTTAAGTAATAAGTAGATACTACCTGCACTCTTTTATTTATGATTTTTCTCTCCTTATTGGTGACACTCTGTATGTCAAATTTCTAGCAGAGATTTGAGACCTCCTCCAAATTCCTCACTCCATCACAGTTTTAGGAGGGGTAGAGAAAAAAAATACTCCTCTGTTGAAAGTATCCTGATTCTGGTCTGGTCATTGCTTTTGACCCTGTAGGTACCCTCTTTTTACAAGGTGATTTTTTTTTTGATGGATTTGAAATTCAACTTGTTCTTTCTCATTTTGACCATAGAGAGGCCAGCTTCATCTAGTCTCTAACAGAGCTCTTACAAAACGTCAAGCATGAAAAAGAATTGTCACAATACAAGCCATAAAGCCAAGGAACTAGGTATGCTTTTACTCCATGCCTTTGTCAAAACTTACATCAATTAATTGAGATGAAATAGAACAGTATGGCATTGCCGATTCATGCTGTCCAAGTAGCAGTTCACCAGATCTATATGTTCACAAGGAAGAATGCATTATCACCTAGAAATCGGCCTAAGAGCCCTAGGCCTCACTAGTTTGCTAAGGTAGGACTGTCCATGGTTTTTTGGTAAAGTGGATCCTGGAAGTGAAGAGAATTAACACATACTTAGTACAGTCACTTTCTCTGAACAATCGGAATCCATCAAGGAAAGCATTAATTCTCCATTGTTCACCAACCAGGTCTGGTAATAGTGGAATAGACTGACTTCTGTGAGGGGAAACCAGTCCCTATATTAAGGGAGAATTCTGGAAGCCATTCACGCCTAAGGAAGAGAGGGGATAGATGCCCTTGAAGGCAATTCGCGGATATTGACCAACAGTCAAAAGGTGCATGACACAGATAACCATGCTAACAGAAAGTCATAGGTATTAGGACATTTCTGTAATTCAGTTCCTCTGTTTTATTGCAAAGCATGGTATCTGAAGTGCAACCTGATAATGAAAGTTAAATTCATCTACAAGTTATGTAGAAAACAAAGATAAAAAGTACAGCTACATTGTATACATGAAGAAAAGGAAAGCAAGCCAGCAGAGCTAATTATTGCAGAAATACTTTTAACACATGAAGAAAAAGTCAAAAATACCTAAAATGTCCTGACTCTCTATATACCTTCAGGCTTTTTGGATGACTGAAAGGATAATGGTTATTAATCAGTCCTTCAGCTTAAATTCTAACATTTT
The DNA here is from genome assembly GCA_028627145.1 of Eidolon dupreanum. Taxonomy (NCBI): domain Eukaryota; kingdom Metazoa; phylum Chordata; class Mammalia; order Chiroptera; family Pteropodidae; genus Eidolon; species Eidolon dupreanum. The sequence goes on from CM053513.1 coordinate 42,695,899, forward strand.
AACATTAGTCCACTTGGATCTGCCCTTGGCTGATACATCCTGATGAGTTTAAGACAAATACCAGTGCTAGATAAACCCACTTCCATTCAGAGGTGAATAAAAGAGAAAGAGAAAGCAAGGGAAGAAGGAAGGAAAAAATAAAGAAATTAAGAACATAGTACCTATTCAAAATTTCTGCAAATGAACAAAAGAGAAATTGGCAAAATATTCAAAAGATTTTTTCAAAGAGCATTCTTTTGAAAAACATCACATTCTTAACAGGATTTTTTGTAAACCTAGTTATATTTTAATTCAATTCTGGAATTACAGGATACAAATTATAGGGATTATGTTTTTGTTTTCAAATCACAACATTATTATAACATAAAATTTTGTAATTTTTGTTGTTCCTTTTACACATATTTTGCCAATATATATATAAGACTTAAAACCCTTTATTTATATATAGTTTGCAACTAAAGCAATGTAAACATTGTTAAGATTCTTATTCCAAACACCAGATTTGAGAGGTGCTCCCATATTACTATTGTGATATGACTTTAAACTTGAATGATTATTTCTTGACATAGGTGGCAGTTACATGTGGGTTCACATCGTGATAACTCATTTATAATTTATGGACTTTTTAATATAGATGTGTTCTTCTACAAACATAATTATTTTTGAGTAGTTTTTTGTTTTTTGTTTTTTTGTTTTTTTGTTTTTTTTGCATGGGCTTTTTGCTTTACCTTTTTTTCCTTGAAAATTCACATAACTGAGCAAGTAGCTGGATATACTAAGAATCCTGGAGAGGTTAGGGAGTAGATTGCATAGACAGAATAACACATTTTGATGCTGGAGGTAAAATAAATGTCTATATATCTGAATAGCAACTTCTCTTTAAAGCAAGCCCCACCTCATCTGTCTTTAGGAGACAGATAATGGTAGGTCATTATTGTATATCAATAAGACACACTATTAAGTTCCATGTAAACTCTGAAAATACCAATCAAAATTCAGATCCAATCTCAAAGGAGACTAAAAAGGGATCATCTTCAGGACAAAGCTAGCAAAAGCAGATAAACTATAATGAGCAATAGTACTATTTCTTTGTTGTTCTTAAAACGATGGATAACAAAGCACTAATATCATCTATAAAAAATGACTTGTTATAAAAGCTTGCATAAATAGAAGAATATTTGACATGATACATCACCAAAAATTTCAATGTACATTTAAGGATTCTTTAGGATTTGATGAAGAAAAATTAACAGTGATTCACATAGCCATTTAAATTGCTTAATGAATAGATTTGGGATTAAAATTAGATTAGTTTAATTCTATTAAATTTCATCTATTTCTGTTTCAACTGAAGCTGGAGCTCAATGCTTAGATAATTATCATAAATGTTAACAGTAAAAATTCTAGGTCACTGTGTAATACAGGAATTTTCCATCCTTTTGATTTTATTGTCTCTGCTTTTGGTACAAACAGTACTATTTATTACCAAGGTGAGAAATCTGAGAGTGACCAAATTTAAGATTTTTTCTCAAGTATTGTTTATATTATATCATCTAGATATGTCACTTGCAATCTTAGGTTTTCAGTTACTTCCATTCTAAATTTGACTCATTTATTTCTACATTCAAAACTTTCCAATTTTTACTATTTTTTTTTCTCTGCATTAAGGGAAAATAGTTTCCACTTTTAGGCAAAAGTAAAAAAGCAGAACAAATATTCTAAATCAGTAGTTTCAAACTATTTTCGTAGGTAGTGTAACTTATTTATAAATTTTCTTGTTATAGCAGTTTTAGGTTCACAGCAATACTGAGCAGAAAGTAAAGAGTTGCTGTATACCTTCTCCCCCCCCACACACAGCCTCCCCTACTATCAACATCTTGCACCACATTTGCTACATTCGTTGAAGCTACATCACACGTCATTATTGCAGTATAATATTTTTAACTGAAATTTTTCTATGAATTTCAATGTTAAACTGTTTCCTCAGGCAACTTAAATATCATTGTTTGAAAGAGAATGTATGGTTTCAGAATCTCTGAAAACACTTCTGATTCAATTTGCAAACAGGGTTCAAAATACCAGCTGTAAATTTTAAAGCATTAATCATATCACACTTGTCATCAATAAATAAGAGCTCAAAAAAAAATGAACTTTGTAAATTAATAAATTTTTCTTTATATATTCCATTTTTGTTTTTACTTTAAAATTATTCTTAGAAAATTAAATTTGAATAATTGGCATAGACTGAACGTGTATTTACGTATTTATTTTTCAATTAGAGTTGACATTCAGTACTATTTGATATTAGTTTCAGGTGTACAGCACACTGGATAGGAATTTATATAATTTATAAAATGACCACCCCCATTAGTCTAGTACCCACCTGGCACTATACATAGTTATTGGGATAAATACCCAGAAGTAAAATTGCTGGGTCAAATGGTAGTTCTATTTTTAAGAAACCTCCAAACTGTTTTCCATAGTGGCTTTACTGAGTTGAATATCACCAAAAGTGCATGAGGATTTCTTTTTCTCAACATTCTCACCAACGCTTATTTTTCAATTTATTGATTATAGTCATTCTGACAGGTGTGAGGTGATATCTAATTGTGGTTTTAATTTGCATTTCTTGATGATTAGTGATGTTGAGCATTTTTCATAGGTCTATTTTAGTAGGCAGTATAATTTTATTTATAAATTTTCTTGTTATAGCAGTTTTAGGTTCACAGCAATACTGAGCAGTATATCTATTGGCCATCTGTATGTCGTCTTTGGAGAAATTCTTATTCAGGTTGTCTGCCCATTTTTAATTGGATTGTTTGTCTTTTTGGTGTCAAGTTATATGAATTCTTTATAAATTTTGGATATTAACTTCTTAGCAAATGTATCATTGACAAATATCTTTTCCAATTCAGTAGGTTGTCTTTTTGTTTTGTTGATGGTTTCCTTTGCTGTGCAAAACTTTTGTAGTTTGATGTAATCCCATTTGTTTATTTTGTTGTTGTTTCCCTTGCTCAAGAAGATATATCAGAAAAAAATATTACTAAGAGATCAATGTCCATGCTACCTTAAATAAACCTGATCCCATCTGATCTTAGAAGATAAGCAGGGTCAGCCTGGTTAGTATTTGTATGGAAGACTACCTAAGAACACCAGGTGCTATAGGCATAAAAAAAAAATAAGGGATTGTAAGCTGACAAGGTCCTTGAAATCTGTGGGGTCAACCAAGGGTTGCCTCACCTAAAAAAATTAAAAAAATATATATTACTAAGAGCAATATGAGAGAGTTTACTGCCTATGTTTTCTTCTAGGAGTTTATGGTTTGGGATCTTACATTTAAATCTTTAATCTATTTTGAGGTTATTTTTGTATATGGTATGAGAATGTAGTTGAGTTTTATTTTTTTTTGCATGTATTTGTCCAGTTTTTTTAACACCATTTATTGAAGAGACTGTCTTTACTCCATTATATATTCTTGCCTGCTTTGTCGTAGATTAAATGACCACATAGGTGTGGGTTTATTTCTGGCTTTCTATTCTGTTCCATTGTTATGTGTGTCTGTTTTTATAACAGTACCATGCTGTTTTGATTGCTATAGCATTGCAATACATTTGATATCAGGTAGCATGATACCTCCAATTTTGTTCTTCTTTCTCAAGATTGCCATGGCTATTTAGAGTTTTTTATGATTTCATATAAATTTTTGGATTGTTTTAGTTCTGTGGAAAATACCATTTGTATTTTGATAAGGATTGCATTGAATCTATAGATTGCTTTGGGTAGTAGAAACATTTTAACAATATTAATTCTTCTTATCCATGAACATAGTATATGCTTTCATTTATTTATATCTTATTCATTTTCTTTCTTCAATGACAATTTTCTGAGTAAAGGTCTTTTACTTCCTTGGTTAAATTTATTCCTAAGTATAATTTTTATGCAATTATAAATGGAATTGTTTACTTAATTTCTCTTTCTGATAGTTCATAATTGGTGTATAAAAATGTAACTAATTTCTGAATATTAATTTTATATCCTGCTACTTCACTGAGTTCATTTATTAGTTCTAATAGTTTTTGGTGGACTCTTTAGGGTTCTGTACATATAGTATCCTATAACCTGCAAAAAATGACAGTTTTACTTCTTGTTTTCCAATTTGGATGCCTTTTATTTTTATTCTTATCTGATTACTGTGACTGGGACTTCCAATAATACTATGTTGAATAAAAGTGGTTAAAGTAGATGTCCTTGTCTTGCTCATGATCTTAAGGAAAATGCTTTTAGCTTTTCCTGTTTGAGTATGATGTTAGCTATGGGTATGTCATATATGGTCTTTATTATATTGATGTATGTTTCCTCTATTCCCACTTCACTGAGAATTTTTATCATAAGTGGATGCTGGATTTTATCAAATGCTTTTTCTCCATCTAGTGATATAATCATATGATTTTTATCTTTCAATTTGTTAATGCTATTAATTGATTTTTGGCTATTAAACCAACCTTGCATCTCAGCAATAAATCCCACTTGATCAAGGTGTATGATCTTTTTAATATCTTGTTAAATTGGTTTGCTAATATTTTGTTGAGAATTTTTGCATCTATGTGTATCAGTAATATTGGCCTATAATTTTATTTATATTGTTTTTGACTAGTTTTAGAATCAGGGTAATGGTGGCCTCATAAAATGATCTTGAGAGCCTTCCTTCCTCTTGAATCTTTTGTAAGAGTTTGAAAAGAATAGGTGTTAATTCTTCTTTGAATGTCTGATGAAATTCACCTGTGAAACCATCTGGTCCAGACTGGTTTGTTGGGAGTCTTTTTATTACTGAATTGGTTTTATCAGTAGTAATCAGTCAGTTCAGATTTTCTGTTTTTTTTTGTTGTTGTTGTTGTTTGTTTGTCTGTTTGTTTGTTTGTTTGACTCTGTCCTGGAAGATTGTATGTTTCTAGGAATGTATGCATTTCTTTTATACTGTCAGTTTGTTGGAAAATAATTGTTCATAGTATTTTTTTATAATTCTTTATATTTCTGTGGAGTCAGTTGTCATTTCTCCTGTTACATTTCCAGTTTTATCTATTTAAGTCCTCTCTTTTTTTCTTGATGAGTCTGGGTAAAGGTTTATCAGTTTTTAATTTTTTTTCAAAGAAGCAGGTCTTGGTTTCACTGATCTTTTGCATTTTTTGATTCTTTTTTCTTTCTTGCTCTAATCTTTATTATTTCCTTTCTTCTTACTTTTGGCTTTGTTTGCTGTTCTTTTTCTAGTTTCTTTAAGTATAAGGTTAGATTATTTATTAGAGATTTTTCTTGTTTCTTGAGGTAGGCCTGTATTACTATGAATTTCCCTCTTAGTACAGCTTTTGCTATGTCCCATAGATTTTTGAGTCATTGTGTTTTCATTTTCATTTGTCTCAAGGTATCTTTTGTTTTCTTCCTTGATCTCATTGCTAACTTACTCATTGCTTAGTAGCAAGTTATGTAGCCTTATTGTGTTTGCATATTTTTCAGATTTTTTTTTTCTTGTAATTCATTTCTAGTTTCATACACTGGTGGTCAGAGAAGACATTTGATATGATTTCAGTCTTCTTAAATTTACTGAGACTTGTTCTGTGGCCTAACATGTAGTTTATCTTAAAAATGGGTCCATGTGCACTTGAAAAGAATGTATATTCTGTTGCTTTGGGGTGAAATGCTCTAAAAACAATTTAATCCATGTGGCCTAGTGTGTCATTTAGGGCCACTGTTTCCTTGTTTATTTTATGTGTGGAAGATTTATCCATTGGTGTCTAAGAGGTGTTAAAATTCCTTTTGATGACTTTAATTACTGTCAATCTCTCCTTTTGTTGGTCAATATTTGCTTTATATATTTAGGTATTCTTATGTTGGGTACATAAATGTTTATTAGGGTTATACCCTCTTGTTGGATTGATTCTTTTATCATAATGTAATATCCTTCTTTGTCTCTTAATTTAGGCTTTGTTTTTTAAAGTCCATTTTGTCAGATACAATTAGTGCTACCTTAGCTTTTTTTTTTTTCATTTTCATTTGGATAAAATATATAGATTTTTTTATATCTTTCGGTCTGTGTGTATCTTTCAACCTGAAGTGGGTCTCTTGTAGATAGCATATGTATGGGTCTTGTTTTCTTATCCATTTAGCTATTCTATGCCTTTTGATTTAATCCATTTACATTTAAAGTGAATATTGAAAGGCACATAGTTATTGCCATTTTATTATTCATATTTATGTTCTCCCCATCTTATTGTTTAAAAAAGTCCCTTTAACATTTCTTGCAATCCTGGCTTTGTGGCGATGAATTCTTTTGGCTTTTCCCTTTCTGGGAAACTCTTTATTCAGTCTTCATGTTTAATTGATGGTCTCGCTGGGTAGAGTCTTGGTTGTAGGTCTTTGCTTGTCATTCGTTTGGATATTTTGTGCCAGTCCCTTCTGGCTTGCAAAGTTTCTGTTGAGAAATTATCTGACAGTCTTATGGGAACTCCCTTGTAGGTAACTAATTGCTTTTCTCTTGCTGCTTTTAAGATTCTCCCTTTGTCTTTAACCTTGATATTTTAATGATAATGTGTCTTGGCATGGACCTCTTTGGGTTTACCTTGTTTGGCACTCTGTGCTTCCTGGACTCATATGTCTATTTCCTTCACCAGGTTAGGGAAGTTTTCAGTCATTATTTCTTCTAATAAATTCTCAATGCCTTGCTCTCTTTCTTTTCATTCTGGTATCCCTATGGTGCAAATGTTGTTATATTTGATGTTGTCTTATAGGTCCCTTAAGATATCCTCATTTAAATTCTTTTTTCTTGTTGCTGTTCCAATTGGGTGATTTCTGCTATCTTGTTTTCCAAATCGCTGATTTAATCCTCTGCTTTATCTAATCTGCTATTGATTCCTTCTAGTGCATTATTTATTTCAGCTATTCTTCATTTCTGACTGTGTGTTTTTTTTTTAATTGTTTTTGGCCTTTTATACCTATTATCTTCTTGTTGAAGTTCTCACTGAGATCATTTGTTTTTCCCCTAAGTTTATGGAGTATCCTTATAATGAGTTTTTTAAACTCAGTATCTTGTAGGTTGGTTACCTCCATTTTTTTCTGGAGTTTTCACCTGTCTTTAATTTAGGACATGTTTTTTTGTTTTCTCATTTTGGCTGCCTCTCTTTTTTATTTTTATGTATTAGGTACACTTGCTACATCTCCCACTCTTGGCTGGGTGGCCTTATATAGTAGGTGCCCTGTGTGGCCCAGTGTTGCATTCTTCCTGATCACCTGTGTCAAGTGCTCCAGGATTGCCCCTTATGTGTGTTGTATGTGCCCTCCTGTTGTAATTGATTACCATGGCATTTCAGTGTGTGGGATTGGCTCTCAACTGACTGGCTGTGAGGGATGGCCATGCTCACAGTGTACGAGCTGCTGTGTAGAAGCTGATCCTACAAAGTACAATTTACCCCAGCATGCTTGTGTACTTTTTGAGACCACCCTTCGGATGTGCTGCTTATGAGGCTAATCAGTTTAAGTTCTTTTATGGTCTGATATCAGCATTTGGGTGTTTTGGTTTTGGATCCCCTTGCGAGGGGCTCCTGTGTAGGCCAAGTTCAGCTGAGTTACCAGGAGTCACCAGAGTGGGGTATGTGGTGCTCCCCAGGTTAGTGTAGATTCAGATTTGATGCCATTGCTGAGCCTGTGGCCACTTGCAAAAGTCTCAGATCACATTGAAGCCAACTGCTGCCTTCTTCAGGCCCACAGACCCCTGAGATTTGTTCAGGAAATCTTGCAGCTTGAGCTGGGGCTGGTTGCCTGCCACCGAAAGTGTCTTTGGAAGTACACCAGCCTAGGCCTGTTGACTGCTGCTGAAGAAACCTCCAGCTTCAAGCATGGGGCAGGGCTGGTTGCTCAGCCAGAAAAATGCCTCAGGCAGTGCTCAAGTTGAGTAGGGTGAGGTCTCAGGGAGTCACAGGGGTGGAGCAAGTGAAGTTCTCCAGGCCAGTGCAGTTTCATATTTGACTGTGTGTCAAGGAGGCTCAACACAGGCAAGATGGCACCTGCCTGTAGGCTACACAGGAGGAAAGCTCCAGTTCCCTACCAGATTGTCCCTCACTTGGTGGTCCCAGCTCTCCTTGGACAGACTCATTATTGTTCCAGCTTCTTTTGAATGGCCATCTCCTAAGCTCTGCTAGTACCACGTCCTTCCCCTTGACCTAGCACTCAGAGTGGTAGCACCTTCCAGCTCTTTTCTGTTTGGTTTCTTAGCTCTTCCACCACCTATGTAACCAGCTCTTGATATAAAATTCTTTCTGATTGAAATATCACAAGTAGCGTTAGTTATCCTGATTTATACAGTGTGTGATTTTTTCTATTGATTTTTAAAATAAATTTTGTTTTTTTAATACAGTTATGAATTTATAAAAATTTATGAAAATAATACAAAGAGTTCCCAAATATTCTGCACACTGTTTATCCCATTAGTAACATCTTACATTAATAGATATATTTGTAACAATCAATAGTTGATATTTAATAATCAGTTAGTCAACATTAATATATTATCACTTAAGTCTATACTTTATTCAAACTCACTTAGTTTTTACAAGATATTCTTTTTCCGTTTCAGGATCCTATCCAGATACTATATTACATTCAGTTGTCTTCTTAGACTCCTCTTGGCTGTGACAGTTTCTTAAACTGCTTGTTTAAATTTCTTTGGCAATTATGTAAAGTACTAGTCAGGAATTTGTAGAATGTTCACTTATAGATATTTATCTGATGATTTTCTGCTGATTAGACTGAGTTTTGGGGAGGAAGACTGTAAAAGTAAAATGCCATATCAAGGGTACATACTATCAGCATAACTGATCACCACTGATGCTGACCTTGGTCATCTGGCTGAAGTGTTTTATCACTTTTCTCTATTGTAAACCTGCTCTTGCCCCATCCTCTGTTCATACTGTACTCTTTGGAAGTAAGCCACTATGTGTAGTTCACGCTTAAGGAGTATGGTGCTCTATTGATTTTAAAATTTACATATTGTAAGTCTACAGGATTAAAGCTAGTGTTACATAATTGGACAATAGGACAGCTGACTTCAGTCTATTCTAGAGAATTATTCATGCCCATTTGGCTATGAGCTACTTCTTTCATTTAATATAAATGAATTACAGTATGTCCGTGCCTTATACCACTATAACTTTGCACTAAAAGTACTTACTACTTTCTCTAATTTAAATTTTTAAAAATCATAAATCAGTGAAAGCTCTCTTATCTTATCCCTGCAAATTAGAAATGGTCATTGTACTCCACAGCATAAAATGGTACATCAGAGTTATACAATATTTAAAACCTCAAAATTTTCCTCCCCTGGAAAGGAACAAGAAGAACAATTAGGTATTCATATGGTAGAATTATCTCATGTTCCTCATAGACATAGGTGATTAAAAAAACACATTAACTCAAAAAGATTCAGATGAAACAGCTGTTTCAGATTCATTGATCATGCAATTAACAATAAGGACCAAGTCCTCAGTCATTTCACTGTAAAAATTAGTGGAATTACAGCCTAAGATTGTACGATTTAGTCTTCTAAAATTAGAGAGATGGGTGCGATAGTTTTTGACTTCTCAGCTTTTAATAAGACTGTCAGTTAAAACAAGCATAACACAATTCTGCCACAGTGAGTATGTCATCATTAGTTTTTAATAGCTTTTAATCAGACAAATTATTTATAATGTTTTGAATGCAATATTCCTGTTGAGGGTATTTTTTTGTACCTCTCAAAGGATTCTAACGATCTTAGTTGCCAGATGCATTAGTAATGAAATGTTGATGTAAAGTAAAAATATCTACTGTTAAAATCTGCATACCACAAAATTTGGATACCATAACACAACAACTCATTCAACAAATATGTACTGATCAGGTATAAAGTGCTGGACATATCTAAGTGCTGTAGAGTCCAGAGCAGTGCTATTCAAGGTGCCAATCCTCAATGAGACAAGGGACTTAGAGCAGAATATAAACTGAGGCATAGTTACCCTCATCAAGAAAGTCTTGTTAAATAGAAATGTCAGATTAACTATGCAGTGTGCTTAGTGACATATCTGACTTACATCCTGATACACACTGCTTGTTTTATCCCTGACAAGTAAACATTTCACAGAGTTACACCTGCTTATGGATAACACTTTTGAGTAACACTGGTCTAGGGGACACTATAAAGTGGCTTAGTAGTTATCTGGACTTTAATGTTATCTTTGGAATATGATTGAAACAGTTATATGACTTCAATTAGTCTAAAAATCTGCTTAGAGCACTTCCTTGCTATTATTCTGGGAATATTCCTTTTTAATCTAAAATCAAGAAGAAGTATAATATCAGAGATGAGAAAAAGACACACTCATTCAGGAAGCTTGCAAGAGATTAGATTCTGAAGTCAGGAAAATCCATCTATATAACCTTATAAAGTTCAGAAGGATTCCATTGAGAATTCAGAATGCTTTTTATAGGGAGGAAAAAAAGGAGACATGTTAATTTCTCTATTTGTGTCATCTTCAATAGGTATTACATTCAGTCCCCTAAAATGCTCTTTAATTTGTTCTGACCTGTTTCCATTGCTTCTGCAAGACTTATTTCTCCTGTATAATCATTTACAGTCTCTCTCTCTCTCTGTCTCTCTCTCTCTGTCTCTCTCTCTCTCTCTGTCTCTCTCTCTCTCTCTCTCTCTCTCTTTCTCTTACATTTTGGATATTCTCTTTTATTTCCTTAAACATTTCTAGTACATATTGTTTATACTGGGTTTTCAATAATTTCAATATCAGAAGTACTTGAGGATTTAATTGTCTGAAAGTTGTTTCTTCTCAGTCTCATTTGGTGACTGCATCCTCATATTTTCTATAATTTTAGACTTTGAGTGTTTGTTTGGCTCATCTTAATCTAGAGGAATACTGCAAGGCCTGATTTTACAAAGAAACATTGTTTTCACTTCTTCCATGAACTCATTAGTGCTATTAATCTGAGACCTCATCAACGAATTCATTTGCTTCTGCCTATAGAACCAATCAGAGAGTACAAGTTCAAATGCTAAACTTGTCCAAAGGATAGGATTATAGTTTTAATTTCTCATGAGTTATTTTTCTCTCCAGAGCATAGGCTTAGACAGACACCTTTCCTGGTCTTCTGCTAATGTCACTGTTTCCTTGACTCTCCCCACATCCCTTATATTAAAGGTATAACTTTTTATAACTTTTCCAGAATCCTGGTTTCAGTGGTGTTCTGTTCCAACTTATGTGCATGATTCTGTATTCATGTCTTTTGTTGTTTTTGTGGTCATTAAAATATAAGGACTACCAGTGGCATACTCTTTTCTCTAATTTTCCTCTTTTATTTCTTGAAGATTGTGAAGCAGACAAGATGTGTCACTGCTTTAAATCATACTCTTTTCTAGTTTTAAAGGCTGTTGATTTTCACTAGTTGTCAGTTAATAATGAACAGATGTTTTCACAGAGTGTAATAATACTTAACAGCATTAGTAAGAATTTGAAATCCCCAGTACATCCATTAGGACATGGGGTCAAAGAGGCTATCACCAGCCTTTTCTTTTTTCTCTAGCTTTCATGTTTAATTTTCTTTAATGTCATTATTTTATCTAAATTACCTTTACATATTTCTGCAATCAGCCCTCAGAGTGAACTTTTTTTTGTTCTTTATACCAATTATATTTTTCCCTGCTCAAATAATTGACAGTTCACTTTGTGTCCATTTGACACCATGATCGTTGGATAGTAATTATGCATTAAAAAGTCATCGATTTGTTTTCCATTAAATTATTTAGAGGTTATTCCTCTTAAAATGAAAGAAACAATTTTATCTGAACAAAGTCTCCTTTGAAATAGCTCTCAAAATTTAAATCATTATAACAAATAAATTAATATAAATAGTCTAGTGATGACAGTTTCATAATTAATATGAACTGTGTATATATAGAGCAATTGATAGATTTTTAGTGAATATTGCTGTAATAGTCCATTGAAATTCAATATTAAGATGTAGATTATTATCTAGCAGCCTCTTTTGCTGTCCTCAAAAGAAAATGATATTATATTTTTTCATAGAAGACAGGCCTCAAAGACTGTATAACCAACTTCCTGTATAAAAACCTTTCTTTTTTTCATAATGCTAATGTAATCATCTAATATTAGAAACATTCATCTGAAAAATCTAGTGCTTTGGGACATGCTCAATGGATCTCTCTTTTTTTTTTAGAATATTGAAACTACTAAGTTTCTTTAAATTGAGAGTATTTATATTCATCTAATTCTTTAAAACTTTTGAGAATTGATTTGTTATTGAGAATAAAAAGCTTAGAGTATAACTAGATTGACCAGCTAATCTTCTATTTTTCTATTTTATATAGACAAAATGAATCAACATGTTGTTTTAAAAATAATGTTAGTACTTATATTTCACTAAAAAGTCAAAATAATGAATACATCCAATAAGTGGTAAATCCTTCAAATTTAGATACAGAATATAGTATTTTTTTATTTAAAGGGCATTAATAATTTAAAATGGAGCCATATTTTAATAGAACATCTTGATATCTTGATTTATTACTGGATCAGTCAGAAGATATTACTAAATAAATAAACAAATAAATTTGTCAGGGGGCACCCTATGCAAAATTATATGTAGGTAAGTTGTGAATAAATCACTTCTCTAAAGAAGATGTTAAAACCATAATCTAATTATAATTGCATTAAAATTTCTTAACTTTATATTCTTATAACTGACATCCATGGCTAGCAACATACGAAAAAGAGAAATATTGGCTAATTGTTTTTAAATCTTTTAAAATGTCCAGATTTCTTTATTTGCATATTGGGAACTCTTTATGGATATGACAAGTAACACTAAACATAAATCCTCATATCTTCTTTAATTTAAAAAAAATTATAACAGCACATGTAATCAATACATCTTTTAAAAATGATATCAACCTTATTCATGTCTACTGAGTAGTTTGATTTGTTGTGATAGGTCAGAAAATAAGAAAGCTAGAGTTCAGAAATAAAATACTTATTATGAACTAAACCCAGATCTGTTACCTTTCTTGCACTGTGATTTTTTTATTATGTAATTTATTCAAATATCCCTTGCTTCAGTACATTTAAAAGAGGAATATAGAGATATATTTATCATCCATCTCTCTGAAAGACTACTATGAAGACTGATGGGATACCATATACAATTATTTTGAAATGACAACCATTTCATCTAAATGAAAGTAGCCTAAATTCTGTTCCCCTCAGAGCTGGTGAAGTGCATTATTCATTGTTAAGTGTATAACTTTTGTTTTTCTCTTATATCCTAAATAAAAGGAGATATAATCTAGGGAGAGAGAGAGAAAGAAAATGAAATTTGTGACTAATATCTACCATATAACTAAAACTCATCATGATTAATTAGGAAATTAATAGCTAATGTTCGTGTTTTCTACTGTACCAGACATTGTTATGCATTACATGTACTAACTTATTTAATGGTCACAAATACTTTATGAGTAGATAATACTATTACCCCAATTTTACAGATAGAGAAATCAAATAACAGAAAAGTTAAGTAGCATGTCTACTATTCACAAAGGTAATACCTATGGAGCTAAGATTCAAATCAGGGTAGTCTTGCTCCAGAGTTTTGCCTTTAACAATAATGCTCAGTTGCTTTTATAAGAAATATTACTTTTCTCAAAATAACTATATTGATGATTTTGTATCCAACTCTCCAGTCCTGACTTCCTAAAGTATTTATTATCGCAACCAACAGGCTTAGCACCTATTATATGCCAATGACAATTCTAAGTGCTAGGTTTTCAAAAGTGATTAAATCAGGACCCACTTAACTAGGGGCTTATATTTAATGAAGGAGGCAGACAGGTAAATTCATAACAACAATGAGATGTGAGCAATTTTAATAGATGTATGCATAAAGTACTAAAAGGACGCAAGAGGGGTTATCCTTTTGAGGGGAAGTCTAAGGTGATAGAGCAGCACATGCAAATACCCAGTATCATAAGGGCAGAGCTTGTTTAGAGAAGCACAGATATGGAGCTCAGAATGTCCAGAGCATGAAGATCAAAGGCAGACTGATGAGAAATGAGGATGGAATGGAGGTAGGGAATAAATCAGAAAATCTATTGTATCCAATTGTCTATTTGCTATTTTTCACTTTGAAAACAATATGTTTGAAACAGAGCTTATTCTCTTCTGTTAAAAGGTATTCCTTCTGTGGTGTTTCTATTTTGGTTAATAGCTTCCTAAATTACCATTGACCAAGGCAAAATATTGGGCTATCTTCAAAGTTTATTTTCTCATATTTTACATCTGATGAGTCTCCAACTTCTATTGATTCTACATCCTAAATATCTACACAATCTTCCATTCATCTTTCAATCTATGCTGCTACCTCTTTAGTTCAATCCTTATTTTATTTTTCATCATTTTTTTGAGGCAATCTCCTATGCCTGCTCTCCCTCCAATGCACTGTATTATTAGAAGCAGCCATTCTAAAATATCAGTCCAATCATATCATTACCCTGCTTAAATTTTCAGTGGCTTCCTAGTATCCTCAGGACAATCTCCAAATCCTTAGCACTCTCAGCTCTTTATCATCTACCCTAGTTTCTGTCCAGTCTCTTCTTCTGTACTGGCTAATACCGCCACACTGGAATACAGCTCTGCTGAACTACTTTGTTATTCTAATGCAGTTGTAGAAATGTTTAGTGATTAAGCATGTGGCATACCTATTCAATTTGACTTGATTTCAAATCCTGGCAATCAATCCAGTTGTTGGCTATGTTTTTTAAAGAAAGTTATTTAACTTCTCTGAGATTGCATATTCTCAGCTACAAAAGAAGAAATATAGAGAATTGTTGTAAGGAGCAAATGAGAAAATGCACGTTGCAAAATTCATGACATTTATTTAGCATTTAATAAGCATTATCTTTGTATCTTTTTTTTTTCCTTCTCTGTACCTGCAAATATATTGTTCTAGGTTCTTAAATACTCTCTTTCTACCCAAGGGTTTGTCTGATAATTTATTACTCACACTTCAGTATTATTTGATGTGATAAATACTACAGTAACAAACAGGGAAAACGTTGCCTCTCCCGGGGGTTCTTGCCTGGACTCCTGAAAGATGATTTAGAAAATCCTGTTAAATCCTCCCCATAGTGCCCCTATTATAGTGGTTATTGCAGGAATGTAATTATTCATTTATGTGTTTCTGAGCCCTGCAGGAGGTACAATCTTTGTACTTGCTGTGCTCTGGCAACATAGTAAAGCACAATAAATGAATGATATAGACCAGCTCAATAAGACAATTTGTTGGCTTTACTGTTATCACCTTACCAATTTCTATTACCTTCTCAAGATAATTTTAAGACTAACAAAAACCAGATATCTTTGCACATTTACTCATTTATTTATTAAATATTTATTGGGATTCTAGGCTATGGCATTTATAGGTTTTAGGAATAAAAGCAACAGCATCAAAACAAATATTTAGTTTATGTTATCAATGTTTAAAACCAAAATTTGATAAGCTAATAATTCCTGTTCCTCAAATAAAGCTATAATTATTGGTTAAAGCAATAAGCCATCTAGTTAAGAACTGATTTATCAATCTTTTAAAAATCTATTAATCTGAAAACTCCTGGACAATCATTGCTCTTTATTCACATGTATATATGCTTGAAATACATATAGTGTTACTGAAATAGAGACTGAGTCTACTGAGCTAACACAATAAATAGCTTTTGTATGACTTTGTAGATCAGGTGAGCCAAAACTAAGCAGATAGTTTCTGAAACTGGAAATTCTTAGTAAGAATAAGTCTACATATGAATCCACAGGTTGGAATAAGGACATCTCAGCCACACTTGTATAGATTCATGCACAAAGTATACATTTGACTAAAACACTTAACCTCTTTCTCCTTTACTCTTCTCACCTGGAAAAACTTGCCTGTTTGCTCACTTAGATCTCTTTTTGATTCTCCACAGACTATGTTAGTCTTAGTTCATTCAGTTGACCCACAACTCCATGCCCCTGTCCCCACTTCTTGTCACCTAAGTCCTCCAATGGCCTGTCTCAGTGCTCTTTCTCTTTGACTTCTCTAGGCGCTTGATATTCATATGTCCTTTTTGAAACTCTCCTGCTTTGATTTGTGAAATGGACATATTATTTTCATACCTCTTTATCCTTATTTATTTTCTAGAACTGTCTTCTTTTTCCTACCATCTAGGTATTCCTCAAAGCTCTTTATATAAGCTTCAGATTTTCCCTTCTGAGTCAACTCATTCTTACAGCTTCAACTATCACCTTTATATAAGTGGATGACTCCCAAAATCTAAGTTGGAAATAGAATCTCTCTAGCACACTCCAAATCATATTGCAGCTGCTTTCTCAATTTTACCATCTGGCTCTCCTGAATTCCCCTTAAATTCAACATGTCTAGAACTGAATCAGCATTGTTTCCAGGCTGTACATTTTTCTCTGGACTCTCTTGTTGATGTTAATGGTATTAGCATTTTTTAGTTACTGAAACTAGTACAGAAGTCACCTTAGCCTCAATTGCCAGTTCTTTGCCTAATACTTTTCCACAATTAATTTGGATTACTGCTATTCTCAACTTTGTTTTTTCTCTAGGATTTGATGTACTAAAAGTTTAGGTAAGTCTCCTCCTCTTCATATAGGCTCAGCCATAGTGACCCCTACATGCCCCGTTAGCCCAACTCCACCCCTGCTCCCCAGGCACAGTCTTCAAAAAATGGGAGGAAAGACAACACAAATCATCCCAAGTTGCAGATAACCCAATTCATATAATGCACTGTAGAGACTCAGGGAGTGATTTAAGTTATTCAAGATATGGTCCTTCTATAGGAGTTAATTTTTTTTCCTACTCATTTTAGGGCTTCAAGAAATGTATCTCAAATAAATTGCAATCAAATCAAATATTTACAAATAATAGTATATCGAGTACAGATTATACTATTGATTCTATACTTTTTTCCTCTTCTGTATTCCCTCAGGTTCCTGAACCGCTGGGAATTTGGCTATTCATCTAAATCACCTGAGAGAATTTCGGATGCCCCATCCCCAGAAATCTAATTTTTAAAGGCTTTCTAAATAATTCAGCATTTGGAAACCACATTATGCAAATACTTAAAAATGAGAGTCATTATTGTCATGCTAACTACTAGAATTTATTGTTTGCCTTCCTGGGTCATTGGTATCATCATTTCTGAGTTTTAATCTCATTAGGTTGTTTTTGGACTTCTTTCAGGTCTTGGCTTTATATAATTAGTAATTTTAAGTAAAAGCTTGAAAACTTGATAACAAGTTTTGACCCTTACCCTAAGGGAATCATTTCTTTTGGAAGAGGGCTGATAAATGGATTTTGTCATTTTAGATAGTTAGAACATTTTATAGTCTCTATTGATAACACAAATCCACTCTTACATGCAACGGATTAAGCTAAATTCTCAAAAGTTACGGGTACTTCAGAAATCCAGAAATAGATATTTTAGAATTAATAAAATGCATTGAATGAAAAAATACTGCTCACTGTAATGCTTCCTTATAGATCTGAATATCGTCTTCTCAAGAACTGTAAGGTTTTTATTTCCTAAACATCCACCATAACATTATGGCATTTTCTTCATAAGCATAAGATTTAATTTTATGTCACATAACTGTTGCTGGAGTTTTGATAAACTATATATTTTTTTAAGGCGGTAGCTTAAATGTAAGAATGAGCTGCTGGAATAGAAACCAAACGTGTAACTAGAAATTACTTGGTAATTCCTTTCTAAGATTCATTTCAACACAAAAGAGAGGTTAAGAGAGAAACAAATCTAAAGATATCAATCTTTGATTTATTAACATCATTCCATAGTATTCAACAAAGCATTCATGACATTGTGGTGATATATAAAAAGAAAGAAATCTAACTATGGGCAGTGAATGCAATATATATATGCCTTACTGCTAAATTGTACATCTGAAACTTACTGGATTTTGTTAACCAAAGTCACCATAATAAAAAAGATCAAATATATTTTGTTTAGAAATTACCTTGATTGACTCTCTTTATCATTTCCTTTATAGAAGAAACTAGTTTGTTGCAGGTCATTAACCTCCCCATTGTTCGGACATGTTCTGAGTCTTAGCACACCCAGTCATGATCAGGCCTTGATTAGCTTCCATACTATTCACCCAAGGCCTCCCTGTGTTTTAACTATGTGCATGAGTTTCAGTTTTCTTTATGTAGATTTAGCATGGTATAATGGATAATTATGAAGGCCTGGGGCTCAGACAGATTTGAGGTCAAACACTATCACTTACTAGCTGTATGACTGGTTAATTACTAACTTCTGTAAGACTTTGCTCAAAGTGTGATCCCTGGGCCAGCAGCATCTGCATCACCTAGAAGCTTGTTAGAAATGTAGACTTTTAGTCCCACTGAGAACTAGAGCCAGAATCTGTGTTTAAAAATATTCTCCATTAAAATTTGAGAATCATTGTTCTAAGCCACAGTTTTTTCATCTGTAAAAATAGGGTTAAATAGTATAAACAAGAATTCTTCTTAGGGCTCTTGTCAGGATTACATGGGGTTCATGACATATTGTAAGCCTAAAATTAATATTTATTATAAATACTTTTCAAAAGCACTCTTTGAAAATTTCTCATTTAAAGGGATATTATCTGATTTTAAGGGAAAGAATGTTTAAGGTTTAATAATTTATTTGTGGTTGTATGCTAGTAAATGAAGCCTCCAGACTTTCAATCTCCATAACAGGGTTATATATTTAAAAAACATACTCTGATGTGCAACACAAATATAGTTTTTAAATTTTTGATAACTGCTATGATATTTTTCATAGTGGGAGAATTGTGAAGAGACAGAACTTTAACACTTGTGAATTCATAATCTCACAATCACTCCTTGTTTGGATAAATCAAAATCTCATGGAAAAGGCAGTCTTCTCTCTTCAGTGCTTCCTATTAAGATGGTATATGTCATTTAGAGGTAAAACAGGAAGGGCCTCTGGACCAGGCAATGATGAGTCAGGCCTGGCTCTTTGAGCTAAAAACAACCTCGACTGGCCTTTTATAGAAATATGCTGTCTCCCATTGTCAAGTCTTGACTTTTTTTCAGATTGCATAATTCCTATGCACAGAGATTTCTTATCCTGACCCAGACTCTCTCAGCACCTCTCCATTTCTTCAGTGGAGAATATGGATTTGTTTGGTTCTGCTGCATTCCACACACAACTTGTAGGGAATGAGGAACAAGGCTTTGGCTCATCTGTTTTGCTCTCACTCCCTCACGAAGGCTCTATCCCTTCTATTCGTGTTGGCTGTGTTTTTAAGCATCTGAAAAAGCCCCTTCCTTCTGTGAGCCACAGTGCAGACTATTAAAATACCTGGTGGTCCTGGTCCTAACAAGTCTAGCACTCTCTGCTCTCTTATACAGCCTAGGCTGTGCTCATAGATCCTAGCAAAGAACTGTTTCCACATATCCCTCAGAGTTCCCTAGCTCCATAATTTTCTCTTGCCTTTTCCTTTGTCTAGTACCTAATCCACTCCACAAAAGTCTTGTCCCTGATGCTTCCATCTGCGAAAATTTTCCTCTTTGACTCCAGTCCTCTTTCCTAATTATATGTTTACCTTGTGTCTTGCCTCTCTCTAACAGGCAAAAAAGGAAGTTTCCTGAGTTTAGAAATAGCATTTTATGTATTTATCTAATTCCTAGGCATTTACCCTCATCTTTTTGAATCATTAGCATATGACTTGACTCAATGGTGGAAAGCCAATGAATATTATTAGATTAATGAATCTGACATCTAGAAAGACAAGGAGGCCAATTTGGCTAATTTGGAGAGCAAGGTAGATTGCTTTTCTGGGATAACTAGGATAACTAGTTAACTAGTTTGAATTGGGAGTTAGAATCATAGGCTCTTACAACTTTGAAAACACTAGCTGAATCGCTTTATACTGTACATGAAAAACTGAAACTCATGAGGAACTAAAATGACAAAACTAAACCAATTCTGGGACTCCTGATTTTCATTCTGATGTGTTATCTAATGAAAAAAATATATATATTTTAAATTTTACAAACACTGCTATAAAATAATTAATGAAAATTCTAAAAAAAATTACTCCACAATCATACTACCATGATATATGGACTACTGTCTTATTCAGAGGCTCATTTAGACATTATAAGAATTCATATTTTCATATAGATATAATCCTAATTTACTTAAAATGTCTAATTTATTTCACTTAATATTCTATACTCTTTTCTCTATGTTGGTACATTGTTATCATAATTAAAATGTCTCATAGTCGCATAAATTTCATTAAGTTTTTGTACCAAATTGCCTCTGGTTTTCCATAAATTAGTTAATATGGATGAATAACTTTCTGTTTGAAGCATTTGTTGTTTTTGAAGTATTTCTTACAGATATATTTCCATATATTAGTTTACTAAGTCAAAGTCTATGAACATTTTTATTGGTATTTATACATACTGTTTTTCAAAAAGTTATGTCAATTATGCTACTTTCATAGCAACCTGACAAACACATATTGCTGTTATTTAAATGGGAAAATAGTGCTTGAATGTTGCTTAAATATGTATTCTTGTGATTATTAGCAATGTCCATTTTTTCACACTATAATTCTGCTAGTTTTATGAATTTGTTATCTATGTCTTTTATCTTTAGTTTTTTTAACACAAATACAAGCTTTTGTTATTTTTGATGCAAATATTATTTTTAATCAATCTGGTTTTATGCCCATCAAAAAACTAAATCAAAAACAATTGGATAAGAAAATATTAGATCAGAAATTACTAAAATTAAAGTTATGTTCTTTTCTACCTGCTTTTCCTTATATTACTTTCCCACTTGTCACTTGGTTCATTTCTGTTCCTTTCTGTAGTATAGATTCTTTTTGTCTTTACTGTGGTGCCTGCCTTCTTGGACCTCTTCTCCCAAAGCTTCCATATGGTCAGCAATGTTGGATCCTTCCTTCTGCACCATAACATAACCATAACAATCAGTTTGTTTTCATATTGTGTAAGGCAGTGTTTCCAAAGTTGGGGTCCAGAGTGGGATACATTTGATAATTTTAAATGGTATACCAACAATTTTAAAGTTTAATTCTTATTTTTTATTTTAATGTGTATTAACAGCTACCTTCTATCTATATCAAGTTACACTGATTTTACACTTATGTGAGGATATATTAAGTAATATATAATGATATATAAATATGTATATATTTGTCTTAAAAGGTGAACTTCTATTTCTCTCACATGTAAAGTAAAAAAGTCAGAGGTAGGCCAGTAAAAACTGGAAAGAACGTTTTCCAGAGCTATCAAGGACTCAGGCTCTTTTTGTGCTGTTTCTCTGCTATCCTCAGACTGTGGTTTTCACCCCACTGTGCAAGATATTGTCTTGAGTTCCACCATATTTAAGTTAGCAGAGAGAAGGGTGGATGGAAACGCCATTAACTGAGCTAGGGAATAATGTTTTAAGAGGAAGACCATGACTGTCTTTCAGTCATGTTGAATTTAAGATTGATGTAGAGACAACAACTAGAAATGTTAAGAGTCAGGAACTCCAAAGAGATGTCTAGACTGAAGACATAAATGTTTGGATCTCCTGCATAAACATGGTAATTAAGGCCACTGGTGTGGATGAGAATGTTTAGAAATTTAGTTCATAATCAGAAGAGGAGCAAGCATAGCACTGAGCCTTAGGTAGCACATATATTAATCGGCTGTGTAGGAAACAAGGAGCCTGTAAAGGATTTAAAAAATAATTATCCAGAGATGCAGGGTAAACAAAAGAAACAAAAAATAGGGGAGTATTGTGAAATAAATACCAGGAGAGCTGTTCTAGAAGGAAGTCAGGCACTCAAAAGACAAGTAAAATATGGGCTGAGTAAATCTAATATATTTATCAACATGGAAGATATCGCTGATTTTTGCAAGGTTGTTGCAAAGATGAGACAGTCAGATGAAATAGTCACAAGCTTGATTGGAGTGGGTTGATGAGTGAGTGAGAAGTGAGGAAATACAAACAGCAGAACTGGCGTGCAGTTTCCAGTGTGGCTGTACATGGGAAGGAGTGATGTAGGTATGTGTATGTAAGGACTTATGGAGACTTTTTTTAAATGGAAGAGATTGAACGCAATTAAAAGCCAGTGGAAATAATTCATTTGAGAGGAAAGGGAGAGATATATATGGGGAAGGGGAGAGAGGGGGGAAGGGGAGTGGGAGAGAGGGATAGAGAGAGAGGGAGAGAAGGAAAGAGGGAGAAAGAGAGAGAGAGAATCCTGAAAATATGAGACAGAGTGAGGAATAAAGTTTATAGTTGTAGAGATAGGCATTAGCCATGAGAAAGATTGGAACCAACTAAGGCAAAGCAGGATAAATGAAAAGATGGACGGTAAAGCAGCACATGTGGGTGTTTAAGGGGAAGTGAAGAGGAAGAGATGAATTCCAAGTCCCTCACTGGTTTTATATAATTTTCTCTTGCCTAGGGACATTTCCTGTGGGGGTGGGTGATGGGGAGGAGAATCAGAACAATAGTTCTCATGGTGTGTTGTTTTATAGAATACAGCAAATGATTCATAACTTAATGATTATTATAATAATGAGTTTTGTTTTTCTTTTGATTTGTAATAGAATTCTTATGAGCTAGACATTACCTCATTATTTTATCGAAAGCATGCTATTCCTGTTCATTTTGATAATCTATTATTCAGTGGTAAGAGGGATTATGTGGGGTGATGGTTCATATATTTTTTGTACTTTGATTTGAGAATCTCAAATTAAATACAGAATGCCTTTCTCAGTTTTATTTTCCTGAAGTACCTTATTCTTCTAAGCCTTGACTCTAATTAGTTATCTGTTTATCTGCTTAATGTCTTTCTTTTTTCTGTGACTTTCTATCTTGCATATCCTGATAAACTTCAGAGAAGTGGGAGCAGTATTTCTACCCTGAACTTGAGGGTCCCCTTTCTAGACCCTCAATGTAGTCATAGTCCATGTTTAAACATACACGTTTGAATCTACAACTTTAATCCAAGACCAAAGAATCCTACTTTAATCCACACATTTACTGATTTAGGCAGAGAACTGAATTCAGCTTCCAGAGACTACTTTGTCATTTAAAAACTAGCTCTGTGATATTGGACAAACCAACAAACCTCAGTGCCTTTGCATAGACTGGGAAAAATTATACACTATTGCTGGGCAAACCTAACATTCTACTGTGAGAATCAGACCTGGTAACATATGAAAAGACTTTACTCACATGTGACCCTATCTGCATTACTCACTTAAAGCACCTTTATCCCTATCTCAGTAGCTGTATAAACCTCTAAGTTAATGCATTCAATTTTAGGTATGAGCATTCTATTAGCACTTCAGCTAAATAGATTTTCTCATTGGGATCACTGGGCATTTTCCCCTGGCTATCTCCTTTACCCTTCTAATTATGATGTGAATACATGTTTCAAGAATTCCAGAGAGGTTTTCTTGCAAGCTAAAAGACCTTTGCAAGGACTCACAGATCACAGCTCACTTCACAGAAGGCCCTGGAGTGGATATTTGGAGGTGTTTGGAGTCCCAGTCTGCAGTCCTCATTCCTCATTTGCAAGAGAACCTTAAAAAAATAGCTAAGGTTTACTGAATACTTAATATATAGCAGGCACCATTCCAGGCATTTTTGTTAATACACTCATTTAATTCTCGGATTATCCAGTTACTGTTATCATTATCTCTGTTTTACAAAGGAGAAAACCAAGGCACAGTTAGGCTAGATCACTGGCCCAAGGTGTGGAGCCAGGCAACCAATGATGCAATACTAGTCATAATGATGCTTCCTTTTCTTTGCTGCATTTGGAAACTCTGAATTTCACTAGAAGGTATCCGGGTGCCCCTTAGCGGGATGTGAACTTCTTGTCTGGAATCTAAGCAGCTGGCTGGTGCCCCCCGGAGAGTGACGTTTTCTCTGAAGCAAGGCGCGAGCGCTTGCAGAGCACCGAGTGTCCAGCCCTTGAGCAGACATCTGGCTGGGGCTGACCAGCCCTGCGGTGGCAGGTGGCTTGAATCAGGCAGGGGAGGAACCTGTTGCTGAAGCCCCGCGTGGGCGCTTCTGGTTCCCGAAGCCGCCCGGGCTCCGCTATTGCGCGTTGTGCAGGTAAGGGTGTAGGTTACGCTGAGCTGGGGTCCCCAGCACCTGCCTCTGGCTTGGATAATTTCGTGTTAGCAACTGGGGACCGTTATTTTAGATTTTGCGACTTTACTCTTTCGACTTTCCCCAATCCCTTCCTAGCTCCTCGGGGGCTACTTTGTGGAGTCACGGTACAGGAGGGCATCACTTTAGTCGCCAGCCCGATTTCCAGGGGGCTTCTCAGGTCGGGCTCTCGGGACCCTGGATGCCTGCTCGCAGAGCTAGGACGGAAGCCCTTTCTTAACCATAAAGTTCTCCAAATACCCTCTCCGGGGCCGTATTTTTATAACTTTGTTGAATATCCTTAGAGAGCGTAGAGTTTTCTAAACTGTTCTCTTCATCTGCGATGATTCTGAGCTTTGTATGTTTTTGTGTATGTGAGGCTGCATATTGCATGTTTCTACCTTCCTGGAAGAAATCCTTACCCGAATCCAGGACACCACCGAACCCTCAGTGAAGGCAACTGGAGAGAGTTTTAGGTCTTTCCGGAGGTGAGAGAGGTTTCCAGACAACGCCAAGTTTAACCTCTCCTCTGCCAAACCTCCAAGCATTTTCCAATAACAATGCAGCCCTGGGTTAAAGTTAGGATCTGGTGTTGGAGGTCAGGAAAATTGTTTGCTATGTGCTGTGGTTTTGTTAAAAACAACTCTAAGAAACGAAAATATGTTGATTTATCTCTCCATATCTCCTCATCTAGATATTTCAAAGATTTATTTTAAAGAATCTTATAAGATGATATAAAAGAAGATGCTTGGATTTTTTTTTCTGATCAAAGTATTCAAAGTTATTTTAACATGTGTCTAAATTTCTCTTCCCATTATACATTCAAATCATTTTCAAGAGATAACTAGTGAAGGGGAGTATGAGCAAATCATGATTTGTTAAATGGGTATATTGTTGTTTTCAACTGCAATCCTAATTAAACCAAAATAGCTTGTAAAATTATCTTAATGGTGGTATTTTAAATTATGTTGAATTTGCAAAATTGCTATGAAATGCTCAAAGAAAAATTTTCATGAACAGAAAGTTGAGTGGCAAGTGTATGCAGAGTTTTCAATCAGAGTCTTTCATCTGGTAAAAGCTGCTATAGATTAATCGTTTAAGAAAACAGCTTCCCACTTTAAAGGTATGTATTAGTATTATTAAAAGAGGAGATTGTAATACTCTCAAGTGTGCTTTTATTATTGTTTGATAATGACATGGGCATTACTAACATATTATTATTCTATGATTTTTATTAGTATATACATTTTTCTAAGATCCATATAATCTAATGTCTTTCTTACTAGCCATTTTTCTTGATGTCTATAGGTATCTTCAGGAGTTTGAATTTCTCAGTCTGTTTTTTGTTGTTGTTGTTATATTTTTCTTCATCTAACATGTATCTATTTTATCTGGCATTTTTATTCTTGAGCATTTAGTGAATACATTACAAAGTATTTAAAGTATATGTAAGAAATTTTTATTTTTATAATTCTTTTACCTCATAGCTCTCATTAATTACTCTGTTCATCAATAATTTCTTTTACAGATGTCAAAGGCTGTAGTTATAAGTTCACTATTACCCAGTGAGTGATTTGCTCCTGGAAAATTAGTTCATTTATTATTGTTGGCTTTTGTGTGTATGGTTTTTATGAGAATTCCATGCAATTACCTCTAATATATATTCATGAATGTTTTCACTGTATTGCACAAAAATGGATTTCCAGTTGTAATAGGGACGCTCAAGGAGAACTTTATTCCTCAAAGCTTCATATATTTAAAAATAATCACTTTGTAAAATACTACCCTCTCTATTGTGAAGAGAGGGAATTGATTTGAGGTAAATACTTCACAACCTTCATACATATTAAAAGAAAGTGAGATAAATATAACCTCACATTTTAAAAATATATCTATATAGTTTTTTAATAATCTTACCAAATTGTTCTCTTAATCACATGAATTTTCTGCTTGCCATTAGCCAGATATTGATAGCTGGATTTTCTTTTCTTTCTATTTTATTTCAGTTTTAATTTCTAGCTCTGTAGGATAAGCTGGCTCCTAAATGAATTTTGCACTTGCCTTGAAACTGAACATTAAGGGTTCAGAGAGTGTCTCACTATAGAACCTAAGGCAGATGTCAATATACTGCCCCAGCAATGAGTTACATCAGTAACCACAACAGACAACTCTTTCGAATGAGGCTCATGTCCTTCAGGTGCCTTGTGGGATTTTGAGAAACAAGACTTCTAAAAGTGAATAGAACAGATTCTCTTCTCAGTCAGGCTTCTAACTGGCTCTGTGCCTGAGGCAAAACAATTAACTTCTGGGAATCTAAGATTTCTCAAACATAAAAGGATAAGTTAGAATATGCTTTCTAAAATCTTTTCACTCACTATCCTGATGTCCCTGTTTCTATGGTAAAAGGGCAGAGGATCCAAGGGGAGAGAAGGTTTAGATATACTTATTTTGCCACTTGAGAGCAGCAACCCTAGGCAAGGTCCTGAGGATTCTATGACATCAGTGTCTTCTGTGTAAAATGGGCTATTAGAACACATGAACGATGGTCTATGTGACTGCTCGGTGCAGCATCTGGCACATAAGAGATGCACAGTGATGATTTCTAGGGTACCTATCTCTGACAAATCTAAGGTTCTTCTGGCTCTGGCATGGGAGGAGATGAGCAAAGTACAGAGAAGCCCCTCTTGTTTGTTCAGGAGGACATTACCAGTATAGCTCTTATAGCATCCAACAGGACCAGGAGATGGGATGGTCAGAGCCTCAAGTACGTTAGGAATTCCTTTTTGATATCACTTTAACCCCTCCCTCCCCACAAAAAAAAGTCAAAATGAGTCAGGACAGCACCAAAATTAAATTTATCTCAATGCCACACAAGACTGAAAGGGCATGCCCTCTTCCATTAACCTTGTCTAACTAGGTTCAACTTTCTTACAGCCAAGCAACCAGATACGTTACATAAGGAAACCAACAGCACAACTCAAATCACACCATACCAGTAATTTAAAGAAAAGTAAGAAAATACTGCAAACAAAATAATCACTGAAATCCAAGAAATTGATTCTCCCTTAGCTGTTACCACTGAATACTTAATATTTCCAAATATTACCAAAGTATATTTTTTACTTTATTTTCTTCTCAGGCTGTGGAAAGGGTTTCATTTCATTTAGATGCTTGCATGGAGTCTGGGTTCCATTGTGGCCATTGTAGACTAAAGCATCTTCTCCTAGGACTGATGCACCTTTTTCCAGTCCCTCACAGAACAGTCAGTTGACTGATATTTTCAAAACTCCTGAGAGCCTACCAAACACATTAGACTATTACAGCACTGGTTGCATTCCCACACAGTTTAGAAAACAACAATTTCCCAAAGCCAAATGAGATAGTAATAGCTAACCTTTAGTGAGTTATAACTTTATATGCATTATCTCATTTAATTCTCATGATTTCAGAAATCAAGTACAACCACAATCCCTGTTTGGTTGATAAGAAAACAGAGGCTTAGAAAGAATTTATCCAAAGTAAACATATTTACTAGGCTGAGGAATCAGGATAATGAACTCATGTCTACATGCTTAAATAGCAGTTTAAGTACTGATTTCTGTATATGCCAAGACTTTTCAAGCAAAAGCTGCATACTTAGGAAGAACTAAATATTACAGTCTTGACAAAGGTTCTTATAAGCAGAAGTAGGAAGCGTCAGTCACTTGCGAACCTCTTCCAAGTCCCCACACCTGAGTCACAACACTGCAGACCAGTGATCTGGAGCCTGGTCTGGGTATGTATATTTTCATGATTCTGAGAGAAAGTAATCCTCATGATTTCTCATAGTGAAAAATATTGGTCCCAACTCACATTGCTCTTTTGCAGTTATAGAAAAAAAATTATATTTTGTCTGGGAAAGGGGCTATTTAGACAAACATAAGCAGACAAACATTTTCTGAATTCAGCCTCACCAGAATGTCAGTTAAATCAAATAGTTGTCTATATTAGAGTTTATCACCTGTAATTATAAAACTTAGTAAAGAAAAATTTCAAATAAAGAGTTTACTCATGACCTTATGATTCTCATAAGGGGCATGGGGCATGCGTGGCAACTGGCATGGATCAGGTCACTTATATAAACTGTTTCCTCTTTCAGAGAGTGTCATATCAAAAACCCTTGTCTCCTTGCAAAATGTAGACATTTAAAGAGGTGTCATCTATAATACCTAGGATTTCTCTGGGCTTCCTTACTGTATAAGGGATCTCATTTAAAGGTTTTAAATTTAAAGTATCTATTTAATGTTTCTAAATTTTCCTTTCCATTTTATCTTCTGTCCTTGCCTTCTTGGCACATTAGTACTAAAGTAAATGTGAACTCTCTTGAAGAACACAGCTTCCAATCCTTTCTGATAGCAGTGTATCACATTCATGTAAGTGTTCTTTCAGCAGAGTTTATAGCCTTGCATATCCCTTGGCCCTTACTCACAATCTCCTTGTCTTCTCTGTGGAATTCCTCACACTCAACAGGTTTGCAAGGTTTCTTTGTTCTTGGGTATGAATTAATATCTTTTATATCACAGTGCTACTTCAAGCTTGAAAGTTTTGTCTGGAATCCCAACTCTTTGAGGAGTTTCCCTTTGTCCCCATTTATTTCAGCTGGAAAAACTACCACAAATGATTTCTGGCCTGCAGTGCATTTTATGCTTCTTCCAAAACTAGCAATGCTAGAGGCTCACTGAAAACCCACCTTAGCTTGCCCAAGTACCCTTATCCTGAACTTGCTTTTCTTTATATTTTGATTATTCAGGTTATAGTAACTTCTATTCATTTTTTCCTACAGAAGTAGGGCTTGAAGTCTCTGTAGTATGCAAAGTCTTACCCATTTCATTCTGACTTCATCCTTAGCTCTCACCCATCTTGTCTTCATCTGGTCCCTCCAGTCCAGAACATACCTACTTACAGCTTTTGTACTTGCTGATCTCGCTACCTGGGAAGCTAGCTTCTCAGAGCTACACAAGGAGGGATGCTTTTCGTCCCTTCAATCTCAGGTCTGGTGTGCTCCCCATGCCACTCGTCATCAGTCTTCTGCTTTGTGCCTGAGCCCCCCCGTGCTATTTGACACTACCTCCATTTGTATGTTTCTTTTTGATCTTACTCTCCAGAAGGAAAATCAAAGCTCCATATGACAACTCTATGATTTCATTTTTACTAGTGGACTGACCTGTTGAGTATCTACTACACCCTGGCATGTAGTAGGTAGTCAACAAATATTTGCTCAGTGAAAATTTTATTTTCATTTCTTTATCAGCTTCTCCTGCCTCTTTTTGCAGGTCCTGTCAAGTTGCTAACACTTCAGCATTAGGCTTTTTCCTTTCTGCTGTTTTTTTCTCTCCTTTACACTATTCTTACCTTAGCTAAAAGACCAATCTGTATATATTTTTCCCTTTCATGTGGGAGAAAAAAATTAGAAAAAGCTATTTACTATTAACTGCACTATTTTAATATAAATTTAGATTACTTATCTATGTATGTTGATTTTTAAGAATAATCTGAGTCTGAGTACTAGGAAAGACTAAAATATAAAATGACACAACCTTTACGTTTTGGTTAAATTAAATCCACCCATTCTATTTTCACCCGCATGAGAATTATTCATCTTTCAAAATATTTTATTTAAAAAATATGTACATACGTAATTTTATATAAATGCTCAAGTTATAATGCCAAAGTTGCTTTGAATTTTTGATTATTCAGTTTCCTTTCCTAATTGACTCTGCCCATTCTTTTTTCTCCTCTGCTTCCATATCACAGGTAACCCATTTAGCAACTGAGTTCTATTATAGATTTTCTTATGTTTTTGTAACTATCCACGTATATACAGATGCAAACATGCTTATGTATACACATAGGCACATCAATCTTTTTGTCACCGTTTTTGAAAATTTTTGAAAAATGTACATCTTTTTTTCTTAGTCATTAACACCTTGTGTAAAGCCCTTCATGTCAACTATTATAGATAAAACTAAAATTTTAAATAATCTGTATAATATATTGTGATATTAATAAGAAACAATAAATTTAACCAATCCCTACTTAATTAACATTTAGTTTGCTTCCTGAGGTTTTTATTTTATTCAGTTTTACCACAAGAAAAAGGCTGTAATAAAAATAGCTTATAAATTATTTTAAGTTCAAGGGTAATATATTTTCAAATTTTAATGTATGTGTTGCCATGTTGCTTCTAAAGTGTTATAAATATTCACATTTTTACCAGAAAATTATGAAACTACTCTTTACTCAGGTCACCATGGCTATAAATGTTATAACTATTTAATTTTTATATTAATTTAATCATTTAATTTATGAAGTTGAATCATTTCATTCTTTTCAGTTATTTAGATGTTCTCTTATTTATCAATATCTTTTTTCATTTTTCTGCTGGGTTCTTTGTGAAAATGTGTTCTTTGACATTTTCAATATTAACTCATATAATAAATATTTTCTATATTAAGTACTGTCTTTGTTCAAAATAACCTTTACTAGGCACATTCACAATATTTTTAAGTTAATATATTTAATTTTTATTATTTAAATTTTAAGATTTTAGAGCTGATTAAAGTGGTTTTCCCTATTCCTAGATTATACATATGATCTTCTAGACTTTAATGAAAGTTTCTTACTTTTAAGTTTTGAACATTTGTACTTAATTCAAGTGAATTTAAAAATTTTGCTCAAAAACCCAATGTGCTATTAAGATAGTGGGCCAACTTTCAATTTTTTCCAAATGGATTATTACACATTTTATTCTTCCCCACCAAATTGAAATATCACCTTTGCCATATATTAAAATCTGATATATATCGCAATCTATTTTAATATTCTTGATTGTGTTTCACTGCTCTATTTTTCCATTTCTATGGCAATTCCAAATTGCTTTGATTATGTTTGCCATAGAATATTTTTTCTGATATTTAAAAAAACATGTCTCCTCAATATTCTTCTTCCTCATGGGTTTTTTTTTTTTTGACTGTTCATGGGCATTTATTTTTCCCTCTGAACTCGTATTCCAAAACAAATCCTGTCATCTGTTTCGCTAATATTTTCAGCAAATGAGCTATATACAACCAATGTTTTAAATGTACTCCTATTTAGTTTATATATTAATTTGGGTAGACCTGATCTTTAAATGATTAAAATTTCTCATCCAAAAATATGGTATATTATTCAATTTTTAGAACTTTAAAAATTTTTTAATGTAATTTAGTTTTTTAAATTTACTTTTTATATTATATTTTTCTTTTTAATCTTTGCATACTCTATTTTGGTCACTGCTCTAAAATTGACTTTTTTTTTCTCGCTTTAATTTCCAGGTGCTTACTGCTAATATTAAGAACACCAAGTTTTTTTTTTAATGCAACCTATTTTGAGTTACCAGTTAACCAAATTCTGCAATTAATTATAATAGCTATTTACTAGAGATTATTGATTTTCTTATAATAAAATCATATTATCAGCAACAAGAAGATGGTTTTGTCTCTTCAACATTACTACCAAATATACACTATTTTTTTTATTTACACTCATTATGATCCCTGAGACAAAATTGAACAATGATCAACAATAATAATGCTATCAGGCAGGGCTATCAAATTTTTGGTTAAAATGAGTTATTAGAACATTTAGTTTAGAATAGTTTGAGTTTGGTTTGAGGCAAATAGTCATTTTTAACATTATTTTTCATCTTTTTTGTGTAAGTATTTTTATTAATAATGCTGAAAAAATTTTAATCTATTAATATAATCATATAATTTTTTTAAATTTGTCGCTGTAATAGATTATGTTGATAAATTTTCTGATATTTAATCATACTTGCATTCCTAGAATAAATCGTTTTTCATCCTTTTTTAATGTCTTATTTACTCTAGGGTTTATCTAGAAGGATACTTGTTAGAAGTGTCTAGAAGAGTCAGTATATTGTTGTGTTCTATTTGATAATTAAAAAAAAATCCACCTCTGTATTCTCTGAATCTATATAAATGAGATGGATGATCTATTCATACTTACATTACTATTATTCAGTTTTGGCATTATATTTATGTCTATGAGCAAAACTGTAGATTTTCTGTGAGTGAATGAAAGAAGTACATAATGGAGAAATAAACACGTTTCTTAAAATATATAAAAGAAAAATGTCTATATTTATAACTGCAAGAGGGTTGCCTCTTGCATTAGCAAGTTATGTTTTAAATGAAGTGTTTGGTACAAAGAAATATGAATACTGAGACTTTTATTACAATACTTTTGTAATGAAGCTAAAATGTGAAAAAATTAATTTCTTCCATAATCTTTTTTTCTAATATTTTTCCACTAGCAACCTGTAATCATGAGTTTTGTTGGCATTATTGTGAAGTTTTAGAGCTAGAAAGAATATTAGAATTAATTTTTATTTTCCCCCTTAAGTTTATAGATTACCAAACTAAAATATACAAATATTAAGTCATATAGCTTAGGGAGAGCCAAGATGAGGAGTCAGATTTTTGCCCTCTAACTCGATCTATTTTCTGCTCTAGAATACTGCTATCCACCATTGCTCACAACTTTTGAAGACTTTGTAAAGGAATACAGGGAAGTCATAGAAATATTAAGAAAAGGAAGAAAGTTCTCATTCCTCTGCAAACTTTGAGTAAACAATTATGGTTAGTTATACTAGGTCATCTGACTTGTTCTCTGTGGAACAATTTATTAAAATTGAAAGTACTTATCTATTATGTTCAAATAATTTTAAAACCTACCCTTTAACCTTGGTTTTAGTGCTCTATTACTCAGCATAGATTGTTTCCTATGCAAGTGAAAAACAAGGATAAAGCTTCAAATATAGAACTGTTTGAACTTAGTGCATGTCCTCTTAAAATTACTATTTGGAAAGAGGAGCCAAAGTATATTTATTAAATAGAATCTTAGTTAATTTTAAAGCTGGGTTGTTTCTTTAGTTGCCTTATGTTAGAACTAAAGAGGTGTCTTCAACTTAGCATCCTGATAAAGAATTACATGTGTGTTCCAATACATTCAGTATGAACAGAAATTTAATTTAACTTGCCAAGGTATAATGCAATAGAATATTTTGAGGGTGGTAATTTTGGTAAAAGTGGGTAAAGGGGCTTAGGAAATGATCTTTTAGCTAAAGCTGTAGAAAACAGACTGTCACTGATTTGCAGAATATGTTTGGTGTTTATTTTAAACAGTTGGGAAATGTTTAGTGGGAGAATTTTTAAAATCTGCAGTTGTAGTCTTGGACATGATAGGGTTTGATAACTAAGAGATTCACCTTATGAAACCGCAATCCACAAACAACGTTCTCTTAGGTATTATAAGTTCATGTTTATATCAACAATTCCAAATATTGATTATTAGGTATTACAGATTTTACCTTAGAGACAAAATCCAGCCTTTCAGGTCAATTAGATCCAAGTTCAATTTAGAATAAAATTATAGTCAAACATTCCTTGGTGTGATTTATATAAATATAAATAGAATACCAAGCAGTTGAGTGGGGAGGGCGGAGAAGTCCTCTACATTTTTGATCCATTTTCAATGAAAATAATTATTTTATAGACATATAGTTATTCTGACATTATCACCTCTTTAGCTGGAAAATCACTTACCATGATGAGTTTTCTTCTACCATCTGTAGAAGAAGTTTTGCATAGAAGAGAAAAATTGTTAACAGTATAAAAAAGAAAAATGGTACTGGTAACGGCTGACCGAGTGTGAATACACTAGCTGCAGAAGAAACAATTTGATATTATTAGATTAGTGATAAATCTCATGACCACAAGTCAAGTCATAAGAAAAGATTTAAAAGAGCACTATTTTCAATTAAAATGCAGTAGTCATTTGTACTGCAGTAATCTAAGATATAACAAGTTTTTTTTCTCCCCACAACTATGCTATCTAGTGTGTTATTGTTGCACACAAAACTGAAGTTAAATCCTATGTTAAAGCACATTTTTTTTCCTTTTAGGAAGGCTACTTATTTTTAAAAACAATATCTAGATTATATGCAGGGTAGTGGAGTTAAGGGTTCTGTGTGTAAGTCTGAATCTCCAAACTATATAGACCAACAAGAACAAATAATGTCACATAAATATACCATATTTCCATTTTTCTTGTTACTTTATCTCAGTGAGAGTTGTTATAAACAGTTGGTATGCTGATATAATCTGACTAAAGTATTCTTTGGATAGGATGCAGTTGCCAGATTAAATTAGGGAGAATGTTGTGTGGAAATTTTGAAAAAGAAAAGCTGAACTTGTATATAATAAGAATAAGATAACTTATAGGTGTCAGCAATATGTGATGAAATACTGGTTGCCTGTACTCCAAGGCTCTAGGGTTCTGGGACAGAGGCAGGTTACTTCAAATGCTCAAACCTGTTTTTCCTGTTTGTTGCTGTCACCCTCAGGCATTCTAGAACAATAGGTTAGTTTTAAAGTCAGTTTAAATATGTACTGTCACAAAGCTAATGCATTTGCTTAAAATTGTTTTAAAATTCTATTTCTTCTTCCCACTGCTAATGTATTGTGTAGATAATGATAGAGTTGTTATTGTCCGATAATATTTACTGACTTATTTATATATAAAATTCATATGTGTATTTATACATATACATATACATATACATATACATATACATATACATATACATATACATATACATATACATATACATATACATATATTCAGCAATTTTGTCTCAGCCTAAGCACAGTAAGTAGCAAGCTAGAAACTGTTTTGAAAAGGAAACTTTCCATTTTCATAAGAGAATATAGATTTGCTGTAAAGCACGTGGGATTGGCTCTATTTTTCTCACCCTTCGGTTGCCAGAATTTCCATTCATTATCTCTCCGTCACAATCTTTTAAGCTCACTGGACATTACAATCTTAAGGCCCAAGAGGCAGAGCAGTTCACACCACAGCCTGAATCTGCTGGAAAACCTCTTGCTCTGGGCTCTACAAATTCAACAGCTGTAGGGGCTATTTAGCAAATAGATGTAATCCATTAGTAAATATTGTTTATGGTAATCAAAAGCTCCTTACGTGCTGTACCTCTTAGTTGTTGAGTGATACAAGATATAGCAATTGGCTATCTATAGCAAGGATACCTATTCATGCCTTAGATGATTACTCCCCTGGAAACTTCATTAAGGTCACAGGTTCCTGAATTTTTGTGGGGATTATCTTCTACCCTCAGTTTTCATTTTCTGCTCACCAGGTCTAGTTAATATGATTTCATCATTATGGTAGACCAGTAACAGGAATGTGAGCAAGGTCCTTGCAAGTGAGATCATGAAACAGACCTAAAAAGAACTGACATAGTTTGACGTAGCTCTGAGGTAAAGGAATGAAGATATACTGCTGTCCCTGCACAGTAAAAGGAAACTAGTCCTTGTGTTTTAGACAGTTCGCAGGAGAAGGCTATTTTTTTTTTTTTCAGACAAAGGGCTGCATACTAGGTTCCAGGAGTTCTTTTGATTTACTCCAACAAAAGCAGAACTTCTGGAATAGCAGGGTCAGTGGAATCAATACCCGTTTTAATTTATAAGACCTTGTCATTCTCCAAGACTTTTTTTGCTCCCACTTTTAAAAATTTTACTTACTTTTAACAGCTTTATTGATTTATATGTAATTGATACATAAAGAATTGCACATATTTTCATTGAGTATAGTCTGACGAGTTTAGATATATGTAAATTATATGATACCATTATCACACTCAAGGTAACAGATATATCCAGCACCTCCCAAAGTTTCCCATATCCCATTGTTAGGTAGT
Source organism: Eidolon dupreanum (assembly GCA_028627145.1). Classification (NCBI taxonomy): domain Eukaryota; kingdom Metazoa; phylum Chordata; class Mammalia; order Chiroptera; family Pteropodidae; genus Eidolon; species Eidolon dupreanum. The sequence goes on from CM053513.1 coordinate 42,732,033, forward strand.
TAGTCATGAGCAACAGGAGCCAAGGCCCAGCTCTGTAATCATAGAAACTTCCCTTGAAGACTTTCCTTAAGGACCTCCCAGAAACACCTCCCTTTTAGGGTAATAAATTAGCCCAAATCCTAGAGCACAAAGGCCATAAAAGCTGCTGGCTAAACCAGCTACAAATGCATGCACAGAAAGTACTGCCCATAACTTTAGCCTCATTATACCATTATAATCTCATGACTGTGCCTGGAAGTTCATAAATTTATAACAGACTGAATTCTGGGTAAACACATGTGCGGTAGGCAAGGAGTTACATAGCAGCCAACTGTCAGTCTAGGTGACCTCACATAGGGATCATCTAGGCCCTCCCATCACAGCCCAGATATGAACAGACCTTCTTATTTCTGCATTGTTACAACTCTCCTGGCTGGTAGCCTGTCCCTTTCTTTGGGGTGTACTATCTTATCTCTTTATCTTCTAAATTCCACGAGGCTTCAGCCTTCCTTAGCTCTGCTCTTCTTCTAAAATGTACTTTCACTACATCTTACTTTTTCTCAATCTCTCCGACCTGTAATTCTTTGCTCTGTCAGCGAGGAAGAACTGAGGAACAACACACAACGCCACAGTACTCCACTATATTCCACTGTTCTCCTCTGTCTCCCCCACTCCGCTGGGGTGACGCCAGATTTCACCTCACTCCAGCGGTGACAGCATTGTTTTTGTTTTGTTTTGCAGTAAGAACACTTAATATGAGGTCTACCCTCAACAAATTTTGAGGTGAGAAGTGTTATGTTAACTGTGCTGCTATGTTGTGCAGTCATGTGCAGCATAACGATATTTTTCGGTCATTGCTGGACCGCGTATGACAGTTGTCTCATAAGATGATAATGAAGCTGAAAAACTCCTGTTGCACAGTGTTGTCATAGCCATGTTAACATCTTAACACCAAGTATTACTGTTCGGTTCAGGGCTCAGTCTAATGACTAGAAATGCCTGGGAACACTCACCGGGCCCTGTGAGCTTCCAACAACAGTCTCCCCTTTCTAAACCACTATTAGACTAGATGGGCCCTTGTGATTCTTATGATTGCAAGATGCCCTTCAGCAATAACCATTAGAAAACCTTTAATAAAAATTTATTCCTTTCTTACAGGCCCTGGAGCCTACAAAGGCAAGCCAGGAGGTCCACAGTGAGGTCCTGGGGTGGCAGGAGAGAGAGAGAGACAGAGAGACTGAGAGAGGGGAGGCTCTCCTGATAGTGAACAATGAGAGGCCTGGGGTTCTGCTTTTATTAGGGTAAAGGGTTGGGGCCTAGGTTTTTGCTACCTCATGCTTTATTTGTGAATTTCGAACCTAAGAACTGGAATTTAAAGAGTTGAAAGAAAAAAAATGTAGCCCAAATGGTCGGTTATTGAAATCAATCAAGATCTCTAGAACAAAAGAGCCTCCCTGGGGTTTTTTATCTAGTGTGTGGCTGGCAATGTGTTTATTTGAGGCAGCTTTTTAATGAAGGGGATGCCTCTTTATAATGGATGACTTTTTGAAGTGGATACCTTGACAATTAAGTCAGACTTTACAAAAAGATGAGCTAACTGTTTGGGCTTACACTACAATTACTCTCCTGTTTGTGGTAATGCTGGTATAAACATTTCTATAAAAGTGCAACACATACAAATACAGTAGTAGGATGTGCCATTTAGGTTTATGTAAGTTGCACTATGATGTTCACACAATGAAGCATTTTTCAGAACATATCCCTGTGTCATCTTTGGGGATGTTCAGAGTTTGGTGTTGCCCCAACGGCAGAGGGGAGAGAAAGAGATAGGGACAACGGTGCAGGGGTATAGTTAGCATTTTCTCTTGGTTCTTCCTCAAGTGACACAGTGAAGAATCACATCATTGAGATTTAATAGTTTTATTAAAAGTATATTTTAGAAAGACAAAGAATGCCCCAAGGAGGCTCATGGTCCCAGCACTATAACCAACACAAAGAAGCCAAAAGGACCACAAAAGGGCACAAAGGCCACAAAAGGCTACCAAAAAGAAGAAGATCCAAAAGTGGGAATGTCTGCCTTATATTTGGGTCATGGTGGGTGGTTCCAAAGGCATTACTAGGTGATTGGCAAGTGAGGTCATTTTGATTGACATCTGGCTGCTATATAACTTTGCCTAGAGCACATGTCCTTACCTAGAATACAGTCTGCTATAATTAGATTTATGATCTTCCAGGCATAAACATAGAGTTATAATGAAGCTTAAATTGTAGGCAAATTATGGTAGTACTTTCTGCATAGGTGTCTGTAGCTGGATTAGGCCAGCTAAGACTGTGACCCTCCTGTCCTTTGTCTCTGGTGATGCAGAGGGATTCTCTACCACTAGGGTGTTCTTTGGGCAGTCTCTGGACTGGGCCCCTATTTCTTTGTTCCCCCTGTTGCTCATGTCTGACTAACTACATAACACCTGTAGTTAAGCAGCTCATGACTGTATAAATGATCTCTAGAATGTATTCATCTACTATAACTGAAGTTTTATACCCACGGAGCTACAGCTCTACATTTCCCCCACTCCCTAGCTCCTGGCAACTACTATTGTACTCACTGCTTCTATGAGTTTGACTATTGTTGATACTTCATATAAGTAAAATCATGCAGTATTTGTCCTGTGACTGATTTATTTCATTTATCATAATGTCCCCTAATCAATGCGTGTTGTCAAAAATGACAGGATTTCTTTCTTTTTAAAAGCTGAATAATCCATTATATGGATATACCACATTTTTTATCTTTTCATCTGTTGGCAAACACTTGGTTTGTTTCTATGTTTCAGTTATTTAAATAAGTACTGCACTAAACATGGGAGTGCAGATATCACTTCAAGATTCTAATTTTAGTTCTTTAAGTCATAAACCCAGAAGTGGAATTGCTGGATCATATGGTAGTTCTATGGTTAATTTTTTGATGAATCTCTATACTGCTTCCACAGCTGCTGCAGCATTTTACATGACCACCAAGAGTGTGCAAATGTTCCAGTTTCTCCACATTTTCACCAGCACTTATCCTTTAAAAAAAATAATAGCTGTCTGTCTTCTTTACATTACAAATAAGTAAATTTGGATGAAAAAGAATCAGCAATTCTGTGTTTTTGAAGTCTTTGATGGTGGCACTAATCTCTATAATGCCTCCAAGGATATGATAATTGCTTTTGGTTTACTATCCTGGTGGGGAGAAGTTAAATGATTTTTATTTTGCAATTAGAGTTGACATTCAATATTATTTTTTATTAGTTTCAGGTGAGTCTACGGCCTTGCCACACTGAACAAGCCCAATCCTGTCTGATCTCGGAAGCTAAGCATGGTCGGCCTGGTTAGTATTTGGATGGGAGACCACCTAGAAAGGGCAGGTGCTGTAGGTGTAACAAATTAAAAAAAAAAAAATAAGGGATTGTAAGCTGACCAAGTCCTTGCAATCTGTGAGGTCAACCAAGGGTTGCCTTGCCTAAAAAAAAAATTTAAAAAAATAATAAAAAATAAAAAACAAATAGTTTCAGGTATACAGCATAGTAATTTATGAAGTGATCCTCCCAATTAGCCAAGGACCCAACTGGTAGTAAACACAGTTATTTCAGTATTATTGACTATATTCCCTACGCTGTATTTTACATCCCCATGACTACTTCCAATTTGTTCTTCTTCATCTTTTCATCTTTTTCACCCAGCCGTTCAACACCCCTCCCATCTGGCAATCACCGGGTTGTTCTCTATATCTATGAGTCTCTTTGTTTTATTTGTTTGTCTATTTTGTTTAGATTCCTCATATTAGTGAAGTTATATAGTTTTTGTCTTTCTCTGTCACTTATTTCACTTAGCATAATCCCCTCTAGGTCCATTCATATTGTTGCAAATAGTAAAGTTTTATTTTATTTTTTATGGCTGAGTTCATTATGTATATGTACCACTTCTTTTTTATCTAATTGTCTATTGATAGGCACTTAGGTTGTTTCCATATCTTGGCTATTGTAAATAGCACTGCAGTGAATATAAAGATGCAGAAGTTACAGAATCTTTAACTAGGCTCTTTCTATTCTAATAGCACTAATTCAATGGGTCAGGGAACTGTTTGGTACCTGAGATTTTTGTTTTCTTTTTTTTTTTTCTTTTTTAATTTAGATATTTCCCACATGACTTATAATAATTTAACTTCTTTGGGTATACTTTATGTTTAAAGCTACATATTCTAGCAGCTAGTTTACATTTTAATTAGCACTGCTTTTAGGTAAGAGAAGCTCTATTTTCTATAGGTTCAGGGTAATATACTTAATATACCCTAGTCATTATTTTAACTTTTTCATGAAGGCCAAGGAAAAAATTTTAATGTTTTCACACTTTTTTTTTTCTCTTCTGGGTAAGATCACGAGAGTGTGTGTGTGTGTGTGTGTGTGTGTGTGTGTGTGTGTGTGTGTGTATGTGTTCATGTTAGGGATCTTTAAATAATTAAAATATCTCTAAAGATATGCTTCCTATCTATAAAGTAATAAAACAAAAACTAATGCAATGTAATCAATTAAATATTTCACAAGCTCAGTTTGTAATTTCTTAATGTTTTCAATCCCTTCAAAAGTAGACATAATGTAATAGATTGGTTGCAAAATATTATTACAATTCTTTCTCTCTCCTTCTCTCTATACCCCTTTCTATATGAAATTATAGATTCTCTCATAAAGAGGTAAAGATTTCCCCTATCCTTTGAATTTAGGTTGTGCTCAAGACTTGTGTCTTTGTCAACAGGAAGTTGTGGTATTCCAGGTCTAGAGGCCTTATGACTTTGATTCTCTCCTCCTTCTCTGCCTTTATCTTGAGAACATGCCCATGCCCCAGCTAGAGAATGACACTTGTAGAGACACATGGAGCAGAGCTAACTTAGCCCAGCTGTCCTACTATAATCCTCAGTCATGTGAAAAAGCCCAGTCAAAATTAGCAGAGCAAGCCTACTGCTGACCAAAGGGGCATGGGTGAGCCCCACCAAGCCAGTTCAGATTAGTAGCATTTCCAATAGCTTTTAGAGCAAAGAAGACAGTATTATAGGTCTCTGTGATTGTATAGTTATTGGTTACAGAGCATTTCTGTAGCAACTGATAAGTACACACAATGACACAAAAATTAAAAAACTGCATAGAAATTATACTAAACTCAAAAAGTATTTTTATTTAGCAAGCTCAGAAAAGTAGTGTTCCCAAGTCTTTGATCCTTTTTCTAAATATACAGTGCAAAGCCTTCATAATAATTTAGGGAAAATTTAGAACATTTGCTTTTATAACCAAAAGCATATTTGTATTTCTTTTTCTTCCAAAAGTCTTTAGGCAACACATAAAAGCCAGAAGAATTTATTCATTTCTTACATTTTTATATTCTACTCTTACTTGCTGCCCATGTTGAAATAAACAAGGCAATTTGAAGAAATAAATGGTTTCTTTTTAATACTGCTATGAAGCAGGAAAGTTAGCATCTAAAATAATTGCTTTGAAACAACTAAAGAGAAAAAACTTTTTAATGTATTTTGGGGGTGTGGAGATACTCTGAAGATAAGTAAGAGAAAAATGTTATGAGTGGAAAGCAATGCAGTTTCAAGCATTTGACATGCAAGTTGTCAAAACAAAATATTAGTTGGCATAAATAAAAATAAAAGCATCCTGCAGTATTGCTTCAAAAAAGCAAGAGTGGTTATTTCTCAGTAACCCCACTTTAACACAAGACCAAGCAAAGTTTTCCAGCTGGGGCAAATAGGACATGGAAAAATCTATGAGAAGAGGAATTCAAGTTCAGGAAATCCCCTTCTTTCAAATAAGATGTGCTAGCCACTCTATTAGGTGCTGAGGATAGTCTTGGCTAAAGGAAATGGTTATTAGTCTGTGTGAAATGCAGAATAAAAGTGTATACAAGATGTGAGCAATAAAATTTGCCTAGATGGTCAGAGAATGAGTCCCAGAGGAGGAAATAAGTGACTGGGTCTTGAATTATGTTTGTAGTTTGTCAAATAGAAAAAAAGGGGGGCGACAGTAGTAAAAAGGAATAGCATATGCAAAGGCATGGAGATGTGAATACATAAATCATAATGGAAAAGCTCCATTCACCAGGAAAGGAACATAGACGTGCTCTGGGACAGAAGAGGATGGAGATAAAATATGATAGTCAAGATGTTATATTAGTTATCTATTGTTGTAGACAACCTAACCCAAAACTTAGTTGCTTAAAACATTTATCTCAGAGATTGGGCATGGTTTAACTGTGTCCTCTGCTTACCAGCCTTCAGCGAAGGAAAATAACAGAGGCATGGTCTTGATGCAAGATGGGGCAAATCCTCTCACTACACTTGCAGAGAAAGGATCTTTGGCTTGGCCCAGGAAAGATTTCAAGAGCAAGCCAGACTTAGAGACAAAGGAAAGTTTATTAGAGAAGAAATAACTCCACAGACAGAGACATGGTCTCTCAAAATCGGAGAATGAGATCCTGAGTGTTTGAGGAACTGGGGTTATATTAGTTTTCCTTTCATGGTCTGGGTATGCAGCAATAAAGGAATGAGAGAATAGGTATTACTCATCTCAGCATGAATCTTCCTGTAGGTCCCTGTGGTCTGGCCATATGGCTGACCAGCCAGGTTCCCATGTCTGGCAGCACATAGCAAGTTCTAAATACAACCTAGTTTAATAATTAGTCAATTTGTGTAGTTCTCGTGTCTCTTTCCTATGTTAGTCTTATCTGGAGTCAACAAGGAAAGGATCTACTTCCATGCTTGTGAGGAAGATGTTGTTTCTTGTGGACTATTGGTCTGAAGTACCCCTCAGTTCCTTGCCACTCTTCCTAGGCAGCTAACAACTTATCAGCTTGGTTCATCAGGGTAAGCAAGCAAGAAGAGCCCAAGACTATGAGCAAGAAGGAAATCACAGTTCTTTATAACCTAATCTCAGAAGTGATTTCCATGACTTTTGTCACATTCTATTCATTAAAAACAAGTCATTAGATCCCACCCCCATTTAAGGAGAGAGATGCTTATACAAGGGCATAGATACTAGGAGGCAGAGATCATTGAGAGCTATTTTAGAAACAGCCTCCAAAAGATAGTAAAAGTAATTCCATCCATCCAGGAATAACAGTATTCTGCAAAAAAGGTGAGTGATAGTTAAATAAATATAAAATTGGTGAAGTAGGCAAGTGGCAAATTGTGGGAGATATTTTAGTGTCCTAGTGGAACAATAGAGAGCTTGCATAAGAGAGGACGCATTGATCCCTGTGCTTGAGACTAAGGAATGCTAATGTTTTTCACTAGAGGAATCTAGGAACAAAATGGCCTCAGGTGCCTCCCCAAAGGCCTGGCAGCTTGCAGATGCATATAGCACTAACCACAGTAGTGGGGCTCTTGCTCCCTACTGGTACCTTACAGCATGCTGCTCATAGAGGGATGCTCACAGCCTCACCTGCCCACCAAATATGAAAGGGATAGGAGTAGGCAAATGATAGAACAGTACTGATATATCCAAGGTGCCAGTGGCCACAGAGAGAAATCTGAAACAAAACAACTACACAGGTGGCTCAGAAACACTAAACTACTGGACATGATAGAAGCAATTTACACAATAATAGTACTAAGGACATTAACAAAATTAAATTAGAGCATGAAAATACTTTATAAAAATATTATTTCTGAATCAAATAATTCTGTAAGCAAAGGGAAAGAAACAATGTTAATATTTGAGAGCTGAATCAGTGAATATCAAGTTAGAGAAATAGTTCTCTGAAAAAAATCAGAGAAAATATAGAATGACATGGAAATAATGAAGGATACCTAATATGCAAATAATATAAATTCTAAATGGAGAATGGAGAAATAACAAGTAATTATTAAATAAGAGAAGAGCAGGTCCTTGGTTTGAAGGAAGGAAGGAAGGAATAAATAAATAAATAAATGTGCGCGCGCACACATACACGCACATGTGTGTGTATATATATATGACTTTTTAAATAATATCTCCAATATTAATTTTTTAAATAAACTCTTGGTCACGTATTAGTATAATTATGGAATCAGATAAAAAATATCCTATTATAAATAATAAAAATTCATCTAAGAAGTTACACACTTTTCTCTAATGCACTCTACTCTAGCCAAAGTGGTGTATTTGCTGTTCACCGAATGCATCATGCCACCATTCACAGTCATTTCTTTCTACTGGGAGTATTATTTCTCCAGTAACAGATGGGCTAAGTGGTTTGTATTGGAGGGCAAAAGGGAGTGCTCTATTACACCAAGGCAACATCAGGATACTGGAATCATCCCAGGCAAACCTAGCCCTGTGATCACTCAACCAAATCTCCAGAAGGCTCACCATTGCACTTCCTTTGGGACTCTGCTCAAGCATTAACTTAAAAGCTTCTCTGATCACCCTACGTGAGATAGCAATCACCATCTCCCCTGAAATTCTTATTTCCTCTTACCCTACTTGATTTATTTTCTTTTGTATTATGCTTTTTACTTGTTTGTTATCTCTCCCCACCTCTAATAGCAGGGCCTTCTCTGTTTGATGACTGCCTTATCCCAAGTAACTCGAACAGAATGGTACACCATAGGTATCCTCATTCCAGATGACTTTCAATGAGGGAAATATATAACTTCTATTTCATCCAAGATTTAAGCCTTGAAGTAAATGAAGGTTTCTTTTTTAAAAGGAGTTTATCAATTAGCATCCCTAAAATGTTGTTTATTTTGTCAGTCTTTTACACCAAAACTGGAAGTGCAACAGATCTTGACAGGCACCCACTTGAAACCCTCATTTGAAGGAGCTTACTCTTCAGATAAGAACTTCATCAGCAACCATCATCTCTCCTAGCACAGATGTGTCCCGATTTTTAAGTCAAACTTTCCATAGTGCTTTAATTTTTCACTTGATTCCATATGCTTATTTTGCTATGGCAGTTCTTTCATACATTTTCGCTCTTAGGGAGCCAGCATTAACTGATATTTTCTTATAAAAACTAGATTTGCCTCAGAAGATATTTTACTCAAAGTGACTGTAAATTAAGTTTAATTTTCAATCTCCACATAGAGATTTTGAAGGTCATTTATGTTGTGTGTATATGTTGTTGAGGTGGTATGGTAGTGACATTTCTTCTCTTCCATTCTTAAAAATATGCATATATAGTAAGGACAAAAATGGTATCTGATCTCTTACAATCTATAATTAATGTGTTATCTCTAAACATTTGTTCCTTAAGAGATGCCATGGGTTATCACGCATAAATTATCATGCTTTAGTTCTTTGGAATTCTTCAATGTTAGACTGTCTTACGCATCATTAAAACATAATTTGAAAAATCATGTTCTTCTTAACTGCAGCTGCCGTATTGTAATAAAAGTTGACTATGCTGATTAACCATCCATGTTTTATTTTAGAGTGATAATTTGCACACATAATACTACTAAAATTTTCATAAGTTTATCTAATAGTATTTGAAAGCTTACATTATTTTTTTCCACTAAGACTAAAGAAACGAAGATGTCTAAGGCCAAATCCTTTTTCTTCCATACATTTTTTTAACCATTTATTTTGAGATAACTAGATTTACATGCAGTTGTAAGAAGTAATACAAAGAAATCCCATGTATCCTTCACCTAGTTTCCCTCAATGGTAACATTTTACATAACTATGATATAATACAATACCAGGAATTTGACATTGGTGCAATCCACCAGTTTTACATAAGTGTGTTTAGTTTTATGCAATCTGATAACATGTATAGATTTGTTAGACCACCACCACAGTCAAGGTACAGAACTGTTCCATCACAAGGATCCCTCGTGCTACTCTTCTATAGCGACAGCCACCTCCCACCTCTCAACCTCCCTAAACCCTGGCAATAACTAATCTATTCTTTTCAAAAATGTTGTACATGAAGTCATACAGCATCAAAAAATGAGATTAATCTTTTTCACCCAGTATAATTCCACTGAATTGCTTTAGAATCTTTGTCAAAAATCAGTTGGGCATATTTGTGTGGGTCTACTTCTGGGTTCTCTGTTCTGTTCCATTGATCTATATGTCTATCCCTCCACCAGCACCACCCTGACTTTTGAATGCAGCTGTGTAGAGAGGTTTAGTATCAGGTAGAGTAATTCTTTCCACTTTATTTTAATTTTTCAAAGTTGTTTTAGCTATTCTAGATCTTATGACTTTCCATATAAAATATAGAATAAACTCATCTATGTCCATAGAAAAACCTTGTGTGGCTATTGATAGATATTGCAATAAACTTATAGATCAATTTGGGGAATCTTGACCTTTCTTCCTGAAATGATTCCTACATGTACCACATCATTTTTATGTTTTACTTTTACTGTACCACCTTGAAAGCTTTATTTCAAGAAATATTCTTTTCCCTCCAGTTGATTTACTTTAGCACATTATTTTAGCAATTCTTCAACTATATTAAAACTTTTAATCTTTTCAATAAATAGTGATGCAATAATTGGATATCCATATTCAAAAGAAAAAAAAATCTCAACCCGTATGTATACCTGATACAAAAATTAACTCAAAATGGGTCAGAGACCAGAACATAAAACTTCAAGCAATAAAACATCTAGAAGAAATTAGGAGGAAATATTCATGATCTTGGTAAGGAAAATACAATATTTATAAATTGGAATTCATATAAATTAGGAACTGCTTTTCAAGAGCCAATGTTGAGAGAATGAAAAGGCAAACAAAAGATTGGGAGAATATTTTTGAAAACCCACATCTGATAAATAACTTGTATCTAAAAGATATAAATATTTTATTTTATAAATATATAAAAATATAAATATATAAAAATCTCTCAAAACTCAATATTAAGAAAAGAACCCAGTAAAAGCTTGGCAAAAGATTTAAGCAAGCACTTCACTGAAGAAGATATATATAGAGAGAAAATTAGCACATGGAAATATGCTCACCACCATTATTATTAGGAAAATTCAAATTATGATATATATCTACATACTTATTAAAATGACTAAATTTTTTTAAAAGGATAAAACCAAGTGCTAGTAAAGATGCAAAGCAAATGAAACTTTCATATAATATGGGTGAGAACACAAAATGGTATAGCCGTTCTGGAAAACAGTTTGGGTGTTTCTTATAGTTAAAGATACATTTATAATATGTCCTAGAAATCTCATGCCTAGTATTTTTCCAGGTGAAATGAAAACCTTTAATTAAGACAGAAAACTACAGCAATGTTATAGTGGCTTTATTAGTAATTGCTGCATACTGAAAAAAATTCAAATGTCCCTCACCTGGAGAATGTATAAAGAACTGTGGTACATCTACACAATGGAATACTACTTAACAATAAAAAAAAAAGAATGGATTATTGATACACACAACAATATAAATTGTTTTGTTTATATTATTTTTACTTGAAATCTCAAATGCATTGCTCTAATTGAAATAAACCAAACTCAAAATGCTGCGTGCCATATGATCCCACTTACATAATATTCTTGCAAATGGAAAAATACAGGGACAGAAGACAAACCACTGGTTGCCAGTGGCTGGAGTTGGTGAGGCAGGATAAACTACAAAGTGGTACATGAAGAATTCTGTGAGTTAATGGACTCGTTTTATATCTAGATTATGATGGTGATTATATGACTGTGAACAACTGTCAAAGCCTACAGAACTATACCTTAGAAAGGTAAATCCTACATGCAAATTATTGTCAATTAAAAATGATAAATTAAAACTTTACTTCTAATCCAATGACCTTAACTCTTTTTTCATTATTCATATACCCAACAGATTCTATTGTCTAGACTTGATTCTAGGTTATTCATTATCATTAGTTCCTTATAAATACTCCTAACTCATTTACTAGCTCTTCTATTTTTTAAACTAAACTTCTTATTTTGGGATAGTTATAAATTCACTTGCAGTTTTAAGATCTCTCCACAAAGACATTCTGTATTCCCTTCATACAGCTTCTCTCATAATATCTATAGTACAATTGATAGAGTCAAGATACAGAGTGTTTCCATCCAAAAAGATCTCTCATTTTCACTTTGATAACCACATTCACTTTGCTCTCATCTGCACCCCTCCAACCTCTGCAATTCACTAATTTGTTTTCATTTTATAACCATGAATTTTAAGAATGTTAAAAAATGGAAACCTATAATATATAATCTTTTGGGATTGGCTTTTTTTTTAAACAGCAAATACCCTTGTGATTTATCCATGTTGTATATATCAATAATTCATTTCTTTTTGTTGCTAGGTAATATTCCATGATACAGATGTACTACAGTTTGTTTAACCATTTATTCTCTATTACCAGGTAGACATAGCAGTCTGGGCTTCTCAGCTTCTGTTTATATCCAGGGGTAAATGAGTGGTGATTATTGCTGAGTAGCAGTGGGATCCTGGTTCTCAGTAGCCCTCTATTGATACTACATTACTGCTTCCCAGGAGCCATCACTGGCACTAACGGGAAAGGGCTTGTTACTGCCCTGCAGTGATGAAGGTCCCAGCTCCACTTTGTTTTCTCTGACACTACCATGGTGAGGACTCAGGTACCTTTCCAGAGTATCATGAGAGTGAAAGTGTAATCCACTTTCTTTGCCTTTGCTGGCATGGGCATAGATGGGGCTACAGTTTTTTGTGAGGTGCTTGTTTGGAGTATGGTAGTTATTGTTTAAATGTTTGCTGCTTCACTATTCTGTGCCATTTCTGGTTCTTTAGTTGGCGCAGATTTTGAGCACCCATTGACATTTCTAGGTTACCTCCTCCTTCAGTCTTAAGATGAAAATATATGAAGCAAAAGGAAGATTCAGGGAACTCTCCACTCTGTTATTGCTAGTCTCAATATGCTTAGCTTGTCTGCCTTCTCTCTATTATTCAGACTCTTCATATATTTGTTTTATGTAATGTCCAGGGTTTTTAGTTATACATAGTGAGAAAATTAGGGGAAAGATATCTACTCTGTTTTTCCAGAAGCAGAAGTTTTCTCTTAGTTTATTCTCTTGGGAAAAACTCTGACTAGAGCTAAAACCTAGTGTCTTTTTAATTTGTGCTTACATGGAGTAGCTTGATTGTGCTGAAGAAAATCACAGTCATATAACCAATTGATCTTTTAATTTCATTAACCTAGATTCTACAGGTAGACTCAATCTTTGCCTTTAATTCTACATTTCTCTGACAAGTTCTATTTTCTTTTTTTCAGATAATAATTTTGTAAGTTCTCTTTCTCCTTTGAATTTCTAGTAAACTCTTCCCTACCTCATTCTCAACTGATGACTTTCTTTCATCCATACTCTATTTTATCCATTCTAAGAATAACTATAAATATCTAAGAATATCCATGATTGAGGGCATGTCTTAGAATTAGTGGTACCTAACAATTGCCGTCAGAAAGGTTATAGTCATGACATAGTTGTGATTGTTAACGTTGGACAGGCAGTCTTAGCTATTGATACTGTGGTCATTTCTCTATCTAAATCTAAAAGTGTACTGTTAATAAGTTCAAAATAAAATTATAAGAAAAAAGTGTTGAGTGTTTAATTGTCAACATTTTTTTCTTAGCAGTATATAAAATAAGGTTGCATCTTATAATTTATGACATTTCACATTTGATGAAACATAATATATTACTGTAATATCAGAAACTATAAATGATCTGAGATGTTACCCATTTGTCCAAATATGTTTCTAGGTAGGTAAGAAGGTAGATAGGCAGATAGATTAGATAATAGATGATAGATAATAGATAGATAGATGATAGATAGATAGATAGATAGATAGATAGATAGATAGATAGATAGATAGGAAGATGGATGGATACTTCAAACGCATGAAGTGTCGGGGTCAGAGAAAAGGGCTCTATTTATATTCACAGGAAGACAGCAGCCGGATTAACATTGCAGTACAAGTCTCCTATGCCCAGCAGCCCTGCAGGTTGGCAGGATATGAACCAGATGGAAAAATGCTATACAAAATTGACATTTCATTTGATAAGGGAGGGAAACAGAAAAATATTTTTTCAGGTTATAAAGAGAAAAACCAATTTACCTCTCTAAGTTGGAGAGTTTCTTGAAGAAGTAGTGGAAAGAATCTGTAATCTAGCTATCTAATATATAAATCAATCTTTTTTAGAAGCCCAATATGTCCAGTGTCTTTAATTTTTACAAACTAGATATGTCTCCAATGGCCTGTGATTCATCTTTTTTGAAATATAAGCCCATATGAAGATAATACTAAAGTCTTCCTGAAAATCTCTGAAACATTCTGTTGCTTTTGGAGTTAACCTAAATGCCTATCCCAGAATGTCACTATTTGGCTCTTGGGGAGATAGTATGAGGTTTATTAGCCTTTATTAGCAATTTACTCTATCATCAGGGAGAAAAATGAGTACAGAGCTAATCTAAATATTTTTAAGGGGAAGTAAAAACAAACATATATATATATATATATAATTTATATTTCAGAGAGTTGAGGCTTTTTGTGTGTGTGTGGGAACACTGAGACATCCAGGGAAAATTTGTTTTCCCACAGTTACCTTATGCTAGAATGAAACTCTTTCTTACTTTCATCAGTCATCCAAAGATAGAAAGTACCAATTTGTTGTAGTGTCAGCTTTATTAAACTGGGAACTATGTTTCCTAGAATATCCTTAACCTATACACTTGGATAAGAGGAGAAATCTTAAGAACTTAGGGAGGTTAACGGAAACCAGTAGCCATTATCCTTGAAAGGACTTACGGGTAAGAGGCAGTGACAAGTTGATAAAAAAGTACTCAGCTTTTCCTCACTCCGCTCTGCTCCTCACATTCTTCTTCCTAGCTGCTGACCTTGAGGACCAACAAATAGTAGCCATATGGAGACAACAGCCTCCTATAGACTTCTCTACTATTCTGCAGCACAGATTCAGAATGATTGATTAGTGGCTTTTTCTATGATCCTCCAACACTCTCCTCTGCAAATTCACTTCCAAGTAACTCCCACTCTTATGTAAAGCAGAGACAGGCAAATTACAGCCATTTAAAAATTTTTTTATTGGAACATATCATGCCTATTTGTTTATGTGTTGTCTTTGGCTGTTTTGTGCTGTACAGCCAAGTTGAATAGTTGTGACAGAGACCTTTTGGCTCACAAAATCAAAAGTCTTTATCTGGCTCTTTCAAGAAAAGTTTGCTGACCTCTGGTATAAAGTATAATTCTTATTATAGATACGGTCCTTCCTGACTGATCCCTTAATGCTACACTATCTAACCGGGATGTATAAGGCACGTAGCTAATCATTTGTTTAGTAATTCTTAGTTGCCTCCCTTTAAAGAGGCCAAGAGTACAATAAATGATTGGAGAGAATCTCACTGGAGAAAATTGGCAAAGGGCTGTGGCATTTTTCTTTGCCCACTATTCCTGCATCCCACTACTGGATATACACATACTTCATAAGCAGGAGACAGGGATATTTATATTAACATCAAGCCTAGTTTAGGAGTGGAGTGAAATGAAAATAGATTTAAGAAGACCACTGTGACTTTGAGACTAAAGACTTATAACTGACTTGGACTTAATAAGCAAGAAAGAGGCTGTCTGATGCTGCTTATGGTAGTAAATTGGCAACAGTGTTTGGAAAGTAATTGCACTCCCAGTGCAACTTCAGTGAGGATGGATGCTTCATAGGGAACAGATATAGAAACTGATGTAGAGACATCAATGAGGGATCGATTTAGAAAAAAACACCTTCCAAAATGGCTTTCTTCAAGGAATAGAAGGCACTCTGCAAAACGATCAGAAGTGTTTCATCCAATGACTAAGCCAAAGGGGTGAGTGACTTCCCTCAGAGTCAGTTCTTATTTCATCCCAGTCACACTTTCTTCCTATTCACTCTAGCAAAGATAATCTTGTCCAGTTCATCCAGAATCTTTATTTTGACAAATCTAGTGATCACTCTGGTTCTCTTCTTACTCAATTTCTTAGCAGCATTATCAACTTTCTCCTCTTTGACATAATTTCCTATCTTGTCTCTGTAACACCATAGTCTCTTGGTTTTTTGTTACCTCACTTGTTAGTCTGAGCTCTTCTGCCCAAACTCTAAATAATGGAGGACCTTGAACTTGACCTCTCTTTCCTATTTACCAGCTTTCCCTATGTGACTTCACCAGATACCATAAGTTAAAATACCATCAATATACTAATAATTCTCAAATTGATCTCATTAGCTATTATCCCTCTTCTGAGTTCCCAACTCATATAACCAAGTACTTTATATCTTTATTTGGGTTTCTAAAAGGCATCTTATATATGTCCAAAACAGAAAGGCATCCTAATCTAAATGAATGTCATTCCATCCCATTCAGTTCTCAAACCAAACCCAGAATCTGTTTGCTTTCTCTCTTCCTTTCTACTCAACTGATATTCAATTCATTGGCAAATAAAGTTAGTACTACCACCAACAAAGATAACCAATCCACCCTCCTTTCTACATATTCACTGCTGTCACCTAATCTAAGCTATCAGCATTTTACAAGTGAACTACTGGAATTGCTTCTTTACTGCTTCTACTCTTGCCCCTTTCTTCTGCATTCTACATGTAACAGCTAGAAAAAAATAATTTTAAAATGTAAACTAGATAATTTTTTCACTAGCTTAAAATGCTTTCAATTATAATAAAATTTATTCTCTTTACTAAAGTTTATAAGGATTTACCTGATTTTATCTTTGCCCTCTTGTCTCAATTCCACAAAAGAGAAGAAAACGTCATGTTGCAGCTGGGAAACTGCAAATAGTTCAACATGGATGAGGAAAATAATAGGAATGTGGAAATTCAGAAGGTAATGACACTGGAAATATTATGAAGGGTCTAACCGAGGAGGACTTAGAAACTTAGAAGTTCAGATAGTCTTTGAAGAATTTGAGCAATACGTGACTAGATCAAAAATTACATTGGCATTATTAAGACTGTCACTAACTAAAATTTTCTTATCCTAAACAATGATATTTTAAACAAAGGTTCTGGTTCATCTTTGCTGCAGATGTTTTAGGTGATTCACTCATTCTCTCAGCCCTCCTTCAATTTCAGCAACTATTGAGATGGACAGTTCCCACTCACAAGACAGCTTCCCATCTCTAAAGTCTGCAGCCGCTCTCTGGATTTTCTGCTTCATGCTTTCCTGGAAGCAGCAGGTTTTTCAGCCTGGAATGTGGGACACTTAATGCCCTGACAGGCAGCTCTCAAGTAGCAAGAATCTGAAATCAGTAGACAAACATCCTGGCCATCTGTTATGCTTTCCACACATTTTCTCAGAGATTCTTCTTTGTCTGCAATGGTAACCAGCTTGATAACTCTATTGGTTATTCTTCTTTCACTTTCTTGTTCACCCTGCTCATTCTCTCTTATGTCTTGGACTTGCCTTACACATAAATTACTTTGTCTTAGACTCTGCTTTAGGTGGAATCCAAAATTGACAATCACTCCTTTATTCATGAATTATTCATTGAGAATGTTGTGCAAGGTGCTGAGAAAACAAAGTTGTTATATAACAGTGGTAAGTTTTCTGAGTGTAATTAGAAACCTACAGGACAAAAAAGGAACACCAACAATCTTAATATTTTCCACATTCTGCAGCCTTGTCAGTTTTTCCCCAGTTTTTACAACTGACATAAGATGGCTCTCAGTTAAATAGAGTTAGTATTATTTTCTCCCTGCTTTATTTCTTATGTCATTGTTATCTCAAACTTACATAAATTCTAAGTAATCTTCAGCTATAAAATAGGAGGAAAGAAAGTTTAATGGGAAAAGGGGTTTATAACTTGGATTTTTTTTTTTATATTTTGCATTTTAAGATTCAGCCACATTTTTAACCTCTCTTCCTTTTCCCTTACATGCTTTACTCTATTTTCTTCTTTTGTTTAACCATGTATATTTTATGTTGAGGTTACCATAGGATAAAACGTGTCTTTCAATTTTAGAATTGTTTCTGCATGATTGGCTGGGCAAATGAAGTTCTATTATATTTTTTTTCATTTTTTATTGACATAATTACTGATTAAGGAAAGCAACTGAATTATGTCGAGTTCAATATATTAGGTCCACAAGATAATTCAGATGTAAAGAAATGTTCATTGTTATCTAATTTTTTAAAAAGTCCATAAAACCCTCTTGCACTGACTACCTTTCCACCGAACTCTGCAATGCATAATTTCTTAGTTGAGAAAACCAAAATTTTAAGATGAAATTCATGGATATAAATCAAATGACTTTTTGGTAATTCCTAAGGTACAAGTTTAGACATACATGCATATTGCCATAGCAAGCTGAAATCTAAGTGAGGAAAGAATGGAGTGGAAAGGTGGATTTCCTCATTTTATAAACTGGAAGAAGGTAGAGGCTGTGTCTGACTTGTTTGACATATACTAAGAAGATGCTCATTATTGACTGAGAATTATCAGTGTGCCCTCGCAAGGTCAATGTGAGAACATTCTTTATATGAAATAATACCTATAAGATTATTCAGTACCAAGCACATAGTAAGTGTAAAATAAATATCTTTTCCTTGGTATCTATTGCCGGTTCTTGCTTGGTGATCAAAGTATCAATCATTGTTCTCTGTTGAGGTTAAAAGTAATAGTAAAAAAAATATCCCATAAACTGGCTTAGACAGGATATAAAGATTTAGACCACTTTTGTTTTGCAATACGGAAAAAGTTTCAGCTTTTTGAAGCCCTCATAGTCTTCTGAGTAATTACTGCTCTGATATTCCAGATCACAGATATCATTAACAACTCTGTATTTCTGTCAAACTAGGCAGGCCATATTATTTTAAGCTTTTCTTACCACCTGTCATGTTCTATTTAGGCCTCTTACATGTAAGTTGATAAACTGACAAAAATTAGGTCTTAAGTTCATTCTGGAAATTCAGATACAGAAAAATGGTCTATAGTTTTTTTCTTATTTTCTTACTGATTATAAGGAAAAATCTTTATGTCTATTTACACATTTAAAACTGGTTAGCAGAGAAAAAAATGAAATTAATGGATTGTATTAGTTAGTTATTTTATTATTCAGATTACATTAAAATCACATTGTTCATATTATATGTTGTTCTTCAGAAGAAGATCCTCTTAAAGATAGATATTTTAGAAGACTATTAAGAGTTTATTGCTAATGAAGAAAAAATAGCAAAATAATTTTTGGTAGATACTGAGTTAAATATAAACAGTATAAAATGATACAATGCTTAAGAAAGAGTTATGCATCTTGTGAGAAAACAAAAATATGTCTTTTAGGTGACTAAACTGTTGATAAACTTTGACATGGATATTTAATGGCAAGAAAATTAGCAAATATTTTTACAAGTCTATATTTTCCTTATAAACATTTTTAGGAAAAAAAAGAGAGAAAAATAGAAAACAATAAAAAAAATTTTAGCATTAGAAGAGTGTTAGACTCCACCAGAAATACCTACTGGAATTGAAATGCTATGTCATGCTAACTATTTCAGTATTTTGATGTACAGATTAGGCCCTCAAGGTACATGACAAATTGTTTGAATTCAATTTTTAACACTCCTGAGCACTGAAAAGTCTGAGTTATTGTTCACACAGCAGCGTTCTAGAAATATGTTTAAGACCCACTGAGATTCTGTGAATTGCTTTGCTACAAGCTTTGTTATTTGCCACTGTTGCTAATGTACTGGGAAGAAAATTAAAACAATATAACATACAAAAACAAATCCATGACCCTGGTGTTTTCCCTGGGAAGATGGATAATACAGTTTTCTACTGCTTTCTACTAACAGATTATAGCAGAAGCAGACAGACTGGGCTAAAAATATAATCTAGGAAAAGTTACACCAAAACTTGAAATTTTACTGGTTATTTGGGTGGCTAGGATTTAAGCGTTAGTAAAAATGATTCCCTTGTTTACATAAACTTTTTTTAGTTGAACAGGTGAAGACCTCTTTAAAGGATCTAGAAAATGATTCTGAAAGAAAAGCTAACTTTCTGACTAATAAATTAGTAAGAATTTGAGAATTTTTTCCTAAGCTGAGAATAAAAGGTGAATTGTTTGCTTTCTGGAAGTGGGTGGTTGAGATTCATGGAAGAGAGAAAATTAAAGGACTGAACGGGAGTGTAAGAATTGTTCTCACTGAAGTTAAAGCAAAAGAATTTCCCCCAGAGGAAAACATCTCTTCATGTTAGGCGTAACTGAGAGAATCCAGGAAAAACTATGTCTAAAGTTCATTTTAAGGTTGTTTCTATTCATGATTCTGCTGCAATTTCCCAACATCAGCACCAATCAAATAGCCTAACATAAGAATATTTTTTTTAAAAAAAAAATGAAAGGAAAGAGGCCAAGAAGGCAAAAGGAATGCAGAATTTAATGAGAGCCAGAATCTGGGACAAAAAGGAACCAGATGCCTCATTTCATCATTTTATCCCCTGTTAAAAACAAAATTCAACTGAGTAAAATTTAAAGATTTTATTGGCTTTATTCAATGATTCAGGAATCAGGGCAGCATCCAATCTAGCAGACGGAAAGGCATTACAAAGAGGTATCCATGGCAAGAAACTGTTCTAGGCAGAAGGGAGCAGGAAGAAGGAAATTATACTAAACAAAAGTGGACTGGTTATGGAAAAGTTATTTTCCTTTAGAGAATGGAGGGGGTAGATCAGGCTGATTACCTAATCAGTGCTGACTAGACAATTTCTGATTGATTGGTGTAAAATTCCATTTCTGGGAGAGCTGAAAATGTAATCAGGTTAAGTCTTGTTTTGCTGATGTGAGACTTAACATAAGCAACTCCATTTAAATCTGTTGTCTTGTTTTTAACATCCCTAAAAGTCCAAGAAGGAGAACTGGATTTACCACAGTCCTTGGTTCAGGGCTCTAGCCATTTAACGTGGGCATTAACATAAAGGCTTATTTCTAAAGTATGGGTAAAAATAAAGCACATGTTTTTTGTTTGATTATTAGTCAGTCAAGTAGTTAGTAAGTGAATTTCTTGGCTTGCCTGCCTAATTTGTAAACTGAATTACATATTTATTTGTCTTTATTTCTACAACATCCTATTTTTATTTTTTAAGTGTCTTTAACATTTTAGTGAAAATATCTAGTTTTTGATATTTAAGGGAAGATGAAATTTAAGGAAATTTACGGACATGTATGTTCTTATAAATGTATTGGTTCATATATATTTGAAGCAGTATATTTATTCATTAATTTATTTGTCTACTTATCTTTTATACCAAAATGGACAAAACAATGATAATTTTTAAGGATTGTATCTCTACTTTTTTTCTAGGGATTTTCCTCCCCCCTTTCTTCTCTTTGAATAAATAATGAAAAATGAATGAAACCATAAAATTAATTTTCAGAAGGGTACTAAGAAGAAAGTAAATCCAAAATTCCAACACTGAGAAGCAACAACTATTACTACTGGACAGCTATAGCTTCATATATCCTGTGGTATGCTGGGTCTGGCTTGTACTGGCTTGCATAAACTAACTGTGAGCATATCTTCCAAATTCTGCATTCCAGAATGTTATATTGGTGGACTGAAATCAGCCAAGGTGGGATTATTTACATCTTTGATGTAGGCTTCATTCTAAGGCTTTTGTTGTATTTTGGGTGTTGTTGTTTTGAAAGCTAGTTATTAAACAATTACAAACATACATACAGCACACAACACACCTACATATTGTACTGAACACATATGGAAAGACAGGCATTTTTGTATAGAGGCAGATAAATACTTCCTGGTATACATAATATTAAACATGTATTCAATTGAAAATTCTTCTTAAATTTTAGAAGAAAAAAAGTAGAAGTGAAACTGAAGGAATTGCTAAACTTTATTGACACTTTCTAGTCTGATTTGTGGGAAGAAGCGCTATCCCAGATCTTATGTAACTCCCAGGGAGTTCTTATCCTTTGGGGAAGGGGAGGAGAGAGAGTTCTTCCAGTAGTCTGTCTTGAGAATTCACGGTCTTCCTGGATTTTTCAACTCCATTCCTTTAACTCAGGAAGTACAGAGAGTTCTGCCTGAGTTTCCATTCTCTGCTTGGTAGCCTCAAAAGTCCTTCAAAGCAGTAAGCTGGGGGCAGGCAATTATAGGACTCTCCTCATTTTACCCATCTCAGTGATGACTGCCCTTATTGCCTGATGTCCAGTGTATTTCAAACCATTGTTTCAATCTATTTTGTCCATTGTTTGGTTGTGTCAGCTAGGAGAGTAAATCTGGTCTCTGTTGTTCTATCTTGGCTAGAAGCAGGAATTCCATCATGATATGCATGCAAATATAATATCTTTTTCAAATTGTGTTGATACTATAGATAGTTTAGCCTTACTTTCTAATTGCTTCATTAATTCTCTACCTCCTAAAGAAATAATTGAGACATTAAACAAAGTATTAGTTGGTGAAGTCTTGATAAAATAAAGGTGCCAACTAAATATTGGTAATTTTCAGAAAATTATTTGTAGTTTGCGATATACATCTGCTCTGGTTTTAGAACAGGCTATGATATCTGCACTTGTCCTTTTTAAACCTAAAGCTGAACACTGTAAGGCTCCTACTGCTTTTGTATTAGCATTCATGGAGTGTACAATACTTTATGTCTATTAGCACAACAATACTGCACATCTTATTCATGATGTATATTCATCATCAAGAATAGTGTTTAGTAAATAAAAGATAATAAATATTGTCAAATTAATGTACAGGTTTGAGAATTGTATATTAGTGAATTCATATACAATTGTGAGAACACATCACAATTAAATTTCTTGACCATATCCTTTTAATATTGTTGAAAGAGAACTGCATTAATGTTTACTAAGTCTTTTTTTTTCTTTTAGAAATGTATGCCCTTAATGAAATTTATTAATCTCTGGAATTCTGCAAGAATTAATTAGCATCACTTTTATACACATTACATATTTGTGTTCATTCACTTGTATATTCACTTATTTAACAAATATATTTTATATTATGCTAATGGATTTTGCCATAATAAATTACACTGTAAAATATTTAAGCTGTTCTGTAAAAAATTTAGAACAAAAATAATACTATTAATAGTAATATATATATTCCCTTTTATCAGATATCATAGATTAGATAATCTCCATATTAATTTTCCAGATAATTGGAATTTTCTCTAAATTGTATTAATATTTAGCAAAAGAATTACTTATTTACCTTATCATTTTCTAAAATATATTTTGTAAATTTTCTTAAATAGAGCAGGCTTGTCTTTAAATTAATAATTCAGTGTCAACATTTGAATATCAAGTATTTTATGGCTATAATATATTAATATTTTTAGAAGTCTGTCTGAAGTTGATGGTCTTAAAATGAAAATTTCCCAACCTTCTGTACCTTTATAAATATATTACTGTTTTTTGTAGTTTTCCTCTTTCTTCTCTCACTCTAAATCTTTCAAGTAGCCCTTTTTCTTCGGTAGTGATTCTGTCATCTTTAGCTAACTTCCTCATTCTAATAAAGCATGAACATAAAACATGGACCTTATAAAAAAGGCTTCACTGTAGCCTTTTTAACTGTTGGAAGATTTTCTTTTTATCTTGCTTCTGGATTCTTGAATTGAAATTGTTTGTTGACATTTTACATTTTAACAGTATTGCCACATCTAGAAGAAAACATCACATGTATGAACCATATCCAAGTATAGAATAATAAAACTTAGATCTGGAAAAGACCAAAATACCGTTGAGGGGTATGTAATGGACTTTTAGCTTTATAGGATTGTGAATAATATATAATCCCCAAGTGAGCAATGTTTTCTCAAATCCTTCACTTTTTGGTTTGTGATGTCAGTTAATAAACTCCAATATATCCTTAAAATTGGGCTCAAATCATTTGTCTTCTTGAAAGTTGTTTCTGACCTTTCAGAGAAAGCTGACAATTTCTTCCATTATTCTGCACTCTTGAATTTATCTCTCAGACAAATATACTTGCATGTATTTGTATATGCCTTTCTTGCTTTTTAGATTGTAATTTTTCTGATGACAAATAGAGGGATTTAAGTGTTAGCATGTAGAAGCTCAATTAATGTGTATTGAATAAAGGAATGTTACTTTTAACAATTATCTAAATTACATGATGTTTTATGAATTTCATGGGATTAATTTAAACAAATAATATATAAGGCACCAGTGGTATATGCTGAAGGGCATGCAAAGAGTAAAAAGTAACCCTTATTGTTAAGAAGTTAAACATGTAGAAAAAGAGATAAAATAGTAAACAAATAACTGTGGTACTTAATCAGTTCAGGGAAAATGGAATATGCTCTGTTAACACATAAATCCTCAAATCTAAGTGGCTTACTATAGTAGGATTTTATTTCTCATTTATCCACGTCTGAGGTGGACCTGTCGACTTTACTGGGTGACTTCTCCAGATCGTATCCCAGAGATCGGGGCTTCTTCCTTCGTGCATTTCAGAGTCCTGGACTACAAATATGGATGAAAGAAAGAGAGAAAGCCGGAAATAGCACAAAAATATTTTTCAGGATATGGTTTGGAAGAGACATTTGTCACTTCCTGTCACATTTATTTGGACAAAACTCATTACTCTATCTAGATGCAAGAGCCTCAGAAATGCCTTTTTGTACTGATTAGCATAATATATTATCTCTAGGCTAATTGCCACATATAATAAGTATTAAATTAAGTCAATTCATATAGGCAACTTGAAAAAAAGTTTACTGTACAGTTCTTCTATTTTATCCTTATCACTATACTCTAAAATGTTTTCTTCATGTATCATTAAGCTACAAATCTAAAAAGCTCTCTCCAGGCAAGAAAGCATATCATAATAATCACATACATTTTAGCACTGCTGACCTCTTATTCCATTCACCTTCTGATAAATTGCTGTTTATAAATATTGTATCAATGTCAGTTAGCATCAGCATGATATATCTGTTAAAATTGATTTAACGAAAGATATACACTTTGTCGTTATTTTACCTTTTAGGAAATACCATTAGAATCATTCCTTTTTAAAAACCTCTATATTTCATTACTTTAACTAGGTTTGTTGAAATAACTCTTTATACTACTATTCCTAGAGAACAGACATGTGTGTTGTGTATATATGAGACATACCAAAAACATGCCTACACAAAAATAAACATTAGTGATCTTATTGCAGACTTAATCTTTGATAACATAATGTTTGATTATATAAATAAACATTAATGATCTTAGCACAGACCTAATATTTGAATTTGTGCCTTTAGAAATATTTTTATTTCTAATAATTTAAGGTTATTTATGATTAAATTCTAATTTTGTATTTGATGTTTGATATCTAACTTAAAATTTGATAATTCTGCTACTGCTCAGAGAACATATTTTCCACATTCAATATTCTGTGCCTCAAATAATTAGTAATTTTTCATTCCAAATATAACTGTAACAAGTAATAATAAGGAAACATTATAGAATAAAAGCACTTAGGATTTTGTCTCTATATTTTACAAGTAAGGGAACTGCTTAAAACTGGCTAAGATCAGTCAGCAACTCAAGAATTGAGTCAATAATTTAAGAATTATAAATAAAACTATAGGTTTGGATTCAGATACACTTGAATTCAAATTGCTTAATTTCTGTTGCTTAATTTCTATATGGCAATATATGTTACTTAATTTTCCTAACTTTCAGTCTTTTTATTTATAAAATAGGAATAATATTACATGAATTTCAGAGTTGCTGTGATGATTAAATGAAATAATAAATAGCTAATACATGACTCAATACATAATAGTTAATAAATAGTTAATATATGACTTAATAAAATTTTAGTTAATAGCAAATTCCTGTCTCTGATGATGATAATAATAAAATATTTCTAATTCGAGGACTTAACAAATCATCTTAAAACTAAGATAGTATAGGAAGGTTTGCTTGTATTTTTTTTCCTTTGTATACCATTATTAGTAGATTGAGTTTTGGCAAGTAGGTTTCCTATTAATATAATTTCTTAAATTTATTTTACAATTATAGTAAAATATACTATCTGAACAGAGGTTATAATTAAGCACGTCAATTCAGAAATTTCCTGTGTTGTTAGAAAACGACTGGCAAGAACACAGTTCATTTCAGGTCTGTAACATTAAATCACATAGGCAGAACTCAGAGATGTGGGAAGTACCTTCCTATGCATTTTCCATTCTCATAGCTTCATATTGAGAGAAATGGTTCTATTTTTTGTTAATGGTAGTATTTTCATGCTTTCATATAAATAATTAAGTTCCATTAAGATAAATAAATTCTTGGTTGCAGGAATCTATTGTTATGAACATTACTTCATTTTAACAAATTTAGTAAGATAATTTACATACCATAGAATTCACCAGTTTTTGCACATTACTTCTTGAACAAGATATACCTAGGTCCATGCAATCTAAGATTTCAAAGATAAAATAAATATATATGATGATTAGTGACAATGAGCATCTTTTCTTATTTCTACTGACCATCTGTATGTCCTCTTTGGAAAAATGTCTATTCAGGTCCTCTGTCATTTTTTATGTTTTGTTTTGTTTGGTGTTAAGTTGTATGAGTTCATTTTAGATCTTGAAAATTAAGTTCTTATTGGATATATAATTGGTGAATATCTTCTCCCATTCAGTAAGTTGTCTTCATTTTGTTGATAGTTCTTTTGCTGTGCAAACTTTTTTAGTTTGATGTAGTGTTGTTTATTTTTTCTTTTGTCTTCCTTTCCCAAGGAGACATATTCTAAAAAAGTTACTGAGTGATGTCAAAGAGTTTACTGCCTATGTTTTCTTCCACAAGTTTTATGTTTTCAGGTTTTACATTTAAGTCTTTAATCCATTCTGAGTTTATTCTTGTATATGGTATAAAAAAGAGATCCAGTTTCATTCTTTTGCATACATCTGTCCAGTTTTCCCAACATTATTTATTGAAGAGACAGTCTTTATCCCACTGTATATTCTTGCCTCCTGTCATAGATTAATTGATCATATAGATCCAGGTTTATTTCTCAGTTCTCTATTCTGTTTCATTGATCCATGTGTCTGTTTTTATGCCACTACCATGCTGTTTTGATTACTATACCCTTGTATAGTTGGATATCAGGTGGTGTAATACCTTCAAACTTGTTCTTCTTTCTCATGATTGCTTTGGCTATTTGGGGTCTTTTGTGCTTCCATATAAATTTTAGGATGTTTTTGTTCTAGTTCTGTGAAAAATGCCATTGGCATTTTGATAAAGATTGCATCAAATCTGTAGATTTGGGGGTGGGGTAGTATGGATATTTTAATGGTGTTAATTCTTCCTATCCATGATCACAGTATATCTTTCCATCACTTTCAGTAATTCTTTGCTATGTGTTATAGTTTTCTGAGTACAGATCCTTTATCTCCTTGGTTAATTTTTTCCTAGGTATTAATTTTTTGATGCAGTTAAGATTGGAATTGTTTTCTTAATTTTTCTTTCTGATAGTTTGTTATTGAGTATAAAAATGCAACCAATTTGTGAATGTTAATTTTGTATCCTACTTTACTGAATTCGTTTATTAATTCTAATGTTTTTTTTTTGGTGGAACTTTTAGGGTTCTCTGTATATAGTACCATGGCATCTGCAAATAATGATAGTCTTACCTTTTCCCTTCCAATTTAGATGCCTTTTATGTCTTTTTCTTGTTTGATTGCTATGGCTAGGACTTCCAAATACTATGTTGAAGAAAAGTAGTGAAAGTGGAAATCCTCATTTTGTTCCTGATCTTAAAGAAAAAGACTTTAGCTTTTCCCCTCTGAGTATGATGTTAGCTGTGGATTTGTCATATATAGCCTTTATTATGTTGATGTATGTTCCCTCTATTCCCACTTGGCTGAGTTTCATCATACATGGATGTTGGATTTTGTCAAATGCTTTTCCTGCATCTATTGATGTGATCATGTGATTTTTATTCTTTATTTAATTTATGTGGTATATCACATTAAATGATTTACAGATGTTGAATCAAGCTTGCATCTTGGAAATAAATGCCACTTGATCTTCGCTGTATTCAGTTTGCTAATATTTTGCTGAGGATCTTTTGCATCTATGTCCATCCAGGCCTATAATTCTGCCCCATCCACTCTTTTTTTGTAGTATCTTTGTCTAGTTTTTGTATCAAAGTAATTCTGGACTTGAGAAGTAAGTTTGGGAGCCTTCCCTTCTTATCAGTTTTAAGGAATAGTTTGAGAAAGACATGTATTAATTCTTCTTCAAATCTTTGGTAAAAATTCTCCTTTGAAACCATCTGGTCCTGGACTGTTATTTCTTGGAAGTTTTTTGATTAATGATTTAATTTTTTTTTAGCAGTTATCCATCTGTTCAGATTTTCTGTTTCTTCCTAGTTTAAATTTAAATATTAGACATGATAGATCCTAGAAGTTCCTTAGCCATATCCATCTCATGGAACTTCATTCTGGTCAGTTTTCAACTCTCAAGTTGTCCACCCTCCAGCTATGTTGGTGACTTTCACACTCAAGAAATCCTCCTTATATGTTTCCCAACTCTTCCAGTTATTAGTTGTGGAGCCTGAGTCAGGCTACTTAACATCTTCATGTCTTCTTTCCCTTATGTATTACATTGGAATACCATTAGTAGTTAGCTCATAATAGGAAGGTTAAATGGGTTAATCTTATAAAAACAATTAGCATAGTGCTGAGCATGAAAGTAGATATTAAAATACTTGAAGATAGTAAAGTTCTTAAGGTAATAAAGAATTTAAAGATAACAAGGTCTCTTTGGTTATTATACTCATTGCTATTGTGCCCTAGAGGGTAAGGTAATATGGGGGTAATCTCTTCACATAAAGAGAACTCCTTAAGGGGTTTTCTGAGTGAAACAGTCCTCACCTCAATAGAATGTGTTACCTTCTTGAAAATAATAACTTCTCTCTAGGACACTTATGTAAAAAGTAAAATAAAAAGATTAGTAGAAGATAGACTAAAAGATTAGATTGTATATTTCTAGATACAAGAATATAAAAGGTTATTTAATTCTCTGTATATTGTATTTTATAGTTAAAACCTGAAAATTCTTTTTTTTTTTAAATCAAGGGGCTTACTCAAAGGTCTGGAATATTGAGGGTGACTCCTTAGAACCCCTCTTTTTGTGTTAGATGCTCGCTCTCTGGGCCAGAGAAATAGATGAGTTCTCCAAGTAAGGTTTTGTGTTCTTATCTAACACAGCAGAGTGAGTGTTCATAAAATATCTCCATTTTATATCCTTGCTTATGTGATATTTTGTAGAGTCATACCTCATAAACCCATAGATTCTGTACTTATTTACTATAAGCAATACTTATTTAGGAATATTCTATTAAAAACTTTAAATAGATAAGGCTCATCATCCTAGCAAATATCATGACTCTACCTTGAGGTTCAATTATTATGTTCACATGGTCCAAATTGTCAGTCTTTTTTTCCCCTGAGAGCAGTTTCCTGATGATGGATTCCTGGTCAGCTGCTTTAATACTTTCAACAAATTCACTCTCCGATCTCAGTAATTCTTTGCTATGTATTTCTCAAGTTCTTATTATATTTTACTATATTTTTTGAACATTTTAAATAAGGAATAATGTTTCTAATACCTCAGTGACCACCGAGATTTGAACCACCCAATGAGGAGTAAGAATAAAGCATGTTCACAGTGACCATATCTCTTTAAAGGTCTTTTAATATCCTTTTGCTGTCTAAATTACTGTTTATTTTTAATTTTGCCCTGTTATTTGAACATTTTTATATGACTTGATGAAGACATTTAATTGAATGTGTAATATTTCTAAAGTCAAATTTACTTCCTCCTCTGGATAGTCAGTTTTAACATGTTTTATATCAGAGGCTTTGACTTATTTTATAATAGTAATTTACATTGTTTATTCTTCTCTGTATATATGATACAAAGTAAGAACTATTCAAAGTCAAGTATCAGAAGTAAATAATATATATCTTAATTCTTATGTAGTATTTGCAAAAATAATCACGCTCCCTTAAGGTGGTATAAAAATGTACTTAAAGACTGAAAAATGCAAGCGAGGTCACTAAAGCCTTACTCCAGACCTGGGGTCTGATTACCTACTTGTAAAGAACCATTTGAGTTTAACTTCACCTATTCAAAGTCTATGAAACTACTCCATAAAAGTGAATATGGGAGCTCACCTGTATAAATCCACTATGCAAACTGCTATCTTTAGAAAAGCCAGCATGCAAAGTTGACTCTTGGTTAGAGATTAGAAATTAAACCATAAACAGTCTCCTATACTTATATAAAATTTTTTTAAATGATAGGAGTGGCCAACTATTCCTAATCTGTTTGTACAAACAACATAGGTTATGCCGCCCACAAACTTTCCATCTGAGAGTATGGAATTTTGATACATACTAGGAAGAAGGTGCCCACGTGGCCAATCGCTAATTAGAAACCTTGTACATTGAGTCTCTAAGCAGTTTTCCTGGTAGACAACACTTCACATATGTTGTTAAACTCATTGCTGGAGGAATAAAGCATGTCCTGTGTGACTCCACTGGGAGAGGACTCTCAGAAGCTTGTGCCTGTTTCCTGCAGATTTTACATCATATAACTTTTTATTTGCTGATTTTGCTTTGTAACCTTTTGCTATCATAAATATTTAGCTTTAAATACACTATATGCTGAGTCCTGTGAGTCCTTCTAGTAAATCACCACACCTGGACTGTTGGGGACCTCTGATATACAGGGTGGATTGAAATGTCTACATTAAAATATATAGATTCTAAATAAAAACATTTATTGAATACATTCTATATGAATAGAATTACACTCAATGAAACCAAGACAAGTAGCCTGGACCTATTTTAAGAAATTTACCGTGTAGTGGCTCTGTCTGCACATGGACATTGTAGAAAAAGAATATTTAATTGACTGAGTCAAAGCAGAATAAAGGAGGCAGAATTTCAATGGCGTTTTAAAGATGTAGACATCTCATCTTGTTTAAATTATCAGTAAAGCTAGAGACATGTAAGTTAGCCTTAAAGGAACAAGGAAGTTTGGGCAGGTTATAATATCTGGAGGCAGGAGGAAGGGGAATTTTGGAAGGTTTCTCATTTGAAACTCTGCAAATGGATAGAAGGTGTGATAAAGAAGTGAAATACAGGGAAATTAAGGAAATAAAATGGAATGCTAAGGGTTACTTATGGCACGAAGTGGAATTTTCAAGTGCTCTTGGTTGAAATCCTAATAATTCAAATGTCTTATTTATAGCTCACTTCCATGCAAAACTTATGGATTATTAAAGAAAGCCCATCAAATTGTATAAATTTTTAAAAGCATCTCTCTCAAACTCAGGAACAGAATTTATGTTCTACTTGTTTCTAATTATGCTTTTACTTTTTGGCCTCTCCTTTGTTCAGGTCCATCATGAATGAGAAACGGGACTCAAACTTTTCAGAAAACTGGCATCACATTTGGACTGTCAATGACACAAAGCATTATCTGTACTCAGACATCAACATTACCTATGTGAACTACTATCTTCACCGGGCTCAAGTGGCAGCGATCTTCATTATTTCCTACTTTCTGATCTTTTTCCTGTGCATGGTGGGAAATACAGTGGTTTGCTTTATTGTAATGAGGAACAAACATATGCACACAGTCACTAATCTCTTCATCTTTAACCTGGCGATCAGTGATTTACTAGTTGGCATATTCTGCATGCCTATCACACTGCTGGACAACATTATAGCAGGTATGTTGACTATGTAGTTAGAATGTTGATTTGTGTGTGGTGCAAAGATGATAAGAGAAAATGTCACTTCTCCCTGCAGCCATGGCACAGTCATCCATTCATTCACAAATATTTACAGAGTTCTAAGAACTGCTCCAGGTACCTGCCCTCCTAGGTTCTGGAATCTAGAGGAGGAGAAAGACAACAAACTAATATATAAGTAGTCAGAGAATAATAAGAATTATGAAGAAAAATAAAGCCAGTGGCAGAGATGAGAAATGAAAGCTGTTATTTTTTCATAGTGTTCACAGAAGGTCATCAGTGAATGAGGTCTAGCATATATTACCAAAGACTTTGAATTTGCTTAATACAGCTCTGGGCACATATAATATTGTAGAAATATTACTGAGAATATTATGGACTGTAAAGTTCGGGAACTGGTAAGTCTGGTTTCAACTGATGCAATATCTTTAATATAAATAGATGATTAGGCCCTCTTGTAGCTAGCTGGGGAGATTTCCAGCAGCTTTTGATGGAAGATGGGGCAGTAATCCCAATGATTTCTCAAAAAGTGGTAGTTAGTTCATTAGTGGTAACTTACATGTGCAGCATAAGTAATGACCCGGTACTACCATAGAGTACTTGTGGGCCTGTATTACTACTGCTTCTGCATTGCATTGTATACTCTGTAAGTACAGGAACAGTATATGTCCATCTCCTAGTACAGTTTTGGTACATTGTACCTGTTTAACAAATATTCGTTGTATTAATTAATGAACAGTACTCAAGATATTCGTATTTCATATCTATAAGATAGATATGAAATATCTATAAACAATAGCAACATCTCAAAAATGTTTGGAGCAGCATGAGCCATATCATAGTTCTTATCCTTTCATAGCATTCAACATCACTTTATTGAAGAATGAGAGGTTTCTCTGTAGAATTTACCTGTTTCCTTCTTTCTCTGGTGTGAGAACCAGAGAGAATTCAGAATGCCTGTTCTATCACTATGTACTTCCTAGATTCAGTGTCTTAGTGATGCTTATCATTAAAAAATATTAAGAATGTGCAATTTTAAGATACTGTGCTAGCCAAAGAGTGAAAGAATTAATAAAAATTATTGCTATTATTCTCAGGAAACCTATTTCACCAATAAGAAATGCCCTCAATGTTTCCCTATAAACATTTACAATTAAATTATCATGAAAAACATTATCATTTACATTACTCTTCCTTCTGATTCCCATTCCCAGGAGGCAGCTACATGAAGCTTTTTTGCATTTATTTTTGGTAATTACTATCATGTTTCTAAATAACATGTTTTCATCATATTACTATCAAATTGTATAAGATATAATTTAGTTTTCATAATCTTCTTCTACCACATGAGGCAGTTTTCCTCACCAAACTCCACTGAAAGTACAGCACTGGGACAAAAGAACATAAATCCATAGAAAATGAGTATCAGATGTTACTGAATATGAAGTTGGGAAAACAACATTGGCTGAAACTCAGTGTAAATGATGTCACAGGGATTTAGGCAGAGCCACAAATATACATTCACACTTCTTACCTCTCTCATTCTCTCAATATAATTATATCATAGTTTTTGGTTAAATCAATATTCAGAGTTTTCATCCCTGTTATTATTTGTATCTTACTCCTGCTGAACAAAGTAGAGTGCAATGACAGCTAATTTTCTCTTATAAAATGTTTTGTTTGTTTGTTTTTCTAGATTTAATGACATTATATTTTGATTTGCTTAGTTTTGGGTGTGTATCTGTCAGTAATGTATCCTCACATTCTCTTCTAGGAGTGTTAATTTCTCATCAATACCTTCAAACATAGCAAGTAATCTGTAAATTGCAACTTTTTTTCTGAAAATACCCTCCAGGTGCTCTCGGTCATCTTGTTTCTATCCAGACATGGAGCTCAGCTACTGCTCCGGGATGGCCCTTCACTGAGACCCTAATAATCTTGCCTTTCTCAATCACAATTTTTGAATGCCATTTCTTTTTTTCTTGGTTTATTTCTCTGTTACCTGCCAGAGAAAGGGTACATTAAGATCAAAATGTTTGAGATCTTGTAGGTCTGTAAATACCTTTACCCTGTCCTTACGCTTGATTAGTTAGCTGTGTAAAGTATTCTAGGCCAGACTTCTTTCCCCCTAAAAATATTTAAAGAGATCGCTCTACCGTTACTCCTTAGAAACCTGAAAAATCTAATGCCATTTGACTTTGCTTCATTTATTCATGATTTGTATTTTGTTTTTGTTTTTGTTTGGCCTGCCCCCCGCCCCGGAAAGATCTTAGGGCTTTTCTCTATCCCTAGTGTCCTGAATTTCAGACAATTATGAAATAAGATTTTTTTTTTAATTTATTGTGCTGTACACAAAGTAGATTTTTTTTTTCTAATAAAAAAAATAAAAAAATAAATGCCTTCTGATCCTGGGGAATTTTCTTATAGAGTTCTTTTCCATTTTCCTTTCTTTAACTCAGTTAAATATTGGAGATTCTGAATTGTTCCTTTTTAAAAATCTTTTCTCATTCATTTTCGGCTCCTTATTGTTCTACTTTTAGAGGTTTTCTTAATTTTTTCTTCCAGACTCTATGTTGAGTTCCTCATTTCTGTTATCATACTTTAAGTTCTTTGAGCTATTTTATTTTCTCCCTGTTTCTTACATTCTCATGCCCATATTTCATGAATAAACTGGTTATATCTCTGAGGTTATTAGTATTAATTTTGGTTTGCTTTTCATTTTTCATTTATATGAGTCATATTGGTTTTCTTCTAAATTTCTTTTTTCTTATTTGTTTTAAACTCGTTCTTTTTTCTTTGAGGTTTCCCTGCTACTTAGCTGTTTGTGTTTCAGAATGAGGCACTGTGTGGTTGCCTTGAATCTCCACATGCCTGGGGTTGAGGTTAGGACCACTCTTGGCTTCATTAGTCTGGGTTATTTATTGGGAAATCCACAACTGTTAAAATCTGCATCTCACTGTTCTTGGGAGGATCACCTTCCCTAGATGGAAATTCTCTGATTTTCTGCCATAGGGATATAAGGCTGGCTGTCGCATTCCAGATTAAGTAGGCCAGCAATATTGCGTACAGGGCGTGTACTTTCACTTAATGCTTCTGCATTGTGACACTCACTCTACCTGAACTTGGTGACTCAGAGTCAAGAGCCACTGTGCTCCAACTCCTTAGAGAGTACCCTCCATTCTTATGACCACCAGGGGAAAAGCTAATGGCATCTGATAGCATTTATACATAATTCAGCAAATCATGTTGTTTTTCCAACTTTCCATTCAGTAGTATCTGGCACTTCAGTTTCTGTGGATTTATGTTCCCTTTGCCCTAATGCTGTGATGTCATTTCAAATGGAGTTTGGTGAGGGGCATGAGATAAATCGTATAATTCTTCTTCCAATTTCAATCAATGATTATATACATTCTCTTTTTTTTTAATTTATTTTTTTATTTTTTATTTTTATTTTATCTTTTTGCATTTTTGTTGAAAATAATACTAAAACTAATTTTAGGACTGAGAAGACATGCTCTTTTTTGGTTTACTCAGTAGATCCACTCAAACAACTATTTCAGAAATGTCTAGATGAATGATATAATGTTTTGGGTTTTTTTAAAAGAACATATACTTGAATTATTTAGATTGCTGAGAATATTTTAAATTAAGTAAGAATATTTTAAAAATAAATTGCAGAGTATTGCTTAAGAGATAAATTTTAAAAATCTGAGAAATATATAGCATTTATCTTTTAGGAAACTAGAATATTTGCTAGTAGAAGATTGTTACTTTCCAATAATAGCAGATAAGTATTTAGAATATCAAACTATTATAATCATCTTGTAATTTCTCTCATAAACATTCTAGTAATTGAGGTTCAGTTAAGAAGTAATTCATATAGATTACTTTTATTCATGCAAAGTGCTCTTTATTTTCAAAGTGTCTTAGCTTAGGCTATTATAACAACATATCATAGTCTGGGGGCCTTAAACAGCATTTATGTTCTCACCATTCTGGAGGCTAGAAGTTTGAGAATAGGGTGCCAGCATGGTCAAGTTCTTGGTGAAAGTTCTTTTCCTGGTTTGTAGGTAGCCAGCTTCTTACAGTGTGTTCACATGGCCTTTTCTCAGTGCATGCATGGGAGAGAGATCTTTTTCTCTTCCTCTTTTATAAATCCCATTGTGTGAGTAACACCCTCATGACCTCATCTAAATTAATTATTTCTCAGAGGCTGCATCTCCTAATACCATCATGTCAGGAGTTAAAGCTTCAACATGTGATTAGAATTCTAATTTTCTTCCTATTTTATTCATTTAAAGGGCATTATTATATAAGGGTTAATTGAACTGTGGAACAACACTACTAGGGTTCAAATTCTTAATATGATGTTAACTAGCTATGTGGCAAGGCATATGATATGTATTTGTTACCTAGTCTGTATCCTGAGAAGAATAATAAAGCCTTCAAAAGCCTATTGGGATTAGAGATGTTAATAGATGCAAAGCATTTATTACAGTGCCTAGAATGTTGTAACCACCATATGATTCTGATATTATTACTAGTACACTAAAAAAAAGATCTCTGGAGATATTAATAAAAATAATTGGGAAACATTGATTATTCCCTGGATATCATTTAGGAAAGTTGTGTCAGTCTTGATTTCATGCCTTTTTGTTTATATTTTCAGTAAAATTTAAAAAAATTTTTTCAAAGACTTACTGTTCCATTTCTTTTTCAGGATGGCCATTTGGAAGCACAATGTGCAAAATCAGTGGATTCGTCCAGGGAATATCAGTTGCAGCTTCAGTCTTTACTTTGGTTGCAATAGCAGTGGATAGGTAAGTCAGCACAAAATCTGAATCCAGAAAAATGGGCATGTCTGCAACTAATCCACCTAATCAGAGAAAACTGCATAATCTACTAAATTGGGGGTATGTATGCCAAAATTACTGTATCCATAATATCTGCTTTCACGGCAAGGTGTGTGCATGCGCATGCAGACACACATACACACATACACTAAAATTTCCATAAGAAAAAAAAAAAGAAAACTACTAAATGTCCATATTTTAAAATTAAATAATTAGGGATGATACGTGTCTTCATTCAAGCTGCTATACCAGGATACTATAGATAGCATGGGTTAAACAGCAGGCATTTATTTCTCACTGTTCTAAGGCTGGGAATTCTAAGATCAGGATGCTAGTAGATTCAGTGTCTGGTGAAAGACCTCTTCCTGGTTTGCAGTGGGGGGAGGGGGGGAGGGGGGGAGGGGATCCTCTTCTTGCTATATCCCCACATGGTAGAGAGGTCTAGCCTCTTCTCTCTTTTTAGAAATGCACTGATCCCATCATGAGAACTCCACCTACATGTCCCTATCAAAACCTAATTACTCCCAAATGTTCTGCTTCCATATACCATCCCAGTGGAGTTTCGGGTTTCAACATATAGATTTTTTTTTTTTGGTGGGGGGATACAAACATGCAGTCCAAAACAGTATAATTTTATTATTTTCACACTAGAATCTTGAATTTTCTAATGATAGAAGTGTCAATGTGTTGAAATATATCTGAAATTTTATATATATACAGAGAGAGAGATTAAAAATATGAAATGTAATAGAATTGTTGACATAAAAAAACTTAGTAGATTCTATTTTTAATATTAATCTACTTGCATCATTATTTATAATGTTTTAATCTATTTCCAAAAACTTATTATGTAGATCTAGTTTATTTGGTTTACAGGTAAAAAAATTGAATTTAAACATATGCTAATCATTATATGCTAAAGATATATTTTTACATTAAAGTTACAAATTTATTATATCCTGTTACTACTATTAAATTATTTTTACATACTAATTTGTTTATAATAATACTTATACTAACTTTAGTAAGTTGAACTGTAAATTTTTTGATGTGAATGTTTAAAATAAATTTTATCCTTAGATGATTATACATGCCATCTTTACAGTGAATAAAAACCTATATAATCCTTTTTATTTTCTACTTGAATCTTGAGCTTTTCGAGTTTATTTCCATATTACATTTAGTATTAAATGTCCCTAAATTCCTTTTTTATTGTTTCTAGCATGTCTCCCGAACAGAGATTTAGAAATAAACATTACTCTTCACTTTAAAAAGTAAACTAGGTTATAATAATAAATAAATTGTATTATATTTATTTGTTGAATAACTATATAATGGTTAAAATTAGTGAGCTAGGTTGACATATATCAAAATGCATAAATCTCAAAAGCATACAATCTCAAAAAGGAGTTACATAATGACACATATAATATAGTGCCATTATATAAAATTTAAAATATTATAGATACAGACCAGTACTGTAAAAGAATAAAAAAATGTGACAGGAGGGATACGCATCAACTTCAGGATTTCTGTGAAAAGAGGAAGATGATTGGGATTAGATAGATATACCAAAAGAATTTTAACTGTATCAATAATATTTTACATTTTCAAAAAACTAATGAAAATATGGACCATGCTGTGACTGATGGATTAATTCACACTATTACTGACTGTCATCCCACCAATACATCACTTCTCTATAATTTCAGTCATCTATTGTTAAATAACAAGTCACATTCCAAAACAAACCACTTAGTACCTTAAAAAGGCAATGGTATTTATTACACTCCTGAATTTGTGATGAGGGCAGATTCAGCAATATAGCTTGTCTCTACTCCACTCGGCATTGGGTAGGGGGAAGGATGCTCCAGGGTCAGGGCTGAAGATTCTCTCAATCTCTTGTTAGTGTTTAGGCTAGGAAGACTTGAACAATTAGGAGATAGAAGTGGGGCTCCTTAGGTACTATATCTCTGTTGGTTTCTCACATGGGCTCTACAGCATGGTAGCTTCAAGGTGGCTGGACTTCTTACATGTCAGTCAAAGGCTCTGAATGTCTGTGTCCTAAGAGAGAACACCAGTGAAAGTCATGCAGCATCACTTCTGCGTTCAATTTATTAGAAGCAAGTCATTAAGGCCATTTCATATTCAAGTGTAAGGGACTAGAATTTGGAAGGACTGTCAGAGAATTTGGACATGTTTTAAAGCCATCACACCTTCATCTCTGTCTAAACTACTTGCACTTGAGTGCTTTTCTGAGGGTCAGCTCTTAGAGGAAG
The DNA here is from genome assembly GCA_028627145.1 of Eidolon dupreanum. NCBI lineage: Eukaryota > Metazoa > Chordata > Mammalia > Chiroptera > Pteropodidae > Eidolon > Eidolon dupreanum. The sequence goes on from CM053513.1 coordinate 42,770,960, forward strand.
TCAAACTCCAAGCAAACTTCCAAATCTATTTCTCCAGACTAAGTATTTCTCCTGAATTTCATAATTATGTTCAAAACACTTGCTAGATGACTTCATCTGTACATCCAACAACAAGCACCCCAAACTAAACATGCCCTGAGTTGAATCTATCTTCACTACCAGTCCTATACAAAAAAACTGAACAAAAAAAT
>CM053513.1:43420988-43496444 GCA_028627145.1 Eidolon dupreanum
ATGAAGAGCTAGAGGACTTCAAGAGTGCAGTGGAGGTGACAGAAACACCAAGAGAACTAGAATTGGAAGTGGAGCCTGATGATGGGACTGAACTGCTGCAATATCATGATAAAACTTTTAAAGGTGAGAAGTTGCTTCTTATGGATGAGCAAAGAAGGTGCTTTCTTGAAGTGGAATCTACTCCTGATGAAGATGCTGTGGAGACTACTGAAATGATAAAAAGGATTTACAATATTACATACACTTTGTTGGTAAAGTAGCGGCAGGATTTAGAGGACTGACTGACTTCTAATTCTGAAAACTCTACTGTGGGTAAAATGCAATCAGCCTCGCACGCTACAGAGAAATTGTTTGTAAAAGGAAGTCAATCAATAAGGCAAACTTCACTGTTGTTTTAAGAAACTGCCATAGCAACCATAGTCTTCAGCATCCACCATCCTGATCAGTCAGCAGCCATCAACAATGAGGCAAAACATTCCACCAGCAAAAAGATTATGACTCACTGAAGGCTTAGATGATGGTTAACTCTTTTTAGTAATAGTGTACTTTAAGTGCTTTTGTTAGACATAATTCTATTGCACACTTAATAGACAAGTGTAAATATAACTTTTACATACACTGAGAAACAAAAAAATTCACATGACTAGCTTTATTGCAATATCCACCTTATTATTACAGTGATTTGGAACCAAACTTGCAATATCTGTATTAAGATAATCAGTGTTTGAGAAAAATAACAGAGACCATGGGAAAGATGGTTTTGAATAGATGTCACGATGGACACAAAACAAAAATCTATTAGGAACTTACTTCAATATGTCAAATGAAAGACTATGTGAGGTGGGAGTGGAGAGAAGAGTTGATCTTTGAGTACATACATTGAAAATGGGAATGCCAGCAACCCAAAATTTGAACTCTGACCTTTACATTCCCCATCCTCCTACCCCACCCCTCTAACCAATGTATTACTACTCTGTGGTTCTAGGAACTATTGTGTTCATTTATCACTGAACTTCAAGATGATAATATGTATTTCAAAAATGGTAATCTAGATCTTGACTATGTAACATACGTTTTTAGAATAACAAAGAATTTCCATACTTGGTCTAGGAAAATAAGGTATCTTGAATCCAAAATTCACATCCTTAAAACCTGAAGATCTTTTAATCCAGTCAATGCAGAAAAATCCCTCCAAAACAATGTTTATGATTTTTCATGATTTTTCCTTTGAGTAAATGTTAGTGTTTGATTTTTATAACCAATCTTGTCATTCCAATGACATAAAGTAGGTTTACAGATGTAGAGCATAACTGATACCATTTAATCTACAAAAACTAAAAGTTCATTAAAACAACTTGAGGCTATTATCATGGACTGAGTTATATAACTCAAGTGTCATCATTTATTCAGTGATATTCAGAGAACAGGCTATGTAAATATAATTCAAAGCAACAACAGTTTTTGAATATCAGTATTATTTATCAATTTGAAAACATCTGCTGCATATAAAATATATTAAATAGCTGCACATAAAAAGGTGGATATTAAAGTTAAGAAACTTTAATAACAGTGATGAATAAATTCTTAATAGTTTGCATTATGACTCTCAAGCCTAGAAAAAATAGGGTATTTGCTCTTCCTAGTTCTTTGAATACAGACACAGATTTATCATACATAATTATAGTAATCATAATTTATTATCTTTTTGCACATGATCCTGAAACCTAATAAATACTTCTTTGTTTTGTATTTTTTATATTCTTGATTAAACTTCAGCTAAAATACAATTCTTAATAAAGGGTAAATTATTCCAAAATTAAGATATTTGGGTATATTTTTTCTGTAGTATATATAAAATCTTCAGTAGAGACACTGAACATTGATCCGTGTATATAATGAAATAAAATAAGACAAAATACAATAAAAAACCTACTTAAATTCCTTCTTATAAAAAGAAATGTCAAGTCTGAGTTTAGAGAATGTATGTCTTCAACAGCAAAACTGAATCCAAGTAAAGGGCAGCCTTGAAATCATAAGACTAAGCAAATAGAAAAGAAGTTAGTATAATACCACCTATCTCAGGTAGTTGTTAGTAAATGATTCTTTAAAGTTAGGAAAGTAAAAGCATAATATCCCATAATAAGCATATTACTAAGATGTCAGATTATGTAAAAAATAAGAAAGCCAAGATTGAATGAAATAACGCCAAAAGCCTATGTTAAGAGAAAGAAAGCAAATAGTTACGAATACTGTTCAATTCAATTCAATGCCCAGAGAAAAAACAGGAATAAAACATATATTTTTCAAAATGGGTATGAAATAAATAAAGAAAACTCAATAAATTAAGCTAAAGACAAGGGTAGGAGTAGGGGATATCAGGAAAGTACATCTTTGCCATAAGTTTCAATGTTAGGAAAAAGACCAAAGACCAAAGAGAACAAAAGATCATGTATTATAAAAGTGAGTGGGAAATTTTCTCCTACTTAAAATAATGACACAAATGTTAGGATTAAAAAAAAAGAAGGAAAAACAATTATATGCTATTTATAAGAGAAATACTTAAAACTTTTAGTTATAAAAGTTGAAAATAGAGGCATGAGAAGAAAATCCCATGCAAGGGTGCCAGTAATATCAGTCAAAAAAATCATTAAAGGCAAAAAGCTTTAAATATAAAAATAGATATTTTGTAATAATCATAAACAGAATACACTAAAAGTGTGTAACAGCTCATCTTTTATGCACCTAGCAATATAACATAGAAACATATAAAGTAAAAATGCTATAAATATAAGCAACTAGAAAATTTATACAATTTAGAGGGAACTTCCCACATACCTATCTCAGAAAATGAGTAGAGCAAGTAGATTATGGAAAGGTACAAAGGATTCAGAAATAAAACTAATGATTTCCCTTTTATTTCATAGTGAAATAAAACTCAGTATATCCTAGAGAATACAGTCTTTGAAAACAAATAAAACCTGACTGTACTTTAAGCAAATAAAAATCTCAAAAAAAAAAAAAATTCAAGTTACATTGCTGGTCCATAAAGTTTTAAAAAAACTAAAAATTAACAATAAAAGGAAGATAACCTTTTGAAAATTTAAAAAGAAAAGAAAAAAGACTACTAATTAACTCTCAGAACACAAAAGAAATGAAACTTTAAATTGTGTGCATATTTTCCTAAGGGATTTGGCCACAGCTGTCCTTAAAAATTTAGAGCCTTTAATGTATTTATTAGGACATGAGAAAGATTTAAAATAAAATAATAAACTAAAAAGCTTTGAAAATAAAATACAAATTAAAGGATATCAATAGAATTTATAATGATAAAAAATGAAGCAATTGAGAAGAGACAGAAGTAATTAATAAAACCAAAAACTTTCTTGGGTAACTCTATTTATGAAAAATGAGAAAAAGAAAAAAACATTAAAATTAGAAAACTGAACATAACTATAAATCATTAAATGCGAAAGCTCAAATAAAATGGATGGTTTTCTATGAAAAAGAATTATAAACATTAACTCAAGAGAAGACAGGAACATAACAATATGACCATAGGATAAATCTCAGTCTCAGATCTACACTTTAGAAGGAACAGAGCATTATTATACTTACAAAGCCCAGAAAACAGATGAGAAAACTCCCTAGCTCATAAACATAAATAATCCTATTAGCAAACCTGACCAAGTATAGCAAAAAAATTAAAAAATAAACAAAAACTTAAATAAAACAAACCTATAGAAAATCAAATCTGGCAGTTGTATAAAAGAAAATCATACAACACATACAAGAAAGGAGATAAAGAGAATACTAAGAAATACAATTAAATGGTACATACAGAAATAATGATCTTCCCCTGCTTAGAACGCTTTTCTCAATGCTTTCTTTCATTCTTCAGGTCTTAGTTTATATTTAACCTTCTCAAATAATGCTATAAAAGCAGATATCCTTCTCATCTCTCTATTATATCATCCTTTTTGTTTTCTCCACAGTACTATCACAGCCTACAATTATCTAGTTTTTGGGTACTCTCTTTTCCGTATCAAAAAAGAGATGAACCATTTGGACTTACTCAAAGCTATAACCAGTGTGTGGCAAAATTCCTGGAACAATGCATATCCAAGTTAAATACTTGCTGAATAAATATTAAAAATGAAAACATCATGACCAATATTAGGTAAATGTATTATGTAATTCATTAAATTATTAGAGGTGAAAAGAATATGTATCATCTCAGCAAAAACACACGATAAAACAGAATATCCATTACCATGAGCCAGGAATGAAATTTCTGTTCCTGATAACGTATTCTACCAAAAATCTAAGGCATATATAAATGTAAAAGTTTAAATATAAGAAGCATTCCATTTAAATCAGAAAAGATGCCCAAATCAAAATTAGTCGTAAATAGATCTGAAAACCTAACTAACGTAATACAACCAGAAGAACAACAAAACAAAAAGTCCTAGAGAATTATAAATACTAACAAAAGGAAACAACAAAATGCTATCATTTGCAAAAAAACAATAATCATCCTTCCAGAAATTTCAAGAGAATCAACTGAAAACTAAGAGCAACATAATAAATCAATAGATTTCCTACAGACTAGCAATAACCAATTGAAATATAAAATGTAAAATGGAAGAAATGATGTAATTCACAATAACAAAAACTATAAAATACCCAGGAATAAACCTAACAAGAGAAGTGTAAGGCCTAGTTAAAAAAAAAAAAATTAAAAAAAAAAACAAAAAACTTTAAAACTTTACTAAAGGACATAAAAGAACACCTGAAGAAATGGAGAGGCATACCATGTTCCTGGATGGGAAGACTCAATAGTGTAAAGATGTCAATTCTCCCCAAATTAATCTGTAAATTCAATGCACTTCCAATCAAAATCCCAAAGGGATTTTTAATGGAACTTGACATGTTGATTCTAAAGTTCATCTGGAAGAGAAAATACACAGAAATTGCCAAAATTTTTGTGGAAAAGACAATGGGGAGGGGTGCCCTACCAGATGTCAAATATAAACTGACAATAATCAAAACAATGGAGTATTAAATCCAGAATACATATATTTTGGACTTAAAATATGATAAAGGTGGTTATTTCAAGTATATGGAAAAAAAGACATATTGTTCAATATATATTTTGGGACAACAGTCATGAAACTGGAAAAAATAGTTAAGTCCCCACCACAGAATATATAAAAAAATTCCAGATGAATTAAAACCTAGAAACATAAATAAAACTAAAGAAGTAGAAGAAAATATGAGACTAAATTATTATAAGGATCTTCTGCAAAGACACAAAACCCAGAAGCTAGGTAGGAAAAGACTGACAGACTTTGATAATATAAAAATAAAAAATCCAAAGATTCCATTAAGACAACTGACTACTTAGAAGAAAATATTATAAAATATAATGCATATGTTATAAACATAAAGATAAAGAAATCCTGAAATTTCAGTAAGAAAAAGACAAACCCACAATGGGCAAAATATAAGTAGGCAATTTACATGAAAAATTATAAATGACCAATAAATATGCTGAACTTCATTGGGAATCAGGTAAATACAAATTAAAATGAGGTAGTACTTTTTATCCAATAACAGATATTGACTAATATTTTGGAAGATAATTTGCTAGAACTGAAAATCAACATTTAAAAATGCAGTTTTCCTTCTAGAAATTTAGTCTACAGAAATACTTGTACATGTAAGCAAAAAAAAAAAAAAAATGTAAAAGGGCATTTATTACAATATTGAGTATAACAAAAAAAGGATAAATATTCCATATGCCTACCAACAGAATTGTGACATAAATTATATCGTGAAATAATAAACAGCTACCTGAAGAATCAAGTAGATTCATATATAAAGGCCTATATCAAGCCTATCTAATGAAACTGTCCTGCTCATTCTTTCCCATCACTTTTCATCCCTTTGGCTTTCATTAATTACCTTTATGAAACTTTTCAAAGGTGACATTTTCCAATTTGTTTATTGTCTTCCTCTTATTTGAATATTAAGTTCACTTGGGCAAGGACCCTATTTTGTTCCTTGCTCTATCTTTTGCATCTAGAACAGAGTCTTACATATTTGGTACTCAAAAATATTTACTGAATGAATACACAAATATTGAGGCAGAAAGATATCCACATTACATTAGGTTAAAATGCAAGCTGCAAAAAGCAAACATAGTATCTATTTAAGTTGATTTAAAAAAACAAAATGTATGCATATGTAAAAATACAAATGAAAATTTTCAGGATGTACAAACTCAAGTTATTAACAGCGGTAATCAAAGAGTGAAATCAATACGAGAATTTTACTTATTTGTCTGTACTCTTCTATATTGTTTATCTTTTTTTTAAAAAAAAATGACCACATACTTCCCTAGTAGTGTGATTTTAGCAAATAGTTTTTTAAAAAACAACTACTTTAAACCTTTAAAGGAAAATATCAAGAATAATCTAACAATTTACATATTTCTAACAAAAATTCTAAGAGCTATCATTAACAATTTCTCCTATTTTGAGATACACAGGGTTAGCTTACTGGTATATTTAATTCAGTTTGAAGTATGCATATCCAACCTAGTTATTTTAAAATGGATGAAGAAAGTCTTGGCATCAAAATTAAGTCATAAGATTCAGTTAAAGTAACTACTTATTTTCTCAACAGAAACAAAATAAGGAAAATATTATATCCTCTTCCTTCATTCTTTTTCCTTTTGTATTCAATAAACTGTTTTTTAAAAGTCAGGTTTATTGAAGTATAATTTAGAATAAAATTCACTGACTTTTTTAGTTGTAGAAATCTATGAATTCTGACAAACATATAGTTAGGTAAGCACCACTACAATCAAAATAAACAATATTTCTAACAGTCAAAAATTTTTCATATTACTTTGTAGGTAGTCTAATAATCCCCTATCATTACTCTCTGCCCCAGAAAACAAAATGTTTTGTTACTTTCATTTATTATTTTCCAGAGGGAAATGGAATCATCCAGATGTTTGAGTGCAGCTTCTCTCACAAATGTATAATGCCTTTGAGATTCATCCAAGCTATAGCATGCATTAGTAGTTCATCATGTGGATGTACACAATTTGTTTAGCTATTCATCAGTTAATGAACATGTACAAGTTTCCATGTTTTCTTTATGAGGACATGTTTTCATTTCCCTTGGGTAAATTCATGAGGAGGACATGTCATATGACAAGTATATATTTAAATTTGTAAGAAACTGGCTTTTTCCACCTGCAATGTACAAGAGTTCTGGTTCCTCTGGATTCTCCCTAGCATTTGGTATTGTCAGTTTTTTTTTCCTTTCCTTTAACTCTCCTCTCTATTCTACTGAGATAAAAATAACACTGTGATTTTACTTGCAGTTCCTTAATGGCTAGTGCATGGTAGATATTAAGCACCCTGCCCTTGGCTTATTTGCCATCAGTATATTTTCTTCCATAAAATATGTTTAAAAAAAAAAAACAAAAAAAAACTTTCTCCCATTTTTTTGTTCAGTTGTTTGTCTCCTCATTGAGTTTTGAGAATTTAGTATATTCTGAATACAAGTCATTTATTAGACATGGCTTGTCTTTTTGGTATCTTCAAGTTTTTAAATTTGATAAAGTCCAAATTATCATTTTCTTATGTTTGCAGTTTTATGTCCTATCTAAAATATCTTTGCCTAACCAAAGGTCACAAAGATTTTCTATGTTCTCTTCTAAAATTTTAGCTTTTATACTGAGCTTTACGACCCAATTCGAATTAATTTTTACATCAAGTACAGGCATGAGATGACATTTCTTTTGTAAAAGGATATCCAAATGTTCCAACACTATTTGCTGAGAAGACTACATTTTCTCTATTGAGAAAAACGTGCCTTGGCACCGCACCTTTTTCAAAATTCAACTGAAGAGACATGGATCTTTTCTAGACTCTATTCGGTTCTATTAATTTACATGTCTATCCTTTCTTTAATACCACACTGTTTTGGTTAATATAGCTTTAATCTGAAATCCTTCAACTCTGTTCTTGTTTTTCAAAACTGCTTTGGCTATTCTAGGGTGTTTTCCTGCTATGTAGCTATCAGAAGCATTTTGTCAATATCTACCAATTTCTTAAAAAATTATGTTATATTCTACAGGCCATTTTGGTAGGATGAGAGGGAAGGATTGACATTTTTAACAGTACTGAGTCTGCCAAACCATGAATATAGTATGCATATTTTCATTTATTTAAGTCATTCATGATTTACGGTTTTCAGCATATAAATTATATAATATTTTAAGTGTTTCATTTTGGAGGGTATTTTTTTTATAAATATTTTTTAAAATTTTTCATTTTCCAAATGATCATTTCTGAAATATAGAATTATGAAACACCTTGCTAAACTGACTGGTTCTATTGTCTTTTTTGTAGATCCCATCAGATTTTGTATATAATCATGTCACCTGTGAATAAAAATATTTTGTTTCTTTCCAATCTTTGTGCTTTCTTTTTATTTTTTTTTAATTTTCTTATTAAATGTATTGCAGTGACATTGAGTGGTGCATATACAATGCAACATACAGTTGATGTACTACAGAACTGTATGCTTATTTTCTTTTTTTAAACTTTTTCAACTAGAATCTCCAGTACTTTGTTGAAAGGAACGATGAGAATGGACAACTCTGCCTTGTTCTCAATATTAGGGGAAAAGCATTTATCCTCACCATTAAGCATGATGTTAGTTATATTTTTTTCATAAATGCTTTACATCAGGTTAACAAAGTACTCCTAAGTTCCTAGTTTGCTAAGAATTTATTAGTGCTTGTTGAACTCTGTCAAACTGTTTTACTATATCTATTGAGATTATATTTCTTATTGAGTGTGTTAATACAGGGAATTACATTGACTGAACAGCAAATGATCAGTCAATTCTGCATTCCTAGCATATACATTTATTTATGATATATATATAATCTTTTTATATATTGTTAGACTCTGCTAACATTTTATTAGAAATCTGTCATAAAATTCATTATATATGTTGGTCTATAATTATCTTATAAATGTCTTCATTTGGTTTTGGTATCATGGTAATACTGGTCTCATAATATGAATTGGAAAGTAATCCCTCATCATCTATTTTCTGGGAAAATTTGCGTAGAACTGGAATTATTTCTTCCTTTAATGTTTCATATAAATTCACAGATGAAGCCATCTGAACATACAGCTGGAGGGTTTTTAGTTATAAATACTATTTCTTTATTAATATAAAATTACTCAGGTTATTTATTTATTCTTGAGTGAGATTCGATGGTTTGTGTTTTTCACGGAATTTGTCCATTTGACCTAAGTTAAACTTGTTGAGAAAATTATTCACAATAGTCTCTTATTAATTTTTTAATGTGGATGGGTAGGATTGGCAGTAATGCCCTTATTTTTACTGCTGAAATTGCTAACTTGTGTCTTCTCTCTCAGTCAATTTGATTAGAGCTTTATCAGTTTTAATGATTCTTTCAAAGACCACTCCCAGTTTATTTCTGTCATGGTTTTTGTTTTCAATTTCATTGACTTCTGCTTTTATCTTTATTATTGCCTTCATTCTGCCTGCTTTGGTTTAATTTGTTCTTTTTCTGGTTTCTTAATGGAGAACTTCAATAATTTAAAAAGCTTATTTTTTTTTAATATAAGCATTTAGTGTTATAAATTTCCCTCTAAGCAACACTTTAGCTGTATACCACAAATTCTGATACATAACATTACATTCAAAATATTTTCTAATTTCCCATGTGGCTTCCCCTTTAACCAATATATTATCTTTAAGATGTATAATTTCCAAATATTTGGGGATTTTCCAGAGATCTGTTTCTGAATTTTAGTTTAATTCCACATGGTCAGAAAACATACCATTTTTTAATCAAAGAAAAATATTTTTGGAATTCATAGGAATAAACAAAGTTAATAGAAAGGTATTGACAAAAGGGCATTCTGTACCAAAAATGAATGCTTAAAAATGGTTAAATGGTAAATATGTTATGTATATTTTACTACAAAAGAAAACAGGAAAAAATAATTGTTGGTTTGTAGATTTAACTATTCTATAAACACATCGAATTTGAGGACGTTGTTAAAAAGTCAACTGAACAGAAAAACTGCTAGTACCCATATTTCTTTTAAATTGAACAGAGGAAAAAAATGATTACTCCATTCCAAGAATTCCAAAATTTTAAGGGTGGAAAGAATCTTAAAGATTGCCTTGTCACAATGATAACCTATTCACATGGTTATGTCTTAAAGATTTATATCTTTTTCTAACTCTTAGGTTTCACATTCATATATAGCCTAATTCTATCATTTTCATAGATAGCCTAATTCTATCATTTATTATGTATTTAATTGCATTCGAGGATCCTAAACATTTCCTTCTTCATTTAGTCTATCTGCTGTCTTCTGGATCATTTCTTTCTTGTCCAGTTCACAATTAAATGTGCCCATCATCTAAAGTATTTTCTAATCAGGGTCTTCTGAGCTTCTCTCTTTTCATCAACTCATATAAATACTGTTATGTCCCCTTCATTCCATCTCCTGCCTTTTGGTTTCTTTGTTTAACTTACACTAATGTCATCTATAAACACAAGTTTTAACTAAAGCCTATTTCACTGATGACTTTGAAATATCTCTCCCCCAAACAACCTTCTCTGATGAGTTGCAGCTTTCAATTAATGTAAACTGCTAGAGATCTCTTCCTGGATGTGCTATAAACACCTCAATTAAACATATCTTAACCTGGTATCTTTTTGTACTCTCTTTCCCGTCTCCAAGAAAAGAAAGCGCCGCTTCTTCCCATATTTTTATCCAAAGGAAAGTATAGATCTTAATCTTCTCAATGGCTCCATTGATCAGAGATAATACTGTACAGAGGATAGCAACAGCAGAAGATTTCTAAAAGACTACCATCATCCAAATAAATTATTGAACCATATCATAATTTTACACACACACACACACACACACCCACCCCTAAAACTTAGTCAAGCTTAAAAATGGTCAGATTGCTAAGTATTCCAATCCCCTTTAAAATGTAAGTCAGATTTTGCCACACTTTTGTTCAAAACTGTCTAAATGCTCCCACTGCATTTAGATCAATGCTGAAGTTTTTACAACATTCCAAGATGACCAGGATTACTATATTTCAGTCACTTACATAACCCAAGCTCCAAGAACACAACAGATACTCAATAAAATAGCTGCTGAACAAGTAATTTCCAATATTTAGGTTCCAACAGAAAAGAACATTCTTGGCATACCAGACAATGGTGAGCAGAAGCAATTATTAGAGCACGAGATACCTGCTCATCTGAATTAATATAAGTATATATGTACCATATTTGATAAACTAAGTAGTTATCAAAAGAGATCAATGTTATCTATTATACTTTTCATTATCCATTTATCTTGCTTTATCTAACAGTAGTATCTAAAAGAAGTTACATTTATTTTTATGCCATGCAATAAGGAAAAAGACTCCACTTATGCTTGTTTTTGATTTTCACTAAATTTTAAAAACCTAAAACTGGAAAAAATGGTAACACTTTCTTAGATGAGGCTTTAGAACTTTTGTATTATCAATCTAGATGAAATTAGAGATAACTTCTAATTTTAAAACTAACTGAATTTTACAAGAAATTAGTCTTAACAACCTGAATTTGCATGTAGATACAAAATATAAAACCAAATGTAAAGCAATGCTTACTCTCCTACCCACCCAACCCTCAAAAACGGCTTCAAAAGAGGGGTGGTCATTTTGTATCCTTCCTTGTTTGTAGAAGACACATTAGCCCAAAACAATGCAAGTCTAGGATATAAGTATATATAAAATTCACATGACAATGTTTTTAAGGCAAAGAAACATAACAAGATTAAAATTTCATTTCTGGTCTTCAGTCCTAAATGCTAGATGTTAGTTATTATGAATAAGCCTTTTAAAGATCACTTTTAAAAACTACCCAGTAAATGATTTCATTGTGGATATCAAGAATAGATAGCTACAAAGAAGAAAAATGAAAACCTCAAGTTGTTTGAAAGTTGTAAGAATAGGTTATTTGTGGTTTGAGATACAATCATTACATATAGCTGTGAAAATGCCTTATCTCACAAATCTTAAAAGGATGATGTATTCTGGGAAAAAAATGACCTAAAATGTTGATTTAATGTTAAAGGTATTAATGTCAAAGGTGTATGTAAAGAATAAAATTATTTCATAAAATGTTAGAGTGGACAAGTATCAATATTTTTCAAAACTACTTTATTAAATAAGTAAACATTTTAGTAGTTCCTCTATATCCTTGTTTATATTTAAGTAGCTATTACACTAGATTCCTGGCTTAGCACTGACCTCAACAACCATTTCAAAGGACTGAAAAATATATAGGGTTTTCCATATATACATATTTCCTGGTAAAACGTTCACAAAATTATTCAAAGTGCCCCTGGAAGTCATACTGCTCTTTGTAAGTTATCATTAAGTAACTTCTACTTTGGAATAATTTTATTAGACTTTTATGAAATTATAATCATGAAAACACATGCCCAGGAAAAATAAAAAAATTAAAAAAACTTGAACTATAGCATTAATCATAACTTGCTCTGTCTTGGTTTCTCCACTGAAATCACTAATTTTACTGTCTGCTGGCAGACAAAAAGCAGAAGAAATGCAATTTGAATGACATGTTATTACCACAAAGTCCTGTCTTCAACCTAGGAATACTTTGCAACTGGCTTAATCAAATGTGAAATTGATATGTCTTAAATTACAAAGATTAAAATTAATTATAATTAACATTATTAAAAGAATCTTTATAGGCAATTCAGTAGATACTGGTTAGCTAATTAATTTGGATGTGAATCTCAATAATGAGATCAGTAACTCCTGGTTGGTAGAGTCTATCTATGTCTTCACTCATCTCTGTTTCTATCACAACACTATGTTCATAAAAGGTAATAAATTCTGATTAAATTTAATGTAAACAGCATATTTTATTTCCTGCATTTAAAATGTTTGAAGAATATATTAAAACATTCAATTTTCAGAAAGAGATCTATCTATAAGCATTCTTTAATTCAAATGTTCTAATGGTTATTGAGTTCAAATGTCTGCTCGTTATTTAGAACTCAGGATGTATTCTAAGTAGCACTCTGAGCCACTAACTGCCCAGTAGTCACTATAAACTGAGCAGCTCTGAAATAGCTGTTAGATCTTGTGCTGCTAATAAAACCCATCTACAATAAGGAGGGTTCTTCTGGTGGAAGATGGAAAAGCAGTTACTATGCAAATACCATTCAAGTGCTTTACTCCTGCAGTCATATAGTGAATACTGCTTACACTATGGAATCAAGGTTTGCGCATTGTTTACAGAAATTGTGCTATATAATTCAATAAATGCATCCTAACAAATCTCTCATTCTGCAAAACAGCACTTTAAAAATAATATGGCTTAGAAAAAATTGGACTGGGACATTCCGCCCAACACTTATGCAACATGATTCAGAATATTAAGAAAAATAGCAATTTTAATAAAAATACTAGCATACTTGAAAATACATATTAAATTCCTACAAATACATACCACAGCAAATGTCTTAATTTTTAAAAGAAATGAGAACCCTGTAACAAGCACTTTCAAGAGAAAACACTTAGCTAAACTGAGTCAAGGCAAAGAAATTCAAGTGAATGAGTTCACATTAAGTATATTATTTATTCTTTGACTTGGTGTATTAACTGTTAATATACTTTGCATTCAGCTCCTGTTATTTAGTGGTACAAAATCAAAAATATTGGGGAAAACCATGTATGAACCAATGTAACCTCAGTTAGTGCCTTCATTTCTCTAATTTTAGGGATCCAAATATATAATCTAAATAAAAAATTTTTGAAATTACCCCCAAGAAAACAAGTATAAATTAAAATTGCCCTAAGCAAACTGAAACTATGGCTACTCCAACTACCTACTAACTGCGTATGAGCATTCACTTTATAAAAACATTCAATAGAACAGAATAGTTTTACTAAAATATCACTGACTGACCCATTACTAGAGTCATGATGATAAAATAATATGAATTATTATTTAGTTAGTAATAAAAATAGTTAAGACTATATACCGAAACCCTTAAATTGTTCAAATACCATTTACTTTACTTTTTCATCGCAAACGAAAATTCTGCAATGAAATCTGGCAAACTGCAAACGTACACAAAAGTAACTTCCATTTGATAAGATTATTTATAGGTCTACTCGACACTCAAAAGTTCCAGAATTCCTACGAAAAGTAGCTAAGTAGTCTATATGGTATCCTGGCAAAATGGCTTTGAAATACTGTATGTATACTCAAAATTTCACCCAAAAGCCATATTTTTATAAAAGAAAAGACAATTTGAATGTTGATAGTCAAGATTCAACATTACTCCCTCAAAAATTCCTTTGTATGAACAGTCTAGTATCAGAGAAAGAAAAAAATTGAAAGATAATTTACGTTAGTATATTACAGCTTCACACCAAATCACAAAGGAGATTAAACCAAAATTATAAAATTCCTTTCACTGGACATCTGGCCCCCAGTACACATCCCCCAAACAAAAGCAAAGCCATCTTTTCTGCCCAGAATGATACCCAAATACAGTTCTCTATAAATTACATAATAAATGAGTTGTGAGCAAAACAAATTACAAATTTTAGGAAGAGTGATGATTAAACATCCTGGCTAAGGAAGGTAACCTAAAATTCGTAACATAAAAATATATATACATACAAGAATTTGAGAGTTCAGTTCAAAACACTTAGAACTCCAACTCCAAGAGAAAATTCAAGAGAAAGTGGCTAAAGTACATTCTAAAAATTCCCCATTCTCTTCCCAAGACATCTCATTCTAGTCATGAATTCACTTGCCCCAAATTATGGCTCAAGATTATAACAACAGGACATCAGCAATCATGCCACAGCTACTGAAATCATCCATGCCTATTCTGGGCTCTTTCTTGTAAGTTGCTAAAAAACATAGTCTAGGTGGATGGATAGATGTGTGTGTGTGTACATATGCACACGCATGCAGGGAACAAGTGGACACGGAAAGTAAAAGAAGGAAACCTAGGAAGGACAAAGAGAAAGTGAGGCTACCATGTACCTCCCAGCAACAAGTCCTCTATTTAAATGAAGAAAACACTGACTGAATTTCCCATTATCTTATATAAAATATCCTCATTAATTCTACCTCTTCTAATCCCCTTCAGAACATTAACTGTAAAGGCATACCCGAGAAATTCATAATTACAGTTCCCTCTGCCTGAAATTTACTAAGATTTTCAAATGGCTAGCATCTTCTCAACACACAGGTTTCCACTTAAATTTTTAATTCCTCAGAGCGGTATTTTCTGACCCTATGGACAACAGCTCCTCCCCTCTGTCATGGTCTACTCCATTAACTTAGCTTTATTTTTTAATAGTATAAATGACTATAAAATTATATTGTCTATTTTCTAGATTAATTATATATTATTGTCAGTCTTTCTTACATTTTCTACTAAAATGTAAGTTCCACGAAAGTAGAAAGTCATCAGTCTTTTCCACTGCTGTAGTCTAAGCCAAGAGCAGTACAAGACACCTAAGAGGCATTCAATAAATATTTGTTGCATGAATATATATCACTAAAGATATTTAACTTTGACAAATACTTTATTTGGAGACCCTAAAATACACTTCTATGCCTCCCATATTTTTCATCTCCTTAAAAAGTTTCTCACAACAGAGTACATCTTGAAGAGTATCTTTTTCACCTAGAGTACTATTGCAATGAAAATTTATATTGGTTTAGTGTGTGTGTATGTATATATATATATACATACATACATATATATATACATACACACATATATATATATATATACATACACACACACATATCCCCTCTTTAAAGCCAGAAAAACATTAAAAATCAAAAATGCTCTTGTGCTAACAGAGATATACTTATATTTTTAATCCATCATGAATTTCAGAATCTCAAAAAAAGAAACACAGAAGAGCTTTTGTCTCTGTCTGCATTGATTACAGAATAAAATAGGTTTGGATTACAAAATAAAATAAAAACAGGAGAAATATTTTCATCCAGATTATTTAAATATTGAAAAAGTCTACCATTACAGATTTTTATATGACTCTCCTCATTTGAAATTTTTTTTACAAAGCACCAATCAGTTCAAAGGTCTGCTTCCATCAGCATTTAATAAAGAAACTTTATTCCCTTAGTGTTAAGGACTAAATGTTTGTGTGTGTCGTCGCCCCCTCACTCCCCCCAAAATTCTTATGTTGAGATCCTAATCCTTTGTGAAGTAATTAGGATTAGATGTCATGAGGGTGGAGCCCTCATGAATGAATGGAATTAGTGCTCTTATAAAAATCACAGGAGAGTTTGCTTCCTCTCTGTTCTTCACCACATGGCGGTACACAGCAGAAGTTCGCAGTCTACAACCTGGAAGAGGTTTCTCACCAGAACCCAATCCGATACCATGTTGGAAACCTGAGATCTTAGACTTCCAGCCTCCAAAACTATAAGATACAAATTTCTGTTGTTTTTATAAGCCTCTCAGTCTAAGGTACTTTGTTAAAGCAGCCCAAATTGACTAAAACACTTGGAGAGTTTGAGGGCACACTGCATTAAATTCTCTTTATCCACGATCTTCGAGCAGTGGCTCTCAATTTTAGCTGTACACTAATATTAAATAGAAAAAGTACTGGTGCCTTGATCACATCCTCAGGCATCCTGATTTAATCCTTCCTGGGCATGGATTGGGCATAAGGATTTTTAAAAGCTCCCTAGGTAATACTAAAGAAAGACCAAGGTTAATCCACCACTTACAAGATAAAAATTAATAGATCATAAAAGTAGTTTATTACATGAAGATATAAATAACTTTTCTTAATTGAAAGGCATTTAGTCATCCTAACTGCTATTAGCTTTTGTTTATATTCAAAAATAACCCAACATTTTATAAGTCACATGAAAGACAGAACCTTTCTCATGCTTTCTCTTAGTTATTAAACAAACACATCAAAATACCTCTAAAGTACTCAGCACTATGCTAGGCACTGATGAATAAAACTAGATTCTTTAGTAATCAGACATCCACTTCTACCTTTCAGGTGTCCCCACCTATGATCACTCTTCTCTCCTTTTCATTGTACACTGTATCAGAGTACAACTCTAAAGCTTAAGTACAGGTTTGCTGGATGTCAAGCTCTGTTTTTACTCACGGATTATTAATAGGACTCAGTCAATCCTAGTAAAAAAGAAATTCATTCTGTAAAGAATAGATATCCCAGAATACAAAAAGTATGACCATACTAATTAATCATCTACTTAAATGGTGCCGGTGGGGGGGAGGCGGGGGGAGTTAAGATTCTTATCACATCATGTATTACCAAGTAAAATAAATCTAGCAAGACTGGATTTAAAAACATATAGATTAATATTATCTGATCTCCAGAAAGGGAAAGATTTTTCTGAGTATAAAGCAAGAGAAAATAATCACAAAGAAAAAGATGTGCTATAGAAGTTTTCCCCAAAATACCCTTAAAGAAAAAAGTAAATAAACTTGGAACTTTTTTTTAATCACATTTGTCAAAGATTCACATAGGTACACATTCTCTCAAAAGATAAAGCCATACTTCTATCAGCAAGACAGCCAAATAACATTTACAATTTTTCAACAGAAAAACTGAAAAAACCCAGATATCTGATGATGTATACACAATAAGTTATATACTCAAGCTAAAATGTTATGCAATTACAGAGAGAATTATTTTCAAAAAAATAAATAAAATAAGAAAAGCTCAAGAATACATACGGTATTCAAAGTTAGGATCTAAAATTCTCAAAACTAATAAAAATAATTCAGATGTGGGTATAAAGATTGAAATATAAATATTAAAATATTCGTGTTTTTCCTTTATGCTCCAAAATCTTTACAATAAATAGGTATTCATGTAATTAAGAGAAAAAGTTTCAAAGTCCATATACCTTGTGATCTAGAAGCCTACTAGAATTTTCTGAAATTAGAGGAAACACAAGAAAAATACTCAATGCAATATTATTTATAATGGCAAAAGAAAAAATATTAATCTGACATTTAAACCGATACTTCCAGCAAATATCAGGACACAAAAAATATAAATAATGTGTGAGGAGAAAATATCAAGGTATATACTTTTATTTAACATGGTCCCAATTTGTTAAAAATTTGTATATGTCTGTATTTGCATAGAGAATGGACTGAAAGAAAAATACCAACATAATATTGTTCAACTTTCTCCGAATCATTCTGCATTTTCCAACTCTCGTATGAGTATACAATTAATAAAGTTTTCTGTCCCAATCCTAAAAGCTGTCAATAGAGTGTTTGCCATTAATAATAACCTGAAACAATTTATTTAAAATGTATTCAATTATTTAACATGTATTCACTTTTTCAAACACAGGCAGCTTAGAGCAGTTTTTGAAATTTTTCACTAAATATTTAGGCCTCCTTAAAATATATTATGAAACATAAGCATATTAGATACTGCTATACAAACATGGTACACTAGCAACAGTTAACATTACCAGTCATCTGTGGTAGGGGCATCTGCAATGGAACTGCACTGAAACCATATCAGTTAAGTTCATATTGCATGTACATGATATAAAATGACTTTACAACTAAATACATGAGGGCTATCAAGGTGTGGCACTCTATTAGTCATGAAAGATATTTCACTGCAAATTTGTCACAACTTACTTGGTCTATTTTAATATAATTCTCTCCACAATACAGTACTTTAAATATAGTTGACTATATGATTTACAGTCATGACAAAGTAAATGGTACTTGACCAAGCTTCCTGTCTCTTTTGAGACAATGAATAACAGGCAAAACAGGAGTACGATAACTCAAAATAAACCAAGAAGTAAACCCTACTACTTCCTCATCTTCTTGCCTTATCCAGCAGTATTTGAGGAAAATAAAGCAGAGAAGTGAAGTCTTACTTAGTTCAGGAGACAACGATCGGAAACTGGAGCTGAGAAAGCTAAAATTTGTGAGGTAGAGAACTGGAGAGAAGAGCTGGGAAGTAACTGTAAACTAAACAATTATAGGAGCTCCCATTGAGCTGGGACGCATCGAGATCCAACCAGCCAGAGAAGAGGGATTACACTGAACAACTGGAGTATTTAGTGGAGAACCCAAAAAGGCCACATATAAGAGTAGGGCTACTTTAACTTTAGAGTACTGGCTACTAGAAAGATGCCATAACAATGCTTCAAAATAAGCCTAAAAAGAATGAAGCTGATTCACAAGTATCCTAACCGCTAGCCAAAAATAAATCCAGTATTCTCTAAAGAAGGACAATAACAGTCAGACATTCAAAAATGTAATGTTACAATGTCCACCATAAAAATCACTAGACTTGCAAAGGAGAAAATATGTCCAATAACTAGGGGAGAAACAGGTATATAGAAACAGACACTGAAATAACAGGTGTGGAATTAGCAGACAAGGAGGACTTTAAAGTTCTTTTAAATATGCTCAAGGATTCAAAGAAAAATGGGAACATAATGAAGAAAGAAATGAAATCTGTAAAAATAAAGGATCATAAAGAATTTTCATAGCTGGAAAAATACAGTATTATCTGTTACAAAAAAAAAAATTCACTGGATGGCATTGCAGAAAAAAAGATCAGTGAACCTGAGACAGAGCAGTAGAAATTATCCAAATTAAAGCATGAAGAGAAAAGAGACTGAAAAAAATTGTACAAAGGCCACATTATCTTTAGGAGGATATAACATAGCATGTGATTAGGATCCCAGGAAGAGAGGAAAAGGGAGATAAGAAAAATATTTGAAGAAATGACTAAAAATTCTCAATATCAGACAGAAAAATATAAACTCACAAATCCAATAAGCTCAACTTCAAGCAAAATAAACCCAAATAATGAGACACATCACAGTAAAACTAATAAAAATCAATAATAAAGGGAAAAAAAATCTTAAAAAGAGCCAGAGGTAAAAAAGGCATGAGTACAAAGGAAGACAGGAATGACTGCTTCCTTCTCATCAGAAAGAATGAAAGCCAGAAGACAAAGGAAAAACACTTTTAAAGTGCTGAAAAAAGATCTTTCGACCACTGAAAATACACTGCAAAAATAAGGGGCAATACATTTGCAGACAAAATCTGAGAGAATGTGTTGCCAGCAGAGGTATACTATAAAAAACATTAGGGGAAATGACTCAAGTGTTTGGAAATTACACAAGTAGATGATACCTGATTAAACTGAACTCACAAAAAGAATGAACACCAGAAATTATGTAAAAATGGTTGTCTTCCTTTTCCTCATTTAAGAAAATATATTTAATAATAATATATTCTGGACATTCACAATATATGTAAAAATAAAATACGTAACAATAATCCCACAAGAGACTAAGAGGAGAAATAAAAAATACTGGTATAAGGTTCCTAACATTATATATGAATTGACATATTATATGAAGGTAGTTTTAAGTTAAAACATGTATAACTGCAAACCCCAAAACAACCACCCCTAAAATAATAAAAGAGGTAAATAAGGCAATAGAGTAATAAAATGGAATACTAAAAATAATCAAATAAAAGACACAAACAAAGGGAAAAGGAACAGTAACAACTGGGACAAACAGAAAACAATTAGCAAGACGGCAGATTCAAACATAAAATACTGATAATTACATTAAGTGAAAATGGACTAAATACACTAATGGCTTAAAAGGCAGAGATTAACAGTATGGACAAAAAAGCAAGTGCTAACTATATGCTGTCTACAAGAAATACATTTTAAATATAAAGGCAGAATGAAAAATCAACTTAAAGACTGAAAATAAAATGGATAAATTTCATATTAGATGATCCAAGAAAAAAGAGAAAATGCAAATTACCACTAGCAGGATTGAGAGAACATTATCATAGATCCTACCATCATATAAAGAGTAAAAAAACTATTATGAACAAAAATATCAATTACTTCAACAATTTAAGACTGAAACAGACAAATTCCTTATATGACTTATAAATTATTAAAACTGACAGAGACAAGCTAACTAGCTCTAGATCTATAAAGACATTGAATTTTTAATTAAAAATCTTCTCCCACAAAATACTAAGTACAGATGACTTCGCTGGTCTCCCATCCAAGTACTAACCAGGCCTGATCCTGCTTAGCTTCCGGGATCAGATAAGATCAGGCATGTTCAGAGTAGTATGGCCATAGTCTTCACTGGTCAATTCAAATAAACATTAAATTAATTACAACTTTTAGAAAACAGAAGAGAAAGCTATACTACAAATCGCTTTATGAAGCCAAAATTTCTGATACAAAAAAATAGTCAAAGGTTTTACAAGAAAATTAAAGACCAACATGCCTTGTGAAGAATCTTTAACGAGATATTAGTAAACCAAATCCAGCCAAATCTAAAAGGGGTCACACATCATGACCAAATGCAGTTTATCCAAAACATACAAAGTTGGCTTAAAATCCAAAATTCAATAAATATAATTCACAAAATAACAGGATGGAGAAAAATCGTATCATCTCAAAAGATACAGGTAAAAGTGCCTGATGATTCAATACTCTTTGATGATAAAAATTTTATCAAGCTCCAAATAGAAGGGAACATCTCAATCAGATAAAAGAAACAAGAAAACGCGACAGATAACATCATACTTAATGGTGAAAGACTGAACCATTTTCCCCCCAAGATCAGAAACAAGGCAAGTCACAGGTAACCAATTCCATTCAACATTTTTACTGGGCAGTAAGGCAAGAAATAAAGAATTAAAGACATAAAGAATCCTAGGAAAAAGGAAAAGGGATAGACGTGAAGGGGAGAAAAATAGGTTATTTAGATATGTTGACCGTGTAGACAGAAAATCCTAAAATCTACCAAAAAACTCACCACTAACAAACAAACCCTGATGGACTGCGTAAATTTTAGCAAGCCTGTAAGATACAAGGTCAATATAAATATTCACTGCATTCCTTATAGAAGCAACAAACAATTGCAAAAGAAAATTTAAAAAATTAACATTTATAGTATTTTAAAAACCACAAAACTTAGGGGATGATGGGCATCAAAACATACCACTCCATAATACGTCACTTTGGCACAAGGATTATTTTGACTGAAGACAAATGAGAAATAATAGCAGATGAAGGACTTCTATGCCCTCTCCCTTTCTCCCTAAAAACGGTATAAATTTCCCTTTGTGAAAGGCTCCCTCCTGTCCTATCCTGTACCAGGAAGAGAAAGACTCAATTACTGGAGATGATTCTATCACTGGTGAAGATTCCTACTTAAGTCTGCATAAGAAACCTTAATAGCCCTTATCTAGCATTAGTTTTTCCATATATCTACCTCCTACAATTTACATCCCCTAGAAGCTCATATACCTTTTCTTTTGGCTAGTCACTTCATGATTTATCACCCTTTGTTAAAATGGTATACAAACTCCCAAACCTAAGAGTCTTCTTTGGGTTTTCACCTCTTTTCTGAGGTTACCACACACATGTTAATACATCTCTCCTGTTAATCTGTTATCAGTTTATTTCACCAGATCCAACCACTGAACCTAAAAAGGTAGAGGGAAAGTTTGTCTTCCCCTACAGGGACAAATCTGACAAAATATTTGCAAGACCTGAACAGTGAAAACTACTCAACAGTGGTGAGAGAAATTTTTTTTTTAATGTAAATAAATGGTCATCGCAACAATCAACATTACGTTTGCTGTACGAAACACATTTCTAAGTGTGAGATGGCCAAAAATCCACCAGTCTGCAAACTCTGCTCTGAATGTTCTATATTTTATCCTTGGAACAAACCAGATCATCAGAAAACTATGTACATTTTTTTTTCTTAATCCAAAAGCATTTATCAATAAATCCTCCACTTACATTCTGCAGAAACAATATGAAGCGTTTTTAGTTTCATAATGCTAAAGAAGTTACAACATACAGTACATCAATCATAACGGCCCAAAAAGAAATTTTTTTCTGATAAAAATTGCTCAAAATATATCAGTTCTCCAGATTATCTAGTATGTCCATGGAGTTTATGGACAACACAAACCTCAGAACACATGAAGTTTCTAATTTGGCTCTGGTTGCCAGTTAATTTGATAAGTTTAGCAGTTGTATATTAGATATGCATTTCTGAATAGTAGTTTTACCTCTGGTCTTTTGTGTTTAATTTTTCTAGGGTACATATTCATAAGCTACTTCAAAATTCTTTTACATAAACATATAAGTAATCTTAATTTAAAGAGAACCAAGGTATCCACAGTCAAGAATTTACCATTTAATCACAGACATAATAAGAGACCATAAAATAGTTTAAATGGATGTAGACTCCAATTACTTATTCTGAGCAAAAAAAAAGGTGGGAGGTAATGAAAATGGAAGGAAGACTAGGGAAAGAAAACCCTAGGGAAGAAATAGGACTTTGAAGAGTAAATATATCGTGAAGAGGGTAGAAGGTAAACTAAGTAAAAAGTAACAGGTTATTAGAATACAACATAAAAGTAAGTGGTTCAAACTAAATATGGTGAAGATATTGGATGGGTAGAAAGAAGTCATATAATGGGTCAGGGGCAAAACTGAGCTTGGATTTGGTTCTTAAATGAGAAATAACACGGTAAACAGACTATAAACCTTTGAAATATATGGAAGATACACACCATCTCGAAGTTATTAAAGCCACTACCTTAAGAAATCTAATTATAGACTTTGATATCTACAAGGAATCTTAGAGAAATTATATGGTACAACTTAACTTTAGAGATTAAGAAAAGCCAAAAATAAAATTTCAAGTAACATATAAAGATTATGTCCTAAAATTCCAACCTATTGATCACCTGGGTTGATTTTATTAACATGAATGACTTTTAGTTCTTCCTCACTGCATGCATATACCTAAAGAAAGCTAAGAGTTCAAAGAACAGTCCAAGAGAAAAAGGAAAGTGATTCCTTCACCGTACAAGAATACCTCAAATTAAAATGAAAAACAACCATTTACTGTGTTCAACTTACAATGCTAAGTCACTGAAGACACCAAGAATAAAACTTTTCACAGAAAATTATACTACAATACTATAAGCTCAAGACAATGAAAAAGGAAGTCTATTAAATTTAGAAATACTTAAAAATCAATGTGAACATAATTCAGCATTCTCATTTACCTATCATTTATAAAATAAAAATTCTTTATAATTCATAAAATATAAAATGATGATCCACCTGCCAAGATTTTTTTAAATGGCATATGTAAGGCTGAATCTTAACATTTTGGTTCTTTAAGTAGATACAATTTATAGAAAAGAAATCTTTTTATCTAGTGTTATTTCCATTTACTTTTACTTTATTTCATGGAGAACAACAGGAAAGAGAAACTCAAAAAAATATTTTGAAAAGACAAAAGAAATATTGTACAAATGTGACAAAATATTAAAAAGGAAAATTTTCCAGTATGTGTAAACACTTAAATACCAGCACATTTTCGAACTAGTACTTCCTTATGAAATACAAAAATTCAGAAACTTCTTTTCTCAAACTTGCTTACACATTTCACAAAAATGTATGCCAGTCTTTGTTATGATGACACGGTATAAGTTACAAATACAGAACATGTGACAAGAACTAGGGAAGTGGCAACTAGACAAATTCAAGTTTAGAACTAGATAAGGATAAACACTAGTTAGGTGAATGAGAGAGTCAACAAATGAGGTCGTGCGAAAGGAAGGAGCTAGGCTGGCCACAATATCCAAACATCAAGTAAAGGATCAGAATCTAGACAAGCCATAGCAGAAAAAAAGAAATAAAAATGAATGGGGCAGTTAGGTATCAAAAGTCAGAGAAAGAGGCTAAATAATAAAAGGTCAGAGATTATACAAGGAATTCAGACAGCAGAGAACATCAACAAGCAGTTTAACACTAGCTCAACAGTTTCCCCATCTCAACAGCTGCTTAAAATTTGGAGGTGGGAAGGGTTACCGTTTAAAAATTAAAAAGACAGAAGTGCATATGTTACTGGCATTTCTCTTTTCCTATAGGAACACAAGATTTTGAGGCCAAATGCCATATTAAATTGTGGCAAAAATACAGTACAAATAAATACATGTTTCTATAAATATAAATACAAGAGTAAGGTATAGAGCAGATTTTAAATGACTCAATTTTGCTACTATGCAAAGGAACTGAAACAGTTTAGTCTCTGGATAACCAAGATATACATTATCAGAATCTTATTTTTCATTTTCATAAATGATATAAAAGAGAACTAGTCTGAGAAAAAGCTCTTGACTAGATAAAAGCTAGCGAGTACCTGTGATAGGATATTGAAAAGATGCAATATTCAAATTCCTAGTTTTTCCCCCTTCCAAAACTTGCTATACTGTACTTGGAGGATAGATCATGGGGATCCCTATGAGGTCAAACTATTTTCACGATATTAATACTATTTGCCTGTTTCACTGTGTTGACATTTGCACTGATGATACAAAAGTAATGGTGAGTAAAACTTCTGTGTGACAAAACGGGAAACATTTCTACCGCATATCTTAGTACACAGTTGTCTCAACGAAAACATTTGTCAAACTAGAAGCTTTTCTTCATTTTTACTATGGACAAATACGGTTTATACAGATTTATTTGGCAGACATTTTCTTGAAAATGAATGAAGTGAACCTGCCATTTCAAGGAAACAACTCACTTTCTTTGACATCAGTGGTAAAATTCCAAGTTTTCAAGCAAAAATTAAAATTTTTGCAAACATATTTGACACTATGAAAGTGACAGCTTCTCAATTTTTGACTTTTCTAACAAGATCAGTGGTGATACTAGCAAATGTAACTTAAATATTGTATAATAAAATATAGCAGTATTGGGAAATGAGTAAACCAGTATCTTTCAAATGACCCAATGCATGTCATGTTTTAACAAAATTATGCATGGGTATAAGATCTATTCAGAATGGGCAATAAACCAGTGGATTTTAATCTAATAAAGTTCAGAAAACGCATTGATAATGTTTCAGACTCCACACTATAACTAAGCTCTAAGAAATTATCATTTGTGTAGTTTTAGAAGTATCAAAGAATATCCATGAATTTGTAAAAGGGTTATTAAAATATTCTTCTCTTTTTTATCGTCATAGAAGTGTGAGACCAGAATTTCTTCTTAGACTCCTCCAAATTAATGTACTGCAAAAGACTAAATATAAAAGAAGATATTTGAGTCTAGCTATCTTCTATTAAAGCCAGGCTTCAAAGATATTTGGAAAATTGTAAAACAATGCCATTCTTCTCAGTTTTTTTCTTTTGAAAAAGTTATTTTTTATAAAAGTATGTTAATGTGTAATGGGTTTAAATATTTTTAAATGAATATGTAAATGTTCTTTAAATTTCTTAATTTTAATTTCCAATATGATTACTGATAGACTAACTCTCACAGTCTTGAGTCTTCAGTAAGTTTTTAAGAATGTAAAAGAGTCCTGAAACCAAAATATTTGAGAACTGCTACTCTAATTATCTCTGAGATTAAAATTATCTTGGTCTGTCAAATGGGGTGTGATACTTATTAGTATAAAATAGTATATGATTATCATCACTTTTAAAAAAGCCCAGTTAAATGTTAACTATGTGCTAAGTGCTGCACTAAATGTTTACACAGATTATCTCATTCATTCCTTACAAACATTCTAGAAAATGAATACCTATCTCTTCACAGTCATTTAGATTAAAAAACAATGCTTCTTAAACACTTGGCATACTCTCTCTGTATAACTTAAATTTGCAGTAAACGGTAACTAATGTGCTGAATTACTACTGTCATCATAAAACTATGTGGGCATCCTATGTAAAATACATAGCTGTATATAGCCAACTAGTTAGAAGCCTGATTCCATATTCAAGACTAAATTATTAATGGCAAATATTATAACCACTCATTAAATCAAAAGTTATTTTACAAACATTTGATACTTATGAACACCCCCTGATGGGCCTTTGTCTTGGCAAATTTAAAAGCTATATACTAAACCAAACCAGTGGTTAAGCAGGATTTTGATGCTCACCAACTTTGTAGTGATTAAGTCACTTCACATTAGAATAAGTTCT
Organism: Eidolon dupreanum; assembly: GCA_028627145.1. Classification (NCBI taxonomy): domain Eukaryota; kingdom Metazoa; phylum Chordata; class Mammalia; order Chiroptera; family Pteropodidae; genus Eidolon; species Eidolon dupreanum. Next base: position 43,448,210 of record CM053513.1, read on the forward strand.
TCAGTCAAGTGTCAGAATAAAGGCCCCTAACAATTCAGAACCAGGAAAAGTACCACTGTTGCTGCATGTATATGCAGATAATACATGATCTAGACCTTTCCTAATTCCTGCTCTACAGCATGCATTAACCAACAGATTATGAGGAAGTAACGTGGAACTAGTGACATTTGGACGACCCTGCCTTTACTCTCATATAACAGTAGTAGATTAATTCACATATTTCTAGTTACACTATCTTTTTGAAAGTTATCTGGACCAAAATATCAGTCTTCTTTACAGGGATCATTAACTAACATAAGTGTGTTTTTTAGACTCGGGCATTCCCCAAGTTAGTGTGTGAAGGTAATGTCGCAACTTCTGCCCCTCCCTCCAAGATAAACTTCACTTTCAAATAAGAGTATATATTCAGAATACATAATATAGCAGTAGCATGAAAGGATGTATGCAGAGTACACTAAGTATGTATGTGTATTGTATGTATATATACATATGCACACAAACAAAACATATTGATTTAAATGGTAAGAGAAAAATCTTTAAAGATAAAAAGATGAAAATGAGATCCAGGAAACACTCTAGATAGCCCAACATTTATAAATCTGCATAACAATTATATAGATAAGAATTTTTTAAAAAAGGTAAACTAAAGGTGCTTAAAGATAATTATTTTCTTACTGAAAAATTCAGAATGCTGAAACTATCCAGGTAAACAAATAAAATACCCATATTCAAATACGCATCTGTATACATTCTAAATTTAAGAATATTTAATTACTAATGATAGACATTTTGTCTTCTGAACATTTTTAGACCTCTGTGAAAGAAAATTAGGGGGACTAATCTCACTGAATATCAAGTGCTTAGCACACTGAAGGTGCTCAATAAATATTGAAGTGAAACTATTAAGATTTGCCCAACATGTCTAATCTTTCCAAAACCTCTTAATAAATTGAAAATGCTACATATATCAGTTTAAATAATTGACATATTTAGCTAAACTTCTGTCTCTAGATGAACTTACATACTTATGTCCTAAGAGGTACTCCAACTTTTCCTAGGAAAAAAAAGGTTTTACTAAATATAGGACTTTTACTTTAGATATCCACAGAAGACTTACTGATATAATATATAAATGATGTGTTTTTCATAAGCAAATGTATTTTATAGAATGAAAAGAAATATAGCAAGTACCTGTCAAAACAGCCTACTTCATGGAGATTTTATAACATTACTAAAAATTTTATATCATCACTAAAAATAATAGCAAGTGGATTTCCCATCTGAACTAGACTGCACTATTTACCATTAGCCCTTAATACTGACTAATCAAAAGGAAACAATAACTTTCCTGTGACTCTTTCAATCTTACTTTTTTGAAAAATACTCTGGTGTCAAGACACAAAGCAAGACATAGCTCCATAATAAACCTACTTACTACGTTTACATCTGACTTTTAATTTAGCTCCACTATAAAAAGTTCAACCAAACCCTCCACCCACTTCATCTCTTAAAAACAACTATAAAGATTTGGGGCTTTTATCTTATATATTACAACCTGTAAAATCAAATAGAAATGAAGTCAGAAACTCTGACAAAGGAACAAGAAGAATGGCCATATGCGTTGTTACTGATACTTTTTTAGGCAAAAGTATATCAAATGCTTTACCCTGAACAAAGTATTTTGAATTGAGAGAAATATGTGTGAAAATTCCTTATTGCTAAAACAGTTCTTACAGAAAACTACTAAACCCAGTCAAACTGAAAATGAAACCACAATATATAATAATCACACTTCTGAAATGATCTCTCATATATTTCATGTATTTCTACCAAAAGCTTATACATAAACCTTAAGTTTATACACACACACACACACACACAGCACTTGGTCACACAAATTTGGAATATACAAAAAAAAGTTTGGAGGACTTTTTCTTCTTATTGAGCTAAGTACTAACACCCATTTATTACATATGACTTACAGGAAAAGCATCAAAATTCTAAAATTATAATCATGTCTCAGCAAAAATAACATAAACAATATATGTGCGCGTGCACACACACACACACACACACACACACACACACATACACACACACACACACACACACACACACACACACATACACACACAGGCTCCCAGCACTTTTCTAATATCTGTATTTGGCTACTTTCCTCGGTATTAGTTAAAGTGAGTGAAAGGAACAAAAATATTTTGACTACTTTGATTTGGAAGACGAAATTATTAACTGGATTATTTGGATAATTTAAATAACCAAGTTTATCTATTTAACCAACTACCTTGGATAGCTGAGAAGCATGCTTAAATCAACCTTTTCCAGTTTTATAAGTTTCAGAGACAACATTTTACTTGAGATTTTGAAGATCATCTAAAAATTCTAATAGCATGGGCATATACAATAAAAAAATCACCATAAACTAGGGGTCCTCAACCCCCAGGCCACGGAAGAGTCCATGGCCTGTTAGTAACCTGGCCACACAGCAAGAGATGAGTGGCAGGCCAGCAGCAAAGCTTCATCTGTATTTGCAGCCGCTCCCTAATACTAACATGGTGGCCTCAGCTCCACCTCTGATCATCAGGCTTTAGATTCTCATAGGAGCACTGGTTTCTGGTCCCCAAAAGGCTAGGTGGAGACTGCTGCCATAAACCATAGCATTATAAGAACTAATCTGCACTATATTCATTGATGATTCTGATTTAAATTTTCTTCCTACTAAGATTGAAATAAGAGCACCTTTTAAAATTTCAAAGAACCAAGTTACACTGGAAGACAGAAAAAAATAGGTGTCCAATGTTTAATGTAAATAAGCAGAAATCTACATAAAATTCCGGATGTTCAATAAAGCGACAAAAATAAAAATTACAGTAACAAACTTAAAATAGCTCAATATTAGCTATGATAAAATTTTCACTGTGGTATAAAGGCAAACTTCATTATTCATTACAAGACATTTCTACAAGAAGTTAACCCTTTAAAAGAACAAAAATAATTTTCTGGAAAGCTCGTTACATAATGTGCATCTTTTCACTTGCAGTATGAGGTACTTTAGAAAATGATACATTTAGCTTCCGAAAGTCAGCCAAGTTTATCCTCCATAAACTGATTTTTAGCATTAGGTCATTATGAATACATATAATTTTGGGAATAAAAGCATATTTCATTACTACTTGAAAAAATTTTACATCTAATCTGAAAATTATTGACAAATACTCAGTTAAATCGAATATTAAATAAGGAAAAAACTACTCACTTAATATGATTTAACGCAACAGGTACATGGGATCCGAAGTAAGAAAGATTGAAAATTAAGACAACTAAAATTACAGTTATTTTAATAACTAGTAACAATGAACAAATTAGGTGATGTAAAATCTTAACATATTAAACAATTTTAGTGGGACAATTTTAGAAAGACAATTTTTAAGATATCATTAGAGAAACCTATACTTAAGGCACAAGACTACGTTGAAGTAGGTTCTTCCAGAAAAATAAGACTTCTAAAATCTGTTATACACTGATATTTTAAATGGCTAAAAAAACTGTTAAATAGATCTACTGAAACCTATTAAGTACACTTATTTAAAATCCAAAGTAAAATTTTAAAAAAGCAAACTAAAATGTACCACTAAACTTTCTAAACTTGTTTAAACTCAACTTCTAAAAAGTCATGAGACTACTCATTTACTGAAGTTCCTTGATGAAAGCGTATATCACTATTTTTAAGTAAATAATTCATCACATCACTTTTAAGGAAACTCACTAATAGGATCAAAGTAAAAAAATAAGTAAATAAATGAAAAGGAAAAAATGGAAATTAACCAGAGGATTCAACTCAGAACAGTAAACTCTTAGGAGAGAGGGAAAGTGTTGGCAGGTGTCTGCAAGAAGCTAGATAACACAATAGAATCAGTTTTCATTCTGCAGAACCATGAGACTTGCTGCAATGTCAGCTCCAAGCACACTCTGAGGGACTCCAGAAAATGCTCATTGATCATGCAGCACTTTATAATGCGCATAGGCTTTTTTATCCTGCTAACCCCGCCTAGCTTCCTTTAGCAGCTTATTCTCTCAAGCTCTCTCCCCCTAATCAAATCTCTTCCTGAAGATAGGGAAATATTTAATAAATTATATTAACAGTCTGGGTATTAGTAATACCACTCACCATCATGAAACCTCTTTATCTGAATTAGTCTTTTCTTGATGGGGGGGGGAGGGTTACCCTACAAACCATATATAAAAATTGGGTTTTAAATACCTATACCTAGTAATATAAATGTTTGATAGTATACTACATGCAAGGCCAAATCCAAATTATAGTTTCACTTTGACATCTATTTCCTTGAACTGATTTATGCATTCAAATATTCTTATAAAACTGATACAACCAAGAAAAAAAGAAACTATACTTTAAAATTCTCATGACTCAGATATTTATTTTAAGCTCTGAAGCATTACTGCCTTAAATTTTAGGGTCCTTTGATTTTTATTTAACAATGTATTTTCTAATAATCAAAGTCACATGAAAATCTAGAACCAGAATGTGCCAACTAAATTAAGCAATTAGATTGATAGACATATATGCTTCATTTTACCAAAATTAAAAGAACCAGCTGTTTTTAATAGTTAACTGCAAGCAGAGCTTCAGGCTTAGATATGTAAATGAATTCTAAGACACAAGATACTAAAAGCTGCTTTGCAGACCCCACCTTCTAATGAGTTAATCTAAAGGTCACCACCAGTACAAGGCTTTTTATTAAGTCCGAGGCCCTTTCTTATTTTTTTTTATTTCCTATCAAACATATATCTACAATTCACAAAACATGAAGTTTAAACAAAATAATTCTAGATTTGTTTAGTAATCATGTGAACGAGACTAGCACATTCTCCTAGCACATTCTCACACGGAATAAGGTCTGACCGTATCTTGCTTTTATGCTCTCCCTCTCTTTGCTTTCTCCTCTAATCTATTCATCTGTAAAATAATTCCGTCAGATAAGACTTGTTTAGATTTCAACTTTCATTTTTTTACAAACCTAGCCCTACCTCAAGAATGTCTTCTAGAACATATGCTTCCATTTCAGCCGCTGTCTCCACCATGTTTTATCAAACTGCCATGTTTCTTACTGCACTATGATTAGATCATTGCCAGCAGGAACACTCCTCTGTGTCAGCAAGGGAACAGGAAATGGAATGTTCTATTACATGCCTAAAGCAGCTTAGCTGTTCACTAGCCAGGCATCTACCAAAAGAGCAGGGGTGACTCACTATGTATTTTTTAAAGATACAGAAGCTATATTCCAAAGCAAAGTTCTGTCAAGTAATTTCATTAGATAAAGTCTTATTTTACTATTTCAAATCTTAAAAGCCTAAAATTTCAAAAAGGAAATAATTATATATATATATAACACATATATATACACACATTATATATATTTAAAGCTATTTAACACGTTAAGTTTCCTGGATGAACAAAAGAGGCTAAAGTGGGTTATGTAGCAATTTTACCTTAGTAAAGCCTTCTAGTGAGGTTAATGGTTGTATTATAAATACACAAAGGAAGTGGCAAGGTAATACCAAATTATGAATTTGCTACATCAGGCAAATGTATTATAGAACATATATATTATAGATCTTAACTTAAGGGTGTCAAAAATAATAGTCTTAATGTAGATTTTTTTAAATGGTAACCTGGTTTTCTATACACTAATCTGTTTGGAAATATCTTACAAAGTGAGATTAACAATCACCTGATTTACAATTACAGAAGCAAGACATAGCACATGGTTATATTCATTTCCTAGGAATGCCTTTAACTTAATCTACATTTCGTAGGAATGCCTTTAACTTAATTTACTAACCAAAGAAATGGCCTTCTCCCTCCTGCACCCATCATAAATATTATGAGATACTAAAATATTTCAGATAACTGAAATTCAGAAACACCATCTGGATCATTAAACAGTAAATAAAATGGGTGACTGGCAGTAGAGTGAGTTCATATATTTATAATTGTAATTGCTCTTCAGTTTAGTAAAATTTGTTATTTTGTCAAATTTCTTTCCTATGTAATCTGTAATATGAAAAAATGCAGTGCGAAAGGAACAATGTTCCATGTTCTGCAGCCTAAAAAACCCAGCACTTGTAGGAATGCCATACAAACTGAATTTGAAGAATTCTTGAATGTGCAGATTATACAATCTAATTACAATTCTAGAGTGATGAGTTCTTCTAAATTTTCATAACAAAAGAAAATATTTAAAAGAAAAAAATTAGAGGAAGGAGTTATTATTAACACATATGGCCAAATCTACTAAGAAAGCAGTGATACGAATGACACTGCCAGTAATGTCTCCCCAAAGTGATGCCAGGTTTTAGTAGAAAAAGATTTTGTAGTTCTCTTGGGCCTGTTATTAAACCTATAAAATGGGTTAATTCATTCAACATGGATTATCTACTATATATCAGGGACTATTCTAGATACAGTCACGACAGATAATACTTCTTAACAGGTCTGTTTGAAGGTTAAATAAGATAAATTATCTACTACTCAGTTTCTGATAATTAGGAGGCAATGTATGAGTTTTGTTTTGTTTTGTTTTTTTAATAAACATGTTACTTAACCCTCACAATAACGCTAAGGGATAGTAACTTAAAATAACATTAATTACATTGTGCATATTAAACACCAAATGCATTTTAAGTGCTTTGTATATATTAGTTCATTTAATTCTTACAATAATGCTTAAAAAAAGGTACCATTATTGCCATTTTATATACGTGGAAACTGAGGTACAGGTTAAGCAACTTGCTCAACTTACTGCCGACTGAGCTAATTAAATTGAGAAGCTAAAACTGAAATGCAGGCAGTTGGCCCAGTCTATCCTCTGAACCATCTACTTTATTTCCAAGTGATATTATCCCCATTTTACAGATGAGGAAATCAAGTCTCAGTGAATAGTTATATAGCATTGGGATTCAAACCCTTAACAGTCTGACTGCAAAGGCTGTGTGAAATTAATGGAAAACAAAGCCTGGCATTTGGAGGCTTCTCAAACAAAACCATTTCCATTGTTAAGACTGAGTTTTAAAAGAATTAGCAAACTGGCTTTTACTATTTCCTGCCTTCCAGGTCAATTCTTTCCATGCTTCAAATAAACTGCTCATCCTTAAACTAAAAGAAGTCATCAAAAAAGTTTCTCTTTCTCTGACCTTCCTCTAACATAAACAAGCCCAAAACAGGTTTGAGTTCAAAGAACTCTCAGGTCGGAGCACATAAGCCAAGAACAGGCTTTCCAACTTCATTTGACAAGAAATTCGGCCCCCTAAGGCACAAGTCAACCAAACAACTCACCTTCTCCTTCTCTTCCGTTCTAGGATTATTTGGGTGCTTCTCTTATACTTTCTGACATTTATTGTTAAGTTTTTACCAATAAATGTGGTTATAGATACTTATATACCATTTATTATCTCTTTACAGAGCAGAAGGTTGACGAAAGTAGGCAACACTTTGCTTACCGACGCACAGCCAGGGCGAGCAGTTTCTGGCACAGGACAGGCTCTAAAGTATTTATTTGTTGATTAAATAACAAATGCATGAATAAAGGAATCATTTGATATCCAGCAATGCATCCTAATTCCTTTTAAATTATTGCTAATACTAGGAGTAATTTCTGATGACAAAAACATTTGTTTTGTGACTATTTTCTTTAGGTCACTAAAATATTAGAAAATGGTCAATATAAACCAAATCTATATTTCATAATTTCTATAATCCTTTGTTATTACAGCAAAGTAATCATTTCTTCAATTTTATTTTCTGGTCCTTTTTGTTAATATAATGATCTATGCCACAGCATAGGATACTCTAGTAAAAAGGATGCGAAAACAGATTTATATACATCTGCCTTATGCTCCTACGTTTTTAAAATGTGTCATTTTCCTTCTATTTCAACCTTATTTTACAGGCAAAAAAACTCTTTTCCCATTTGCCTAAAATGGATTTCAATGTTATAAGATCTTTCGTTCATTCCAATGGCAAAGCATTCATGAGAAAATAGTAAATATTAACATTCATGTAAATAAAAACCAGTAACGTAAAAATAACTTGAATCGTAAAAAAAATATTTACTAAAATAAGAAGATTCAAATGTCCAAAGTGAAGAGAAAAGCTTCTAATAAAAAAAAAAAGAGAAGGACAGAAGTTCAATAAATACCAATATTGGATGAAGGTATCTTCTAAAATTTACGATTTTATTTAGGACCAGAACTGCGTTTTTTGAACAAGGAATAAGAAACCAAACACACACACACACACACACACACACACACACACACACACACAAAATATATGTTGACAAGCAAGAATTCGATTCTGTATGATTTAACATTTGTTGATGTTCCCCCACATAAATTTTTTTTAATCAAAAATTCCTTGTAAAGCAGTTCTTTTCCCATCAAATATTTTTTTCAATTTAGAGAAGGGCAAGACTTTTCAAAATCCACATTTTCAAACAAAACAAGGACAACTGGTGCTAGGACAAATGTAGTAATTTTACCTACCTACATAAAAACAAACTTCTAGAAAAACAAAATCTAAACAAACTTCATCTCTCAAACAAAAAGTATGATATGCAGTCATTACTTTATAATACATCCATTTTTCTTTTTCACTCTGTAAATTATATTTCAGAAGTATGAAACCCAAGTGTGAAATAGCCTGATCCAAGCACAAATGATATAGGTATTAAAGAGTTTAACAGAATTTAAATTAAAAGGCTAATAAAATCTGGTCAAACTTCTGAAAGCCCATACATTATTAAAACACTATCCCCATGATTTTACCCTTTATTTCTACACCATTCATGCTATATATGACTCAAAACTTTAGATACTTGTCTAATGTAGCAGAGTAATATCCTTTTCATTACCTCTATAGTTTATTAACTATAGTTTTTAGCTATGAAGTAACACATGTACACAGAAAAATTCACATAAAGAAGAGAATACAGGGAAAAGTAAACCTACCTCTCACAACTCCTAAAAGGCGCTAGTTAGTATATTCTTCCAGAAATAACCTCCATATATGAAGCATATTATGCATATTTTCTGCATCCCTGGTTTTAAAATTTCATTCTCTGTGATAATTGTTTCAGATTAGCACATGTATATCTATCTCTTTGATTTTGATAGCTACTCAAATTTTCTCTGGAGAATTATACTACAACTTATTTAAGCAGTGCCCTATTGATGGGCACTTGTATTGTTTCTAATGTTTCATAATGCTGCAATGAACAGGCTCAACGAAAGGGCATATATATATACTCTGCACCTGCCTGAATATATCTGTAGGGTAAATTTCTTGATAGGTATATGTATTTAATATTTTATCTTACCAAACTGACCTCTAAACAAGTTGAATTTATACTCTAACAGTGAAGGAGAGAGACTGTATTCTTCCCTAAAAATATTCAGTGTTAATGATACAAGTCTTAAAAACCCCAGATCAGAAAGCAGAATATAGTTTTAAAATACGTATCTATACCTATTTTTAGTTTATCATTTCTACTTTTTAAGAAATCTCAAATGAAAGTTACACTTCCTCTCATCTAACTTTTGCCCCTTACCAAAATCACATAAATACATTCCCTAACAGATTTAGAACTTTATTTACCAAAAAAAAAAAAAAAAAAAAAAGAGGCAGGGGGCGGGGGTGTCCACAATGAAGATTCTATGTATGTACATGTATGTAGTTGGAGAAGAGAGAATGGGGAGTCAAATGATTTGTTCTTTAGAAAAAAATCTACTTCTGCAAAATACAAATTCCATCTAGGTTTAAAGGTTTTTTTCAATTTAGAAGTAAACTGTAAAGTATCTGCCAGAATTTAGTACTGTAAAGAGCTAGAATTAAAATACTGTATTGTTGGATGTATTTATTTACCTTACATTTATTTCAAACTATTAATTTTCAAAACATAAAATTCTAAAGTAATACTTCCATCATTATAAAAAAAATGTATACTAAGAAGAAGATACTTCCACACATAAGTTTTTATTAACACAATGATTAATAAACAGTTTTTATCTCAGTTTCTTGACATGTATCCCAGGTCTAATTTTGATACTATTTAAAAATAAGAATGATTAAACTTTCACAAGAACTTTCAAAATAAATGTTAACAGGTGGAAATTCTACTTGATATGTGTAGGAATAACTGAAAGGCTTAGGTAACAAAAAATTAAGTAAAAATATATAAAATTGTAATTTTATAAATGAAATAATGCAAAGGCCATCAATACTATATTCTAAATGTGAGGAAGGGTATAAATTATTTTATAATAATGTAATTGCCTAAATAATTTTCTTCTCAAGAATAATACCATTAAAAGCTCTAGGTAACTTTTTTTGAAAGATCATCATTACCATTTTTGATCATTCATTTATATGAATATTTACTGTTTACTAGGTGACAGGCTTTATATACTACACAATAAAGAATGGCAAATATACTTAGTCCATCCCCAAGAGTCCATAATCTAGAAAAACTTGATCCTGATTCTTGACAAAGTTTAACAACAAAATCTTCAATAATTTTTTCCTCTTTTCTCATTTGTAGACCTTCATTTTTCTATAATTAGTAAATAAAACCTAAAAGTCCACTTAGAACAGTACAAAAATATTATTAAATTTAAACAAAAGATTTCATCCAGATGTGTCCTAGTACAAAATGAAATACAAGCATGGTCTTGTCCAAATATAAGTAACATATTAAGCAAAATAAAAAACAAAGCAGCTTCTTTCGACATCTCCAATAATAGTTGTGCCTGTTAGATACTTGCATTTGTTGTCTCTATGCATGAATTCATTCTTTTTCCAGTATTCATAATAGGTTCTATGTATACAAAATTGATAAAATATTTATAGTTTTTAGTTCGCATTCACCCTCAAATCTGTCTACATTGCACATCTCAAATAAAAATAAAAACAGGTGTTGTGTGTATATATATATAATAAAAATTACTTATTTCAATACATTTGGTTTTGCTTTAAGTAGATTAAATCTATTGATAGCACAGTACCCTCCATTTGGTCAGCAACACATTATCTCTCTTCTGCTCCAAAACAACAAGTATCTACAAATAAAAAGAAAATATACTACACACACCCACAACCTCCTGCCCCACCACACACCCTACACATGCACAGTGGTGGGGAATAGAGGAACTGAAAATAAAAATACAAATTACAAAAAGAGACTTAAGTCCAAAGCCAATTTTTTAGTGTCATCAATTTCCAGTAGTCTTCTGATGGACCACTATCCTACACTGGGCGACTAAAGAAACAGCTCCAAGTAATTCACTCAAGATAGTATCAAAGGCATGGAGAATAATTAGGATGTAAAAATTACTCAAGTAACCTTGGATTCCGAATGCTGTCACTGGCTCTCTTCCTCTGGTTCCTTGATGGTCTGGAGTCACTGGCAACAAGTTCCAATTAGTCTGGTCTTTCATGATGCCTGCTATCATTCTGCTACTTCTAGTCTAATCAATTTATAACAGATCTTGAATGGTTTGTCAGTAAGTAATTATTCCTATTACCAAAAGACTACTCTTTCGGACTCATAATTCCATCTCTTAAGAAATGTATTACATTAAGTTGTCTCTATCCACCAAGGGTTAGGCCAAAAATTATAAATGAACACCATACCCTTTTTCCACTAACCTAATCCTGACCAGATATAGGATCTTTAGGAGCATATAAAGAATCTCAAAGGTTAACTGTGACATTCCAAAATTCCCAAGATAGTGTGTGTGTGTGTGTGTGTGTGTGTGTGTGTGTGTGTGTGTCATTCATTATAACTGCAAAATACTTCTTCGGTCATCATGAAGGTATCTAACATGGCTATTTTAGAAGCAGTGTTTCCACTACTTTCAACCTATCCCACAAATTTCAGATACTGTTTTACTACCAAATCTCCAACAAAACTTAAGACAATGCAAGAAAATAGAAGGCAGTATCTACCAACTTTTAAATGTGTAACAGATCTCTCTCCACTATGCTTTATGTAATCAAATTTAACCCATATTCATAATTTCAATTCCTCTATCACCAATTTCTTACCAGAGTCAAGTAATTTTAGAAAGCCTTCTAAATCAATTCCCACCCTCTTTAAAAACATTTATGTAATCTCTCTCAGTGAAGGTAGTTAATATTGTTTAAAGGGTAGGCACTGAATAACTAATAGCTTACAAAATGTTTAAAAGTATAACTGAACTGCCAAACATCATTTTATACTTAGTATTTGTTTTTGTATGCTTGAGGAAACCATCTCCCTCTTTTATACGAATTCCATGATTTCCTGCAAAATGCTTAGATTTTAAAGTATTTCTCATAATTAAGTTATTTTACGGGTATCATTTGCATAACTTCATTTTTAGCACTCCAGCTTGCTTAGAAAACTATGTACAGTTTAAGCAGTTATTACATATAGTGTACCTAGGTTTTAGAGGCTTCTGCAGTTTACACCTTCAATATTTAGAGGTGTATAATATCTTAAGATTTTATATTTTTAAAAATCAAATCTGAAAAACATACCATTAGAAATCTGCTCCCCAAAAGATCATGTTTCTGATGCAACATTCCTAGAACAAAGCTTCCAAAAAACATTTTACCTACACGGAGCATAAACAGGATGTCAACCTGCCTTTGAGTTGAAGTGGGATCAAAATAAAATTCTTTCATTCAACAAATATTGTCTGGATAGGGTCATAATATCAGCCTCATCTTTAGAAGGATAAAAAAGGTCGTTTCTCTATTTATTTCCATTCTCCTTCTTCCAGTTCTGCCAGAAGACACATCCAGAGTCCAGTAGCTATCGCTCTCCTTGATCACATGACTCCCTCCTCATGGATAACCCAGGCTTCCAATCCAGATCTTCAATACATCACAGACAATGTCATCTTATTTAGCGGCAATGGCAGGAGGAAAGACTCAGAATTCTCCCGTATATCCAAATTTTTAACAGTAAACTTTTAAAAACAAAATCATGGAAAAAATTCAGGAGCTGACATACAAAATCAGGAGTGTAAGCAAGTCAAGAAATAATTATGCATTCTATGTAATAGTCACACTTGTATTTTATACAACTTCCCAATTTCTGGAATTAACCCCTAGGTGTCCTCTATTTCTACCTTGGATGGTTTCTAAAATCCATGGGGTCCTAAAATGTCACATTACAAAGAAAAGTGTTATTATCTAACTAGGTGGATGCAACATATCTGTACTCTTTTTAATATTACAAATGTGGTGTATGCAAGTGGAATTTTTAAAAAATTCGAAGTCCACAAAGGCATTAAATGAGTATAAGTCCTTTTTGCAATATGTTATTACACTGTTAACAGCCTTCTAGTGTAGTTACCACCTTAACTTTAATAACATTTTCATTCTGTTTCTGGATTCGCCAATTTTATATGCTATTGTCTACTGAATAAACGAGCATTGACCATTCCCTTGTTGCCCTCTATCTCCTAATTTTACACATTATATTATTTTTATATTACAAAAGTTTATAATACATGCTACTCCATAACTATAATTAAGCCTAAATTTTATATATTTTCTAGGTTGATTCTAAAAACTAAAAATAAGTGCATATATAATGATATAATATAATGTAATTTTATGTCATTTAAACAATACTGGTCCATGTACTGCAGGCTGATAACACTTGAATTTTCTTCTAGATTTGTTCAGGTTTTGAAGGCCCAAGATTGCTCCTGTAGCTACCACTGTTTCCTCCCTTCCATACCATCTTACCATCATATAATCTATTTTATGGTTTTTATTGTACTATAGTATCTCAAATATTGTCATATAAGGTACAGTTTTTCCAAGCATAAAAATGTACCTGTCCTCATGTGATAGTATCGTTGAGTACAGATTATTTAGGTACAAATCTGTTTTTCCACAAATGATGACGACACTACTCTACTGTCTTCAAGCATTTGGCAAGGCTGCTAAGCACTCAGTCATTTGGATTTTCCTTTTTCCATTCCCTCTCTCCAGCAGTAACTGGGAATTTTTCTTTCTATCCTTAGAGTTCTGAAATTTTACCAGATGTGACCAGATGTAGGTCTTTTTCCATTCATCCTGCTTGGTATTAGATGGGCTCTTTCAGTCTGAAATTCATTGTCTTTCTCTAGCTCATGAACTTCAATTATTTTTTTCAACATTTTTTTCCTTCCCACTGTTCCTGTTCTCTACTTAACTCATATTTATAGAAGTGAAAACTTTGTCACGTATTTTCCATACCTCTTTATTTTCTTTCAAATTTTCCATTTTTTTTTTATTTCACATACAGAGAGTTCCTCCTCTTTAACTCCAGATTAGCAATTCTGTCTTCAATCATGCTAAATTGTTATTTAGCCCATCCATTAAATTTTTCTTTATAATTTTCAAAATATTTTCTGGTTCTCTGCCCCCTTTTTTAGTGCAAATATAATCAACCTATCACTGCAACATGTTCTTAAACCTCAAATGAAATACTAATTATATTTTTTTCTTTGAAGTTTTCTTCTGAATCATATATGAGAGCAGTTGTTTTATTCATCTTAATCCTCTTCCATCATGATTCTCCTCAATTGTCTGATTATTCCTGTTTACAGTGGCAAATGAACAATAAGAGAGTACAGGAAGCCAATGCAGGCACTCTCTGAAGTTGTTCAGGTTTGTTTTCCCAAATGGGAGAGTAGTACTATTTATTTTTTTAACTGTAATAACATATTTTACCTGATATAGTCAAAACATTATCATTTCACTATAAATCCATTTTAAAAATTAATAAGATATTTGGGATTTTTTTTTTCTGATACTAAGTCTTTGAAATCTGGTGCATATAGTGTACTTATATAACAACTCAACTCATGTTAAATTTTCATCAGAAATACTTGATATGTTATTAGAATTCATAAACTACAATGGAAAAAGGAAATTTATATACCCAAGTTGCTTCAAAACATACTTTAAAGTAGTACTATTTAAATAGGCAGGGCATATGGATAAGTAGGCATCCCAGAAAAGTATCTGGACATAAAGTCAAGATCACTGGGAACCGCCAAAACAGCTTTTTTCTAGAAAAGCATGCTTTAAGTGCCTCTGCTTCTCTCTCAGGTTCCAACATCTCAGGAGCTGTCCTACTAACTGTTGGTCTACTTTGTTATGAGATAGGTTCAGAGACTTCATGACTGAGGGCAGCCACCACTACCACCAGAGCTGTTTAAACTGGAGAAATGGGTAGGAAGAAGGCCTAGTTAACCCAGCACTTTAGAAAATAATTATTTTAAAAATTCTTGATTACTACCCAATTGCCTACTACTGTTCTTTGTATTTGTTGACTCCAAGCTCAGAACCTTTCTGGTATTCCCCTAGGAAAACCTGAGCTTACCTCTGGTATCTTGGGTTCCAATTTCCTCTGAGATTTTGCTGTCAATCCAATCCTATGAACTTTCTATCTTCTCAAAATTTCTGGTCCTCTGATGGTACCTGTAGTGGACTGTGAACTATAATTTTACTCCTCAACATGCTTTCTCCCCACCCCCTTTTTCTAGTAACATAATCCCTCTTGTCTGTAGGGAAAATATTCCATGTGATTTGGGTGGAGGTGATTCTTTCCACATTGGTGGCCACATGACCCAGGTCTGGCTAGGCTATCCCATGCCCCTCTCCATTGGCAGCCATCTTTGCCTAGTCTGAAAATAAAGGTAATACAGAAGAAAAGAGAGACTAACAATATTGAGAAAAACAGTACTGATGACATTGTTTAAATCTGGATTTATACATGCCTAAGTTGGATCTTCTCCCCTCCTTCCCTGCACATGCAAGCACACATTAACATTACAGAGCTAATGAGGTCCCTTTGCTCCTCTTTACAGTAGTTTGGCTAACATATAACAACATCTGTTCCTGCTTTTCAGAATTGTGATTTAATTTAATCTTGAAACACTATCAGTGGGCCATTTGGCAGAAAGGAAATTAAAGGAATGCACTCAATCCACCATATTTAAAAGAAAAGTTAGGACAATAACTGTAAAAAAAAAGCCTAAATAAATAAAATTAAAGCTTTATAGTTTGGTGTTAAACATATAATCAGAAAACAGATGTAAATTTTATTAAGTATATCTCCTCATTCCATAAAGCAGCCTTCATACTGCTATGGGGAAAAAAAGCAGATATAAAATCCAATTATATCTTAACCAGTGTTTTCTGAGTCAAGATTTAAATGTTTTCAAAAAGAAAAAGAACAAACGAGGGAAAGTTGCTAGTGATTTATAATTTTCTCATCTATTACTATCCAAAGAAAACTCTCTGAATGATTGATTATAAGGTAGCAATGGTTATATGGGAGCGGGACTAACCAACTCTTGAAATGTTTCAGGACTATTACTACTTATGTGTAACAATCTAGGCACAGGTCCTAAATTATAATAAGATGTTATTCACACAGATCTCTAAAGAGGACCTAGATGTAAGATGAAATGAGGTAGTGAGCTCTATAACTTACACAAAATATATTTCCTGAGCAATTACTAGGGAGGCTATAAAAGACTAAGGAGGCAGTAGACTACAGAAGTTAAGAAAGCAAACTTTGATGTGAAACTGTCCGTGTTTTACTCCATTTCCATCATATACTATGACCTTGAGCAAGATGTTCTTTGCCTTTATTTTTTTCATCTATAAAAATGTGGATATATTATCTTCCTCAGAGTTGTGAGTATTAAATGAGATACTATTCATAAAACAACCAGAACTTGCCTGGCATACAGTAAGCACCCATAAAAAATATTAGTTATTAAAATATTAGTTATTGAGGTTATATAATTAACGAATGTGCTAAGTGTTACGAACATCTTCAAAGAAGAGATGATATTTTATCACGCTCTTCATGGATAAATCAACAGTCAACATAGAGTGACATCCAGAGAGATCAGATATGAACAGGGTTTAAAAGCTGATATTACACCTAGCACATTCTAAATCACTACAAAACCACTGTAGTTTGAAAAATATAGAACTGACACACATAATAAACCAGAAGTTACAGAAACAGACCCATGCACCTCCTGGTCTAGCACTTTTACCACTGGAATATATCTTACTAAAATACAGAAACACATACTCAAAGATACATATCAGAGTCCGCTGCAGTATTGTTTGTAATGGCAGACACACTGGGATAAAAAATAAGATTTATAACTCAACACTTTTCTTCTAGTGTTTACAATTTTTACAGTTTATATTTACTAAGTGATATAATAATAAAAAAATAACACAATCTCCCTTTAAGATTCCTCCCACATTAAAAAAATTAAATAAATAGAAATAAAACACCAAAGTTTAGTATCATTGCTGCATACTCAGCATAGGTTTGATTTAAAAGATGTCATACCTACAATAAAATTAAAACTCACCTACCTCAGTTTTTACAGCAGCTCTTCTACTTTGGCATTTCCTAAATGCCAAGTGTGTCCATTTTAAATTATTCCTAGTTTATTTGAAATATATTTTTAAAACAAAGAAAGAAAATTAAAGAACATTGGAATGATAATGCAAGAGAACTAAAATACATTCATGGAGTTGGTAGGTCCTGCCCTAATAGTATATATAGATGTCCAAGTCCAAAGACAGCCTAGTTCAGACTAATGCACATCACACAAATCAATAATAATACTACATAGATGCTGGTGCTGCTCTTGTCTTCATAAAAGCAGTTTTCTTTCTTTAGCAGAAATTAGTAAAAGAGGGAGAGAAGAAAAGGAAGAATGAAGCCAAGCCTGCTTAGTGGCTTTAGAGTAGAAGGAAAAAAAAGTTTCAAAAGACTACTGACTACATTAAATTAAAAATACAGAATATTAACCATAAAATCCTGCAGATATTAGCTACTTATCAAATAGCACAGAAGCTGCTTAGAAAACTAACTTTAGTATCTGGGTTTTTAGGCTATATAAATACAGTACATATAAAGATGTATATACTAAACAGATATAATCCAGTATATTGTTCTATTGTCTAAATATACAAAAGAAAGGTAGCACTTCATATAGTGGGAAAGGATAAACTACAAAATAGCTAAACCAATTAATTACTAATTTGGAAATATAAGTTACTATCTTCTTCCATAAACCAATATAAATCTGAAGTACATGAATTAAGTGTAAAAATAAGAGGCACAATAACCACGACGTGAAGCAACCCAAATGTCCACTGATGGATGAATAAACAAAATGTGGAATATACAGACAATGAATTAGGTCTTAAAAAGGAAATCCTGTCACATGTATTTTAAGGTCATTGTGAAAAAAAGACAAATACTGTAGGATTCCACTTACATGAGGTATCATCAAATTCTCAGAAACAGAAAGCAGTATGGTGGTTGCCAGAAGTTGGAAGAAGGGAGGGATGAGGAGTTGTTTAATAGGTATAAAGTTTCAGTTTTGCAAGATGAAAATGTTCTGAAGATCTGTTGCACAACAATATGAATGTCCTTAACACTACTGAATTGTACACTTAAAATGGTTAAAATGGTAATTTTTCTGTTGTTTACCACAATTAAATATTTTTAATTATTAAAAAAATAAGAGGTATGCACAAAATTACATAAACCACTTTAAAAACTTACTAAACTACAGAGAGAAGAAACAAAATAGTGTAGATGATAAAGGCTCTGGCGACCAAATCAAAGTTGTGACAGAAACAAGGAGCAGTAGCAAAGAATCGCCTGGGATCTTGATGAACAAGCCATACAACTAGGGAGAAATTCAAGAAAGCACCCTGCAATGGCAGAAGATAGGACAGGGCAAGGATGCGGGAAGAGCCAGTCTCCAGCGGCTGAGACAGAGGCTACAGCAGCAGTAGAGGCAGAAGCCTCTTGAAGGGACAGTGTCCACAAGATTTTTGCGGCGACAGCCCTGCTCAAGCTCAGCACCAGTGCCAATTGGGCTGTGCACAGGGGACATCAGGGACTTCAGGGAGACACTGTCAGAGTGAGGGCCGAGGGGAGATCGGCTCTGTACAGAAGTGCCAGTGGTATCCATTTTTCCCTGTTGAGCCCTCCCTACTCCCAGTGCGCAGTCACAGTGCCACCATAGCCATGAGGTCATCAGACTGGATAACAGAGATCACTCTGCCCAGAGGATTCCCTGAAACCCTGCCTCCCCCAACTCGAGGCGCTATCCAAGCCACACCCAGGTAGATCCTTAGCTAGTCAGATGCTCCTTGCTGAGCAGCACCTAGACTCACACTGGAAGCAGCTGGCCTTGGTTTCTGGTGTGGCCTTTGAGGCAGGATTGCTTGGTGAATCTTAACAGGTGGCCCCAGAGGGGCAGAGGCTTGGGCTAAATTTGGACACCTACTTCACAAATCCACACTAATTTAAAGACCCGGAGACTTAGGAGCTTTGCTTAGCACATAGGAACAGACACGGAAAGGCAGCCAAAATGGGAAGAGAAAGAAGCAGAACCCATCTGAGAGAACAGAACAGAGATCCAGAAATAATGGAGTCAAGTAATCTAACAGTTGCAGAGTTCAAAACACTGGTTATAAACATGCTCAATGAACTTTTGGGAAGTGTAGACAAAGTCAGTGAGAACTTCAACAAAGAGATAAAAATCATAAAAATGGAAATTATAAAAGGGAACCAGTCTGAAATGAAGAACACATTATCTGAGATGAGAGGTATATTAAATGGAATAAACAAAGAAATAAACAGAGTAAATACAGAAAAGGATCAAATGCCCTATCTAGAGGATGGGAAAGCCAAGGACACTCAATCAGAATGGTAAAAGATGCCAAGACTATAAAAATAACTTAAGGAGGATATAGAACACTCTTAAGGGTCCAAATATCTGTCTGATCGGTGTAACTAAAGAAAATCAAGATGTTGAACAGCTATTTGAAGAAATAATGATGGAAAACATCCCTAACCTGAAGAAAATGGACATAAAACTCCAGGAAGCTCAGAGAATTCCAAAAATCAGGGATCCAAAGAGGCCCACACCAAGACACATCATAATTAAAATGCCAAAGGTTAAATACAAAGAAAGAATATTAAAAGCAGCAAGAGAAAAACAGTTACTTATAAGGGAAAACCCGTAAGACTGGCAGCTGATTTCTCAAAAGAAACTATGCAGGACAGAAGGGCTTGGCATGAAATATTCAACAGCATAAAGATCCAGGATCTACAACTAAGAATAATTTATCCAGCAAAGCTATCATTTAGAGTTGAAGGACAGATAAAGAGCTTTCCAGACAAAAATAAGCTGAAGGAATTTATCACCACCAAGCCCGTATTACAGAAAATGTTGGAGGGACTTCTTTAAGAAAAAATATGTATCAGAAACAGGAATAAAGAATGGTAACAACTACATTCCTATCAATACCTCAAATGGAAAAGAATTATATGTTCCAACTAAACAAGTAGATTAATGGAAAGGAAAACAATACCCCTAATGTTGCCTATAAGAGACTCACTTCAGATTAAAAGACATAGACTAAAAGGAAGGGGATGGGAAAACATATTGCTTTGATGGACCTAGAAGGTATTTAAGTCAGATTGAGAAAGATAAACACTATATGATTTCACTTATATGTGGAATATAAGGACGAAAAAGAACAAACTAATCAAAAACACACTCACAAACATAGTGGACAATTTGGTGACAGACGGAGGGCAGAGAGTGTTGGGGGGCTGGGAGAATGGAGTAAAGGGTTAAAGAAGTACAAATTAATAGCTGATGGATGGACACCGGGATGGGGAGCACGGCATAGGGAATGCAATTAGAATGAATACATTGGTTAGGTAGAGGGTCATGGAGGGAGCAATTGAGGGGATTGTTTTATGAACTATATAGATGTCTAACCAATGTACTCTATACTTGAAACTAATTAAAATTCAAAAAAAATTTACTAAACTATAAAGAGATCAGTTAAAGCACTTGATCAAACTCCTTTGTAACTTCTCAGTGGCAAATATGGTTAAAAAATGCAACATATAAGATTAAAAGAAAAAAAGATGCATATAAATTGAATTTATAAAAGACAAATCTTTATAAAATGGATCTAAGAAAGACAATTATTTATAGTTTCTCCCAACTATTTTGAAAGTCTAATATGAAAGATAATAGTCACAGAAAATAGAAATTAAAATGTTAAAGGAATCAAATCCAACAGTGTGTTAAACTACTACATCATACTAAGTATTTCAAACACAGAATATTAGAAAATTTATCACTGCAATTCCTATTATGAATAGATTGCTGGGGAAGAGAAATAATCATTTCAATAGATGCCAAAAATGCATTTGATAAAATTCTATATTTCTAATAAAACGTAATAAGCTAAGAGAGATATACTAAAACTGATAAAGGATATTTGCATTATATTTAATAGTGACACAATAGCACTCCCATTTAAACAAAGGAAAGGACTGCCCCTATTACAGCTTTTATTTCACATTTAGGGAGTGTCCAAAGCTGATGCAATAAAAAAAAACAAAGAGGTATAAATATTGAAAAAGAGGAAAAAAAATCTTTTATTGAAGTCAATGTAACAGTTTAGTCAGAAAACACACAGAATAAACTGACTTAACATGAGAATTTAGTTTAGTGGCCATATATACAAGATCAATAGGATCCTAAGCTTCAACTGTAACTGATTAGAATGTGTAATGGAAGAAAAAAATAACATTCTCAACAGCCATAAGATATTTAATAAACTCTGCAAGAAATATGCAAAATCTGTATGAAAAACTATAAAATTGTATTAAAGGCAGATGAAGGGCCTAAAAAAATAGACATGCTATATTTCTGGATGGGAATGCTCAGTGTTATAGAACTATTTCTCCCCAAATTAATCCAAATTTCAATGTAATTCCAACCAAAATCTCAGTGGGCATATTTTATGGCAGTTTAAAAAGCCATCTGACAAGTTAAATGTGCAATATCCAAAACTCTTAATGAAGATCAATGAGGAAGAACTGTCTTCTTCTAAGATATCAAAGCATGCTAACATATTGGGTTGAACTATCCAGTATTTGGTGACTTTTGATAAACAAAACAAGTAGTTTCAAAAGGTTTTACCTTATAGCTAAAATTGGTGTGGACACAGGAATAAATAAATAGCTGTTAAGAATCTGGGAATGTTAAACACTTCAATTCCCCTACTCCTACCACCCATAAGTCTCTTTTTCTAAGTGGTATGAAACATCAAAGAGTCCACTAAAGTAATTATACTAATGAAGCTTGGTCAAAGACCAACAAGGCCTATTTCTCACTCCAGTTAAATTTACACAGTTGAAGGCAGAAAACTAAAGTGGAGGGTGAAGGAGAACAGAGGTGTTGGGGGGGTAGGTGGGCATCCTTTCAACAATCCTGGAAAGGAAAGGATATCTAACTTGAAACCTAAAAGCTGAGAAGAAACAAACAGCCAAGGGAAGAACATCGTAGAAAGAAAGTAAGAAGACTCCAAGTGAGAAAGTCCGCATGTTCTAAAAACAGATAGGTAGTGTTACTGGAACACAGCAAATGAGCTGAAAGTGAGGCTAGAACAATATGAAGATGAGCCATACGTTGTCTTACATGCTAAGTTACGAGTTTGGGTTTTATTCTAAGAGCAATGAGAAGTCAAATAACAATTTACATTTCAAAACATTAGCCTAGTTGCTGCATTGGAGAATGAATTATGGAGAGACAAGAGAAGAGAACGAGGAGATCAAATGAGGAGGCTACTGTGAAATCCAAGAAATATAATAGCCTGGGCTAGGATGATGATAGCAAAGACAGACAGAGGTGAGAAGTTTTCAAGGTATACTCTGAAGGTCTTATGTCCAGTATCCACTCCCATTCCACTTTCCCAACTCATATTTTGGCAACAAAAACACTTTCTTTGGGAAAGCATTCCATGAGCCTCAGGTGGTAATGACCTCTCCTACTCCACCTCCTAGACAAGCTAGAAAGACATGACCTAGATCAAATATGAGAGGAGATGGACTAACTTTATTTTAAAAAGCCACAGAAATGAGTCTACAGGTGTTGAACACAGCTGTTTGAGGATAGGACATTGTGGACATCACGCATTTATAGGATCACCAGCATTCAGAGCTGACTCAAAAGCATATAGGCCCAAACAAAGCATTTTCTTCTTTAGCGACAGTGGCTGGTTCAGGAATAGACAAGTGAGCCAAGGCAGGCCAACAAAATTATTTCAGAAATAAGGAGTGACTTTCTTTTCTTGTACTGCTAGCCATAAGGACAATGTAATCCTAGAATTATATCAGCATAAGACATTAACTAATCTCTAATATCCATACTCCCCTTCTTTTAGCAAAACACTTCTCAAGTTATATCTGAGTATAATGGTCACACAGAAAAATGAGGTCCTAGGTATGAACATATAACTAAGTCTGGCCGATGAGATGTAACAGGAAGTAATGTTTACAATTCTTTGGTCAATTCCTTAAAAAGAAGCTATCTGTGTTCACCCTTCAGTTTCTGATTTCTCATGGGCTATATATCAGTTTGCTAGGGCTGCCATCCAAAATACCACACTGGGTGGCTTAAACAACAAAATTTATTTTCCCACATTCCTTGAGGCTAGAAGTCCAAGATCAAGGTGTTGTCAGGTTTGGTATCTTCTGAGGCCTCTCTTGTCAGCTTCCAAAATGCTCTTCACGTGGCCTTTTCTGTGTGTGCATGCAACCCTTGTGTTTCTTTCTGTGTTCAGATTTCCTCTTACAAGGCCACTTGTTATATTGGACACCATCCATATCACCTTATTTAACCTTAATTATCTTTTAGAGGCCCTATCTCAACATACAGTCACACTGAGATACTGGAGGTTAGAACTTCAACATGAATTTTGAAGGGACACAATTCAGCCTATAACAGACGTGATGCCGATGAGCCAGTTTAGACCTTGTAGATGAAGTCAACACCCTAAAGCAGAGCTGTCCAATAAAAAACTTTGTGATGATGGAAATGTTCTGTATCTATACTCTCCAATATGGTAGTCACTAGCCACATGTGATTATTTAATTAAAATTAAATAAAATTTAAAATCCAGACCCTAAGTTGTACTAGCCACATTTCAAGGGCTCAGTAGCCATCTGTGGCTATAAGCTACCACACTGGACAGCAGTTAAGGGATGGTGTAACAAACAGTAGAAATCTAGATCTATATACAACCCAAGGACTATACCCCAAGTACCACATAAACTATCTTGTTTGAACCACATGTGTTTTAGAGTCTCTGTTCAAATAACCCACCTTAAAGCATAACAGAGTAAATTAGAAGTTGAATGCTACTATAACAAATTCCTAAAAACTCTGATAATGCTTAGAGAACAGGTAGCAAAGAAACACATCTCAAACGAAGGCTAACAACCTCTGTTTATGCAGTAGCAAAACAAACCATTTAGTAAAATTCTTGGCCTGCAATAACAAGGAGGGCACATCACATGACTACCAAGTGCACAACTCTAAGAAAAGCAATTACAAAATCTCAAAATACTGGTGGGTTAGCTGTTTAAAGAGCAACCAGAAAGATCAACTTAGAACTAAGAGTAAGGCAGTTTACAAGCAGAGATAGATACAAAAACAATGCCATTCAGTAGCAAAACCTAACCTGTATAAGCCAGTAATTTGGGACCTCTCAGGTAGAGAAAGGCAGCTGCTCCTGTGCTCCAAATACAAGAATTAACTTTGTGACTTCACCTGCTCTTGGCTAGAAAGTAGCCAAAGATCAGGTTAAGAGTGTTGCTTCCCCACCTGTGATGGTTTTTATGAGTTAACTTGTTTGGGCTAAACTAAGAAAGAGAAAGGGAAGGTTACAGCTATTTTGTAATTACCTTCTCTCAGTTATTCAAACACTAATCTAGGTGCTGTTGTAGAGGAATTTTGCAGATACAGTTAAAGCCCCTAATCAGCTGACTTTAACCTAGGGTAATCATCCTTAATGAGCCTGACCTAGTCCAGTGAACTCTTGAAAGAGAATGGGTTCTTCCTGGCAAATTAAGATGCCAAATAGCAACTGAGTCCACAATTGCCCTTCCTTTACTGACAGCCTATGGAGAACAGCTTCAGCATATGCCATGGGTTTAATCTTGCCTGAGATTTTCCCTTCCTGCCTGCTTTACAAATCTTGGACTTGCTCTGTCAACCCCCAAACTGCATAAGCCAATTCCTTGTAATATATCTCTTACTACATATCTATATAATTCTCTATAATATATAAATCTCCTACTTGTTCTGCTTCTCTTGTTAAACCCTGAAGCATCATCTAAGATTATTATTTCAGATGCCTTCAGGTTGCCAGGTAACAACAGAGAGAGAGAAACAGGCCTAGCACAGAGATCAGTAAAAGAGAGAATGAGCAGATTTTCAAAAATTATGACTAAAAGAGATCTGCTGTAGTTAATGTCACATGATACGGACAAAAATCTATGAAGCTTTTGAGAATTACACCACCAAACTACATTACTAGCCTATAAAAACTTATGACTGAACTTTAACTCTGCAGCCCCTAAATCTATACCAACTGGTAGAGAGCTACAAAAGTTGTGCAATTCTTAGGGATGCCACATTCTCAAATGCTTACTACTTCAGATGTGGCAAAGGAAAATAACAAACAAGGAAGAATCACCTAAGAACAAAGCCAAGGGCACACACAGGAGTCAAAAGGGCATTCCTTCCAAAGAGCAAAATCAGAGTTTAACCAAGGGATTTACATAGCTGCCACGGTAGAGTCTTCTCCTGTCAGAAGAATTTCATTATTAATATGGACCCAATGACTGCTATCTACTTCCTATTCTTCTCTTCTCCAAAGAAGTTTTTATTATGATTATCCTATTCCTATTCACCACTGTACAATGGATTGAGCAAATCACAGAGAGATACACTGTTTATTATTTTACAGATTACAGGACTGAATTAAGAGGAAAAGCATTATGTAGTTATCCTTTACTTTGAGCTATATGAGTAACAGGATAGGACTGTGGATCGATTCTCGAGAAAGAAAAAGGATTATGCATTGGAAGAAAGGACTGTAAAAATATTGGGCAGCCAAGGTTCAGCCTGGTACTCAAGAAGAAAGGCTTAAATTGGAGATATGCACCTGAAAGTCACTAGCCTAGACATCTATAGACACAAGACTAGATAAAATCACCTAAGAAATGAGACCAGATACAAGACAGAAAAGGGCCTAGGACTCAGCAACGATGTATAATGAGGGGAGTAGGAGGAAGCTAAGACCAACAAAAAGCAAATAGTAATGTATAAACAAGAGAGGATGGTATTACACAAGCAAAGAGAATAGCACTTTTTAAGAGGCAAAAACTGAACAAGGTCAAAAGCAACTGAAACGAGTAAATAAGAAATTAACACACAATTAAACCAAAAAGATATCCATGTATCTTTGGAAAACATATTTCTAAGAACTTTAAAAAAAAAAAATACTGGGGTGAAAGAGGTCTCCAGAAGTCATAAAAAATAATTTATCTTACTATACAAAAATAAAAAATTTTCTACATTGTGAAAATACTGTAAACAGATAACTGTAACAAATAACACTGTGAAGGATTAATACACATTAATATAGGTAGCACCAACAAATCACTAAGACGGCTCTAATAGAATAACGATAAAACAGTAAATTTTCAAAAGAAATCCAAATGAATAAACATGAAAAGTTACTCAATAATAACCAGAAGAATGAAAACAATAACACTATCTTTTGTTTAAAAGTTTTTAAAAACTAAGAAGACTAACCATTTCCAATAGCATTCTTACACACTGCTGATGGAAATACAACTGGGAGTATTTATCAAATTGAACATGTGCATAACCTCTGGCCCAGCAATTCCATTTCCAAGAATCCATCCCAAAGAAAAATTTTTATACTTAAAAATACTGTAAAAGGCTATTCACTTCAGTATTACATATGCAACAGCAATGTACTGAAAACAATTTAAATATCTACCAACACAAAAGATCAAGTAAATTATGCACATTCATACTATGAACGTTCTCATATTATGAGAACAATGAGACAAATCCCAATGTACTGTCTCAGACACTTAGACTCTCACACCCACCAAGAAAGAAACCAGAACATTTGATATATAGCAACACGGTAGCAGTATTTACCCTGAGGAAAGAGTGGGATAAAAACCTTTATGTATTAGATTCTTTTTATTAGAAGTATGAATGTATTCATTAGTTTTTATAGTTAAATATATAATTATCTGAAAACTCATCTCTTCAATTGATATTTTAAGAATGCTCATCAATGAAAATTTTAAGACAAAATTTCTAAATGACAGCTCTGCTTTGCATGATAGATAATTTGATTAATATACACCAAGAAAAACAAAAAAAAAGGTGATTTCAAATAATAATGATTAATTCTGGAGAGTAGGATTATAAGATGATTTTTGTATTCTTTAGATCTTTTGATTTTGTCAAATTTCTACAAATATGTATGTTTAATATTTAATTATAAAAACACTAACCTAATAGATATTAAACACTGCATCCTACCACTGTCCTATAACTCAATTTCTCATATTTTAACACATCTCTACTTGCAGCAACCACAAGTATACTAATAAAGCTATCTCTTTTCTTTACTACAAAATCTTCAGGGTAAAATTATAATGGATAATTCTTTGGTGTAATTTAGTTGTCAAGGACACTGTAGAAAAACATTACATATAGACTTTATCTTAAAAACAAAAAAAACAAAAATCAGTGAGTATTCCAAAAGACGCTCAAAACAGATGTAAAGTCTACCCTACCAGTATTCAAAAACACAATCCCTATAATGAGACCAATTCTAAACACACACACAGCTTACACTGAAAACTAAGACTCCCAAATAATTATACAAGATTAACATCATCTTCATAGTTTTAAGTTACTATTAATTTTATCTCAACAAGATTTAAATTTTGTAACTAGGAATATTATCAAAATCTCTTAAATCCCTCATAATCCCTAAGCGATTTTGCTAGATAGGGTCTCAATAAGGCTTCTTAAATAAATTTAGTTAGAAAAGTAGACTAATAGCAAAACTTATCTTCTAAAAATCATTAAAAACAAAATTCTATCACAGTGCTAAGTTTTCATGTATTTAAGTCCAACAGTTTTACTAACCACATCATATATAAAATCATAAAATCATTTAACTCAACATATACAGCTATGATTTTAAATACAACTTTTTCCTAGTCACTGAGAAATGATAGAGATTACTGTACACTGAAAACAGCCAAATATAGGATACTCAATAGACGTATGCCAAGTAAAAGAATTAACTCCTATACTGCATCTCGCAATAGTAAGAACTACACAGAGGCATTGCAAAAGGACTATTCTTGTTATTAACTTCATATAAAAAATAAGAGGGAAAGTTGGCACAGAGAAGTAAAGAGATAACAATGAGGTCAAAGACTAAACTGGAAATAGACCTGGTGTAACACAAACAGGAAGACTTCCTTTTCTTCTCGGGTTTCATATTAAGGGTGATAGAAAAAAGGAAAAGAAAAACAGAACTCCATGTTATTTATTCCAAATTTAAAACTGATGAAACCAATTTTTTTCACAGTTCTCTCTGAAATGTTCTTTAATTAAAAGACAATCCATGAGGAAAAACACAAACCAAGAATTAATTTTAGAATACGTTTTTATTTCTTTACTTTCCTTTTTTCTTTTCTGTTCCTTTCTCTTTCTTGGGAAGGTAAGGGAAATAGAGGTATATATATATTAAAAAAAAAAAAAAAAGATAAATGAGGCCAAATGATAGCTCAGGAGAAGGATATGCCCTATTAGAGATGCATAGTTACAGACTAGTTTCATAAATTTGTCATGCCTAGTCTATACTTATAAATAACCTCAAAAAATGAGAAAAAAATTTACTTTTCAAAATTGAAATAACATTAAAACACCTCACGTTTTTCTCTATGTTATGATTCAGTTTGAGTAACTGAATTGGAACATTAATTACAAAGTAATAACAATATAAATAAGTGTAATCTGCAGTTCCCCTTGATCGTGGTTTCCATCACTAAACCTCCAAACATTTTTAAACTCTCTCTAGAACTGCCCTAGTTGTAGAGATCATTTTCATGGTACAGAAGGCAGAAACCCACATAATCTATTTGGTATAGCTGTATCATAATATTATTTAAATAAAAATTATGATTTTGGTTATCTCCAATACCTTATGTAATCTCATTATGCTTAACTTTTACTGAAAAAAGCATGTTTTTTCAGACAATTTACCCAAAATGGTACATTTTCTTTACCCATGACTCAAAAAACCTATTTAACATTTTCAGTCTCTTCCCAACAATCTTATTGTTCATTCCCATCAGCACAATTTACTATGATCTATCTGTACACTTTAAGAAAAATTTCATCACATATCAAAATTATTTTATAAAGACACTAATATTGGCTCTAAAAGAAATTCCTAAAGTACTATAATCTTTACATTTTTTTCTACCTGACCCTCTTTGAACTCTAGCCTCATCCAAAAGTAAACTTAAAATGTCAACTCTGTAACAGCCCAGGTAATGTTTATGAATTCTGTAGGACGGCAGATACCTTAAATTTTGCTTTCAATTAGGTCTATATTAACTTCGACTTTCATAGCATTCTTGGGAAAATAAAATCCAACATGTTCCTTTTTGATAATTAAAATCCGAAATTATAAACCAGGATAAATTATACCTATACTGCTCCACAATTCCACTTCCCCTCATGACAGGATAATAGTTTCTAAAGGAAAAAAAAAAGGATTAAGAAGTTAATAAGCACCATAAGTCAGGAAGGGCATTTTGCTTCTGGGTGGCAAGTGGATAAGCATAACTACCAGAAAGGAAAGGTTCCAGGGACTAGAAGACTATTCAGATTTACCCATCACCTTCAATTCTCTAATGACTTATTTTCCCAAAAAGTAAAAGTTGAGAGTCAGATTTGGCATAGGTTACCAAGAATATTGGTGCCCCCTATTGGTACTAACAAAAACATAAGTGGTACCAGCATCCATTACTTCATATACCATTATTAAGTGAAAATTCCTTTTCATCTATGGTCAACCATGGAAAAATTATAAGAAAGTTCATTACATACATACTTCCGATCCACCGTTATCTTCAAAAACAAAACAACAAAAAACAAGACAAGAACACAGGATAAACTACTGTTATAAATGCAAATACACTCCCTCAGGGCCTAAAAAAATCAACCTCTTAGTCAACTGAATGCTAGTAGAAGCAATCTAGGTAATTCTACTGAGTTTCTGAGAGCCAAAATGTGCTGCTTTGATGATTATTCAACAATGAAAACTTTTACAATACTAACTCCAATTAGGCTGGTGATGTTTAACAATGACTAGACTAAATTGAATACTTAGAATCAATTAAAACATTTGACAAGAAGGTGTCTACCATAAATAGGTGCAATGAAGTTCTGATACTTAAGACTTGAGGTCCTAAGTATTTCCACAGTAAGGGGCTAAAGAAGAAATGTTTATAAACTTTTACTTAAGAGATCTGATGTCATGAAAACCTAGCAGACGTAAGAATACACATAGTACAGTGCAGGAGATAAAAGAGGTATAAGACAAGGTTTCTGTCTTCAGATCTGACAATCCATAGTAGACTAGATGAAAACTGCCTCATCAATTAAAAGGCAAAATATGAGCATTTAAGAGAAGAGATGATAGGTATAGGGCTAGTTTATTACTGGAAAGATGCCTGCCTGATTCCCCTCTACCACTGCAGTGACAATGTTTCAAAATAACATAGTGTGAGGGACCAGGTGGTCACAGACATCTAATGAAAGTTTGTACATACTATGGAGGCAGGAGAGGGGGAATAAAAAAAGACTTATAAGCACCTTCAACAAAAGCTTGTGTTTAATTTCAGGGTATTCGCAGCCTATCAAGACCTCAAGTTAACTCCTATTTTAAAATAATTTTTTTTGTTGTTTGTTTAATAAAGGATAACCTTGAAAAGTAAAAATCTTGAGACAGAAGCAATAGGCTGCCTTTAGAGGGCAGTTTTCACTATAAAATAGTTTCATTTTATTAACAATTTTTGATTCTAGATGGCGGGAATATGAATATATTTATCTGTACTTTACTGTATTTCCTTTTTTCAATGAGTTTTTCAGACCAAGAAAAGGAAAAAGCTCTGGATAGCCAACTTGTCTTCAAATGGTGGCCCTATGGCCAAAAGTATCTTCCTCTATACTACCTAATTTGTTTTAACATTTTGTAAAATGCCAACATCAGAATGCACTTAACATCATACAGCATAACAGAGCACGGAATGAGTGAGTGAATAAGGGAGCAGGCTTTGAATTGAAGAGACACAGGTTAAGCCTTACTCTGCCATTTATTAGCTATGTGACAATAAGAAGTTACCTAAAACTCTGCTAAGCCAGTATCTTTTGCCTCTAAAATAAATATTTCCCTTCCCAACATGAGTATACTTCTGAAACTAATAAGGTATACATTTAACCATTTAATCTCACTCGCATACCTCCCCAAATCTGTATTTAATCATTGGTGCATTTTCAAATCAATGTATTTTAAAAGTTTTGTTCACCATTGCTTACCCAGTACAACAAAATGCCTAGCATAGAATAAGAATTCCAAACATTTATTGAATGAAACAAATATGACATCTATTTCATAGGTTATTGTGAAAATAAAATGAGAACACATGAAAACTGCATTAACTCATTTAATTCTCATAACAGTGCTATAAGGTAAGATCTACTATTACCCCCACTTATATATGAGAAAAATGAGGTGTAGAGAGGTTAATTTGCACAAGAGCACAAAGCTAGTGAGTGACAAATGAAGGATTTGAATACAAGCTCCAGTCCATGTTCTTAACCATTATGTTGGACCTGACACACAGCAGACGTATCTAGGAGGCTTAAGACATTACTTATCAAGACATTCAATAATCAATGTCAATTGGTTTAACTGGCTTTCCCCCTAGTACTTATGGAAGATCACCTTCACTAAGAGAAGTAATTAAGTAACTGAAAGATGTTTAAATCCAAACTTCAGCTATTTGGAAGCCCTGGATCCAAGAAGACATTCTATTCCTTCTCTTGGTTTCCCAAATGAATTCTGGATGCTCCCTAGGTACTACTCATTTACTGGGGGAAAAAAAAAAAAAAAAAAAAAAAAAAAAAAAAAAAAAAAAATTTTTTTTTTTAATCAAGTACTGTGCTTAAGGATAGGAAACAAAAGAATTATGAAGGAACTATTGCTTCAAAAGCTTAACATCTAGTTTACAAATACTGCTTCACCAATTAAGAGACAAAAATGGGAAACAAGCTTCTCTGGACTAATCTGGGACTCTACCATTACAACAAAAGAACTTAGATGGCATTTTTTCCATTAAAAAAAAAGAATTTGGAAGTGAACTAGAGGAAACACATCTACTTCTGAAATAATTTTCCTTTCTCACTCTCAAACCTACCTCTTTCATGTCAATAGATTCTCCCAAATCCTTTCAAAAGTGAGTCAGTACTAATTTGCTAGCTTCCTTTGTCTAAAATCTCTTCATTAAGTTGGTCTCTTAAACGTAGTCTTAAGTTACCTATAAAAATAGAATTCTGATCAACTACTATTGCATTTACATTTTATCCACACGAAAATGTTTTTGAACATGATTCTGACCTTAAATAGCAAGTTTTTCCCTTTGAATTCTGCTCTAGCAAATATTGATGCAAATTAAATTTAAAAATACATTCAATATCATGCAATGTTATTTCTAAAATGTAGTATCAACTCTTGTAATCTCAATATTTTTCTTTGCAATATTCGAGTAAGCAATTTAATTAATTTAGTCCATTAATTTGAAAAGTACATCATAGCAATATTACAAATGAAAATGTATTTCCTAACATAAAAACTTAAAAATTAATCAGTCACCCACTGAAAAATAATCATACACTTTTCCATTTTATTCTATGATTTTATGTCAAATTGGGTGGCAGGGAAGGGAGATCTCTTGGTCTTACACTTTTCTTTCCAGGTATATCCGAAGTTACACAGATTATCAAAAACATGATTATTCTATTCAGAAATACTGCAGGAAAAAATCAGTTCTCAATAACCTACTCTAACATTTAATAAGAATTCGATTCAAATAAATCTCTTGTTTAAATTGAATCTCCTTTCCTTCCAACTGTTCCTCTTTCAGCATATAGTGAGAATATCTAGCTAGCATTTCTTCACAGCACATGTATATATTGTTAAATTATCCTCCATTTTTTCAGGTTAAATACCTCAAAACCGTCACCTTTCATATTCCTTTTGAACTTTTTGATGATTTTTTACTGGAAGAATAATCTCAAGGGTCATGTTATTCACATTTTTCACTGTGCAAACTAACATAATGAATTAGAAAAAAGAACTTAAATACAATAAGCATTCGCCATAGAGTCCCTAGAAATTTAAACTTCTGCAGACATGTAAATAAAATGATAATAAAGTGAAAAACACTGCACGACTCATCCATTTAGCTTATGATGTAATGCAAGATTTATTTACCTCTTTATTTTGGTCAAGGATGGAGGAATACTGTACTCCTTTCTATCTGCTCATCCTCATCATGTATCTTAGATTTATTTGTCATGATTGTACTTCCTTACTTATTTATTTTGACTCACTGTCATAACAAATGACAAACTGTTTACACCACTGTACAGAAGACAGAATAAAGTATACTAAAAACAAAGAAACACTCCCCTAGTTGATCAAAGTTAACATATACCATTCCTGTTTTTCAAGGAAAACAAACATGACTCACAAAATTGACACACCTACAAACTTAAGGCTATTCTACATGATTTAAGAAATTACTAGAAGTTTTGCTTCTCAGGCAAAAATCCAATGGACAAAACTACCTAGGTATATGAAGTTCACAGCATAATATTCCAGTAAGTTCTGCACTGAACTTGATATTGAGTTCCAAACTAGAGCTTAATATTTTGTTGGAGAACTTAAAATCTTAATAAAATATTGGTATTTGCCTATGGCAGTATGCTTACTTTCTGAAAGAGGTCAGAAGGGAAATAGAAGGAAATAAACTGTCAACTGTCATAAAAAGTGTACTGGTCTGAACTACTAGAAAATTTTGATTTCTACTTTTGCTACTACCCACCAAAACCAGTTTCCTCTAAGCCCTGTTTTCCTCATTTTTTAAAATAAAAGGATTGAACTATGTTAACTCTAAAATGTTTCTCTTCTCTGTTACGAACCATACAATTGAATGATTCTAACTACCATAACAGATTTTATTGGAAATAAGGATTCCATCACATCCTTCTCTTCATTGTTTCAAATGCAGCCTGAGCAACACACTATCCTGAAACGTCCAAATAAATCAATACAAAATCTATCAATACAAACCTATCCACAGAATTTAATAGGTAATGGAATAAGAGGAGGGTGTCCATCTTTTTGGTATTCGTATTTGAACTACTACAACTCTACCTGTATAACTACCCAATCTGAGGTAAAAAAAGAATCTGGTCTTCTACCAATAGACAAGTCTCAAACTCTTTAAAAGTTATGTCTCTATTTAAACCGAATCAAAGATCCAATTATGCAGTTTTCAAAAAACCTGTTCTTGCACCAAATTAAGCTCTGTTTGTGACAGAATAAATGGCAAGTGGTACCTCTAGATATTTCAAGTGTGCTCTCTATAACTAAACTTATCATCAGCCTTTAAAGCTCTTTTCCTTCTTCTGCTGCTTTAAGTGACGTCTTCCTCTAGATCAAAATTTTCTGGTTTCCATTTCAGAGAGTGGACAAGAGAGTTACAAAAAAGCTGGTAACTAATAAGACTAATTCTTAGTTTGTTGTCAGCGTTTGTTTCACTGAGCTTTTGGGTTCTATGGCCTTCTCTTAAGAACAAGGTCCTGCAACGCCGCCTGTCTGTGGGCCCAGGAAAAATTATAAAGTTATTATGAAACCAGATCACTAGGACAAACCAAAGGCCTTCCTATTCCAACTCACAACCAAGCCTGGCTGGCTCCAAGCAGACTCTTTAGCTGCCCCACATCATCTGGAAAACAGCAGGGCCAAACATAATTCTTCCTAACGAAGCATTTGAAAATGTATGTGAATGTGCATGTAAGGATCAAATATCTTTTTCATCCAGTGGGTTTCACATAAATGTGTATGGCTATAAGATCAGTTCATCCAAAATTCTTAAAAGATGGAGGAAGTGAAGGTTACTTCCTTGAGCAGCCACACTATAGTTGTGAGAAAAAAAAAACCAGCAGGAGAAAAGTATGGAAAAGTACAGCTTCTCACGTGTCTCTCACATACACATATATACTTAGCTCTAAGTCCATTACAACCATAGCTCGCCCAAAACTGCTCCTCGAACCTCACCATTGGGAGAAATTTACCAACTTCCTAGTCGTTCCCCAAGGGACTCGTCTACCTATTATCTTACCCCTCCCGCTTTGGTCCCGCCCCCGCCCCACAAATAAGTTGACCCTACTGCCCCAGGCCGACCCCACAAGACGTGCAATTCCCTCCATCCCTGGGTAACGTGCTGTTCACCGACTCCGTGGACTCTGTGGTCCTCCCACCCCCACGTGTCAGCTACCCTCCCCCACAGCCCCACACCTCACGATTTAGGCCGGGGAAAGAAAGAGGGCAGTGGAAACCTAGCCCCTAAGATAGATCAACCCACAGGAATCTGTACCACCGCAAGTGCCCTCCCACCTTCGGCCCCCACCCTTCACAGTCCCTTCCACCCTCCTTCCTTTAAAGCAGGCCTTGCCTCAGAAACCTCCTCTTCCTCGTCGTCGTCCTCCTCCTCTTCTTCGCTGTTGTTGCTGCTGGTGCCGCCACCCCCTCCGCCACCTCCGCCGCCGCCGCTGTTGTCGCTGTCGCTGCTGCTTTCGCTGCTGCTGGGGGGTCGGCAAGTCCGGTTACGCTTGGCCTTGTGGTGTTGCTGCTGCTGCGGCGGCTTCTTCTTCAGAAGCAGGTCGCAGACTCGCACCATCCCACGAGGAGAAGAGGCCGAGCGAGCCCCGCTGCTGCCGCCGCCAACGCCGCTGCCGACCTCCGCCGCCGTCGCCGCGGGGGGGCCCGCCACAGCCGCCGCCGCCGGGGGGCTCCCTTCTCCCTCAGCCGCCGCCGCCGCCGCCGCCGCCGCCACCGGAACCGTCGCCTTCTCCATCCCCAGGGAAAGAGGGAGGGCGCGGACGGGGGAGGGGCGTGGGGGCTACGCTCTACCGCGACTTCGGCCGCACCAGGGCCGACACTGCGCTCGGTGCCGCCTCCGCTTCCACCGCCTCGGTCACCTCTACTGCCGCCGCCGCCGCCGCCGCTCCGCCAGCTCTCACCTCGTCTCGCGATACTAAGGGCGGGGAGCCTAGCGATGAGAAGGAGGGAGGAGGGGAGTGTGAGGGAGCAAAGGGGGGGCGGGGGAGGTGAGACGTAGAGGAAGACCCGGGTGTCGGGAGACCCAGAGGAGGGGGCACTTCGAACAGGCAAGGGACGTGTGCCTAGGGCGACCTCCAGTGGGGGTTCGGCGCGGGCAGAGGATGGCCCCAGGTACTGCCGTAGCGTCCGCAAGCGCTCGAATTTCTTTCCTCGCTATTTCCCCCACTCACAGCAAGCACTTCAGCCCTCCCTTCTTCCTTCCTCGCTTGGGTCTAGAACGCAGCCGCAGGCGGAAGTGCAAGTGACGCCATCAGCCGTCGCCTGAGCGTGGCGCGCGGGTGGCTGAAAGACGAAAGTGAGATTTCGAGGGCCAGTCATGGGGCCCCGTGGGTGGGCAGTGTTGCGGCGCGCGGAACCCGCGGGCGGGCAGACTGGAGAGAAGTCGCCCTTGGCCGAGTGGGGAGCAGGTGCGAGAGTGCGCTCCAGACACTTTGTTAGCGGCAGGCCAGGGCACCCAGATCCGGGAGATGGGACCCCGTTCTGCACTGCTATACGTAGTTTTTATTCCTGGCCATTTTTTTTTTCACTGCCAAATCTTGAGTTAGGGCTTTGGATCTTGATAGATGGCCTAGTGTAAGAGAAAGAGCCCTTCTTTGCCTAGTTCAACTCTTAGGGTATAGACTTGTACCCGAGTTTACACTCGTTTAATATGAAGGAGTTCGATTAGGTGATATCTGATCACTACAATTCTAAAGTTTCCAAAGGGGAGAAGGAAACAGGATCTGTGCCAGACTTTGCAGACGATTCCCTGCATGACCCTGGTTTAGTTGTTCCGCTCTTCACCGACTCAGCTTTTATCTGTAAAGTGAGCATAAATAACCTTGTCTATGCACCTCTTTGAAAGAATATTGTGATGGAGATTGTGAGTTCATTTGTAGATGTCTGAAGAACTTACAGGACTTTTGAAATAATAGCGTAGCTTATTAAACTCAGAATTATCACTTTCTGGTCCAGTAAGCACAGTGGCATAAGGAAAATGAAGCAGACCTCAAAGGCAGATCTACTGGCACAAGATAAAAAGTATGTCTCAGCTGACATAGTTGCTGTTTTAAGACTGCTAAGTTTAGCTGTGTGTGCCTGAATTTTTTTTAGCGTTTTTTTTCTTTTTAGTGTTGGCATACCGTATGAAATGTGGGCAGTTGCCAGTACTCTGCAGAGTACTATGGCAGAATTGGTAATGACTGAATCAATTCATTCAAGCAAAAATTCATCATGTGCCTACTGTGTGCATAGTTTAAGAAATCAGTCTCTTTTTCCAGAGGCTTTACCATGTAATAAGTGCTATAGTAAATTTACACACAAAGTACTAGCCATCTGCCAGTGGTTGCTGAGTTCCCGTGCAGAAAAGTACACTTCGTAGTATATCTTACCACTACAGATTTAGGTTCTATAACTTCAGCTGTATTCATTTCTTCTATTTATTCATCCCTCATATTGTATTCATCCCTCTTTCATCACCTTTGTCTCCCTTCCCACCAGAATACTTTCTGCAGTCTTTAAATTCCAGCCACATTTCATTATATGACTACTTAAAACTTCTCAAGAAAATCGACGATATTAGGCATAACCTCTTCCAAATGCTAGAAACTTAGATATTCTGGGTCTTTCCTTTGCTCCAGTATCAGAGGAATGAGACATTCCCTGCTCCCTATACAGGGTGAATTAGCCATCTGTACCCTAGTTCCATTTCCCTCTTTCTCTTCCATTAATTATCTTTCTTGTCTTTAATCTTTCATGTTTCTGATTCCACTTTATTTCCTTTCCTTCACAAGCTTTAAAGAGCATTCTACATTTAATATCTCTTTTTGTTATCTGAATTACACTCATTAACCCTCTGTAGTCTAACTTCTATACCTATTACACTACCAAAAATGCTCTCTAAAGTAATCCCATTATTTAGAAGAAACTGAATTCTTACTCTTTTATGTAGTTGTGAAATGATTATCTTGTTGGGACTAGTAGTATAAGGTCAAACCTATTAGAATGGAGTGACTTTGTTATTTTTAGCTAGAATATTTTTCCTTTTAGAACCGTGTGGCAGAGACTTGGCCAGCCATTCATGAAACTTATTTTTTCTTCCTGAATATACAGCTAGACTAAATTTCCCAATTTCCCTGACAGTTGTGGCTATTTGTTTGACTTTTAGGGGAGAGGGATCACAAAATGCCTGTGCAATATTTCATTGTTGTTATGCATCTGTATTACCTAGTGTCTCACATTTTTCTCTTAATGAGAGTATATCGTTACCTGTCCCTGATCTTTCCTATGCATTGTGTTTGCTGGGACATAGAGTGATATTAGAGAGAACTTGTCTTTTTAGTTTATAGATTGCACCTGGACCTAATGAAGAAGATTGCATATTACCTAAAAATCTAGACTTTAAGCCTGACTTTGTCACTGAATAGACCTTTATATTGTCTCCATTGGAGTAGGGTGTGTTTTGTGTGTGGGAAGAGAGGTAAAATAGGTATTTAGTGATCAGAATAGTGAACTCTTACAGACACTATATTTTTTCTCTAGACATACGCAGTTATATTTCCCAGCCTCCCTTTCAATTAGGCTTACCTGTTATATGTGCCAATTAGGTTCTAACCAGTGGAATGTGAGTAGAAGTGATGTGCTCCTATTGCAGCTCTGGTCCATAAAACATCACATGAAAAGTCCTCCAAGATCTCTCCATTCCCCACCAACCTGAGGTAGATGAACATGTTGGAAGCTATGTGTTGAAATGGTAAAGCCACAATGTGAAAGGACTCTAGTTTCCTGAATCCATTTGGAGAATAGCTGCCTGCCTATTAGGAATACTGTGGTAGAGTTCATATTGTGTTTCATTGGGATGAGAGTTTAACTAAGGTAGACCTGCCCTTTCTTCCCCTGGTTCAGCTCCCCATTACCTGACCCTAACTCCCATACTACGGGGTGGGACCATGAATCAGGCCAGCCAGAGTACCCTATTCCTCAGTTATAATGATTGGTTCAGAAATGGGCAGGTTAAAAAAAATAAAGTCAATCAGAGGGAGTCTCATTTTGGCTAGCACTGTTAAGGGAGATGCACCTCATTCTGGAATTAAGCAAAAACTAATTATGGCCTTTGGCCCCAAATGGAGTGAACCTGCTGGGAATGAAATTATTACAAGAAAATAGAGGCACTCTTAATTGTATTGCAAGAGGGGAAAAGAGCCCATGAATTGAGACATTTCTTGGCTCTCTTCTTAGGGTGGAAACCCTAAGAGGTAAGGGACAAATACAGCAAGGAAGACTTCAGAATTCAAAAACAAGGAGCTTATGGCTTCTGCCCTGCTTCCTACCTGGAAGTTCGCCTGATGTAGGCAACTTCAATCAAGTAGAAATGGTAGCATGATATGTTTAAACCAAGAGGACCAGGCAACACTGATAACCACTCCTGCATGTTCCTTAACTAGAGTGGACTAAAAAGGAAATCCAGAATTCCTTAAGTATATAAATTTGGTTCACAGTAATAGCCTAATGCTTTCCAGGGGCTTACTGCAGTGGAAAATCATGTCAGAGGCTGTGATATGAATCCATGGGTTGTATAGAGCAGCAGTCCCCAAACTTTTTGGCACCAGGGACCGGTCTTCCTATGAGAATCTAATGCCCAATTATCTGAGGTAGAGCTGAGGCAGTGATGCTAACTCTGGGGAACGGCTGCATATAGAGATGAAGTTTCACTAGCTCACCTCCTGCTGTGCAGCCCAATTTCTCATGGGCCATGAGACCAGTACCAGTCCACAGCCTGCGGGTTGGGGACTCCTGGGATAGAGGATACTATTGAGAGGATACTAACATCTGTAAGTTTCAAGGTAAGGGTAGAGGGAAAACAATCACACTTTGAGAGAATAGATTGCAAGTTGTAGCAACAGTGGACCTTATAGCAACAAATTCAGATAGCAAGCAGACCAGATTCCCCTCTGCCAATGCCATGATGGTGAAGATCTTATCTCTAGCAACCAGATAAAATCTTAGAGATAAAACAATAATACCTTCAAAGCTAAATTCCCTAACCTTGAATTCAAAATTAATGTGAAATTCAAAACAAAATGTTAAACTGGAAGAGAAAGAAATTTCAAAATAGCAAGATTTGGGTTTTCATTCCTGACTAGTACATAAAATAGTACCAGTGTCAACAAAGGACACACCCTAAAATGTAGAGCACAGGCGTCTAGGTGGGATGCACAGTAATAAGGATTTCTTAGCCTTGGCTAGGAGGTTTGACAACAGTATGCCGTAGCAAGCAAGCAAGCAATCTGTTGAATTTTAGGTCTTAGAGTACGTTTATATCAAGATTGAAGTTTTAGGAAAACTGATAGAAAAATATCAAGATTTTGGAGTGTGTGCATGAGTGAGGTCCTACAAGAAAGGGATGCACTTCAGTTCAAGCTAGCTAGCTAATTGCAGAAGAAAAAATATATTTCTAAGACGTTCCCTTTCCACATGTATTCAGTAATCCACATGGCTGAGAAGAATAAGCCTGCAGCTTGCAGGTTTGGAAAATCCATACTCTGTTCTGAGCTGAGGTTAGTACAAAGATGAGGATCTGGAAACACAGTAAAAGATAACATTTGAATCTTGGGGAAAAGCCTGATCCTGATCACCTGAAGCATCTCTTGCTGTATATATCCTGCTTGCAAAGGTTGACAAATTAGTCCTATTGTCAATGCATTGAAGCCATTCACTGAGATGCAATTTGGACTAGTGGACAGAGATTAAAAAAAAAAAAAAAAAAAAAAAAAACCTAGCTGCATTACCCCTAAACTCATTCTTCAGTTTATAATTTTGGCTACAAAGGTCAAAATAGAAATGCTTAGTTAAGTTTAGTTGCCTGGAGTGTAGACGTTGCATTCCAACCTTGAAACACATTGCTAAGGGATAGAAAACGTTCACACAAAACTGGTTTTGGTTTCTAAACCACAGTCACCAAAAAGTAAAGTGAGCAGCAGGCAGCTAAGATTTCAAGAGAACTGTGTTGACAAAAACATGAAGCCTTGTAAACAAAGACCTACTACTGCTTAATTCTAGTACTTTCATGTGTGTGCAGGAAGTAAGGGAGCGCCTACCAGAGACCAAACTCAAGACCACTACATTTGACTGACCAAAGACCTCATCTACTAGCTAATTCTGGTACCCTTACTTTCTTTGTTAAGTATATGTCACTATTTATAGTTGTCTTTAGTATGCTGTACAATGAAGGGTACATCCAGACCTGACAAAAAGAACTCTTGGTTTTCAAGCAAGATACAATAACTGGGTGAGACTTTGACATGTCTCCCGCTGGGAATAAGAGTATTTCAGTTTTCCATGAGATAATTACACTGTTTTAGGCTGGGACATTTTTGAAATTACTGAAAGAAGTACAGGCATAGATGCTGAGTAGTCAAGAGGTAGAATGTAGTGGATAACACTTGCTTTTTGTATGCCTATCTTTTTAGGAAATGCCTTTACCCTACTTGATAAAGCTGTTAATTGTATGACTTTTCCTCTCTGCCCTACATAAGCCAAGCCATTCTTTCCAGAATCATCTATGAAAGTTTCACTGAGACTAGATCTGCTACTACCTACCTTTGACACAATAGGGAGCAAACCTATCTTAACTCATAGCAAGAACAGAAGCAGGCAAATATGAGGAATAGAAAGAGAGTAGAGTCTAAATGATATCACTTGAAATCCAAGATCATAGACTCATTCATTGTTCTTCATTAAGTAACCACTAAGTTCTGCCTTTTCTCCCACCCACTTCTGCCACCCTAATTTCAGTTATGTCAAGTAGATTTTATTCATTTGCAACTAAAATAGCCCTGACCAATATGGTCCCCTAGGTGGAAGAGTCCCATGCTTAGAGAATCTTACAGAACAAAGATTAGGGCAATAGTTATAGTTGCCCCACCAACACCACCATAGAGACACGCCTCAATTACCTTCCTTGGAGAAACTGATTTTATTAAGGAAGATAGTAATTTGTGATTACTTCCTAATTGCCAACATCATTTAGCCTCTTCAGCCTCTACCTTACCTAACTCTTGTGGAATTTGACATCAGTCATTGCAGTCTCCAATAAAATAGTTCCCCTCCTCTTGTCTAGGTTCTGAACAGTTTGGGAAATAAATCAAAAGGTAGAAATGGGGGCCAAAATATCACTTTATTACTGATTAAACTAAGTGATGTTGCTTAGTGTGAAAATCAAAAATGCCTGCCAACTGATCCCTGGAATTTGGCAGATTTATACCTCTAATTTCTAAGCAACACTTGAATTCAGTCTGTGGACAGCCTTGTTCTTGGAGACTAGAGGACAAAGCTAAGTCAGACATTCTTCACAAATTTACTAATGTAAGTCATTTGATCTCCCAAAGTGTAGAGAAAGACCTGGAACTAGCTGAGTTTCTTTTATAGGAAGCAAACATTAGAAGCAAGCAAGATGTTTTCTCTACTAGCATCAAGGACCAAATCCTATTTGAAACCTACTCTCCTTAGTTTCCATGATAACTTTCTACTTGCTTGTCTCTAATCATTCCTACTTTGTTTTCCTATAGGCCATTCTTCCTGTATCTGGCTCTTAAATGTTAAGAGTTCCCCATGATTCAGGCCATTGCCCTATTTGTATATTACATATTCTTCCTAAGGAATCACAATTAGGTTCACAATTTCAATTACCATGTTTAAGGGTAATGAATTTATAAGCCTTATCTCCAGCCCACATAGATCCAGGGTTACCAGTGGAATTACAGTGTTTAAGTTTTCTTAACCTTCATCTCCAACCTAAACATCCAAGATTACCAAATCCTATTCTTTCTGTATCCTCATTATTGAATTACGTTCATTGTTCTCACAGCCACTGCCTTAATTTGGCTTCTACCATCTTTCACCCATATTGCAATCATCTTAATGTCTCTGTCTCTGATCCTACTCTGCTCCATTTTATCCTTCACGTCGCTACATGAGTTCCTTCTCTACCTTCTAAAAACAATGTTATTCTACTATTTTTCTGAATGCAGAAACAGTACACATTCATTGAAGAACATTAAGAAAATACAGAAAATCACACACAAAGGAACATATTCCATCAGCTAGAGAGAGCCCCTGCTGATATCGTAATACAAACCTTTTCAGTGTTTTCTATGTACTTTTAAATAAAATGAGAATGCTGCTTTTTAGCATACACATATATATATGCCTAATTTCATGGCATTAAATGTCCTCTATAATACCATTTGTATTGAATATATATAATCAATAGATCAATGTTTTTTTTTTTTTTAAGACAAACATTGAAAACTGGTAGGCTATAACCAAAACTAGTATATGGTCTTGCTATATTTTGTCATCATGGCATTTGAAAGCATATCTTTACGCAAGATATGCTCTCTTCAATTCCCCTTGGTTTCCACAAATTCCTATTATTCCCAGTGTATTCTCTCATATTTGTCATCTACCTGTTTTATTTTGTTATTGCTGTTGTTTTTGTGTGGGGTTGTTTTTTTTTTCTTTAGCATTTGAGTTGAAAGGACAATTTATCCAACATAAAAATGGATTTTTATTTATTCGCCTAGTATTTGTTGCCTACCTACTATGCACCAGGCACTGTGTTAAGCAAGAAAATGGTAAGCAAGACAAACATGGTCCTTTATACTTTGAAACATAGTGTGAGAGACACCCAAATAAAAATTACTGCTGTAAGCGAAACCTAACCTAGGAACTTTTGTTTCATTTTGGGGGTGGAGCTTTTCTGAGGAAGTAATGTTTGAGAACTATAGTAGGAACTACTTAAAAAAATTTATTACTGGTCAAAGTAGTATATGTGCAAAAGTCTTCAAAAGAAGATATTCTGTCAAGAGCTGAAACAGAAAGTGAATGGAACAGTGTTTGCAAAATGAGGCTGAAGAAGTTAGCAGAAGCCAGATCATTCAGGGATTTGTGGATGATATAAAGGATTCTGAGACAGATATGGAGATGCAATTTGCCTCCTACTAATTACTATCTATCCAATGACCCTTTCCTTTGTTTAGTCACTTCTCGTATGACATGATTTTGAGCTCTCTTTCATCTTCTGAGTATTCTTTTTTGGAACTTATAATTTTCTTAGTCTACTGTTCTGGAAATAGAGCCAAGTAAGAAATTGTCATCCTCCCCTGAAGACCAGGGGGGCTGCACAGA
Source organism: Eidolon dupreanum (assembly GCA_028627145.1). Lineage (NCBI taxonomy): Eukaryota > Metazoa > Chordata > Mammalia > Chiroptera > Pteropodidae > Eidolon > Eidolon dupreanum. The sequence continues at coordinate 43,492,941 of CM053513.1, forward strand.
TAGTAATTGATTATTGTCCACTTTACTAGAACATAGTTGCTATGTAATTCATAGTCAATTAAATGTTATTGGATAATGAATATATATTTTATGATAAATTTTACTTTGTTCAAAAATGTGTCTCATCTCTTAAATTTCACTTAGGTTAAAATTAAAATCAGCATTGCTTTTCTGTATTCCTAGATAGGACAAAGAGGGGACAAAGGAATGGAAAAACAGTCCTGGATGATAAGAGAAACCCAGTCTAAGATTAAAAATATAGGAAAGGTAATTTACAACTAAATAATGTACATTAACTCTTGGTTATTAAACAAATAAACTACTCAAATTTAGTTTTGTGTTCATTTTATGTTTGTTTGACAATTTTTGTCCTTGTTTGTTTGGAAGATTTAAGGTGGTTATTGCATAGAAAAGCTCTTACATAGAGATTTGTGAGTTTCTGAAGGTTTTACTTTCAAATCAAACAACAGGAGAAATATTTTCAGAGTTCAAATTCAGAGCAAGCCAGTATATTAACAACTAGCAATATTAAAAGTTAGAAACATTCCTGTCCTGTTTCTCAGGACCAATTGATTCCATTGGAAAGTTGTGGACTGGTCTGGTAATACCTGAAAGAATCCAGGAATTCCCAAGGAAATTTTTATTCATTCATTTATTAATTATTCCACAAATATTTCATAAGTACCTACATGTGACACACACTATTTAGGGCACTGAGTATAGCTCATACATAAGTGCATAGTTTACAAATACATTTTTTGCAGGAAATGATATACAGATCCTTGACATACACACAGGTGATTCTCTCAGTGACCTCAAACCTCAAATATTTTATATAACTTCACCTAGAAATAGAGTAAATTATAACCTTTGATATTTTCACACATAACAATTAGTTTAAAAAACAGACAGGGTTTTTGGACTTGCATGTAAGAAGATTAGAAAGTGCTACTTCATCTTCACAAGTAAAAAAAAGCTGAACAAACTGAAAAATCAACTTTTCATCGATCTGTTGAAGAAGTGAGGTCACGGAGCAAACCACTTCTCCCCCAAATAGGAGAGACAGAAAATGGACACAGAGAATTGCAACTTACTATAGGAGAAACCTCCATGGTAACCAGTGTTAGGGTAGGAAAACCGGAGCTGTAATAAATTGCTAGAGGCTTAGTGTGGATAAGTCAGTTAAAAACTCCAGAGAGATCCAAACAAAGGAGGCCTCCAGGCTTTGAAGAGGTTTACCTTTAGGTAAAACAAGCCTTACCAAGTCTTCACAGTGAATATTAGAGGAAAATGCAATATTCATATCTCTGGCAGAAGGAGGGGAAAAGCAATGTTTTGAAATATGCCAGAGCATTATGTAATTAACAAAGCCTGCCCTTAGAAGAAACTATTTTACCAAAGCCTAACCTGCTGGGGTTTTATAAAAGTCTAACCTATCTGGGAAAAGGGAAATACCTAACTCCAGTTCCCTCTAGCCATCTTGTACTTCCTAAGTGAGGGTGGGAAGGGGAAGACTAAGAAGCTCTATTGAAATTCACAGTCTAGGCAACAGGCTCTCCAAAGACTGAAACCTAATCATAGCACTATAGAGCACTTCCTCTCTCTCCACATCTTACCATTTCATTAATAAAGATCTATTTACTAGTTTCTTTTACCTGGTACGTGATATCTGTATTTCAATAAAAATTAAAAGGCAAAAAGAAAAAGAAAAACAGTTTGAAGAGACTGAACAATCATCAAAACCAGAGTCAGATATGACAGGAATGATGGAATTATCAAACTGGGAATTTTAAAAATTTATGATTAATATGCTAAAGACTTTAGTGGGAAAAGTAGACAACATGCAAGAACAAATGGATAATTTAAGCAGTGAAGTGACAAGTCTAAGAAAGAAACAAAAAGAAATGCTAGAGATTAGAAACAGTGCAATAGAATGAAGAATGAAGAATGCCTTTGCTAGACTCAGTACACTGGACACAGCTGAGGAAAGCATGTTCAAGTCGGTGGACAAAAAATAGAAACTTCCAAAACTGAAAAGCAAAGAGAAAAAAATACTAAAACAATAACAACAAAATATTCAAGAACTGTGGGATAACAAAAAAAATATAACATGTGTAATGGGAATACCAGAAGGAGAAGAAAGCAGTCCAAGCAATATTTGAAGCAATAATGACTGAGAACTTAACTAACCAAATTAATGTCAGACACCAAATTACAGATCCAGGAAGCTCAGAGAACACTAAGCAGAATAAATGCAAAAATCAAACAAACAAACAAACTACATTTAGCCATATTATATTCAGACTTAAGAAAATCAAAGATAAAAAAAATCTTGAAAGAAGCTGGAGGGCAAAAATTAACCTGACATATAGAGGAACAAAAATAAGAATTTCATTCAACTTCTCTTCAGAAACCATGCAAGCAAAAAGAATGGAGTGAAATATTTAAAGCACTGACGGAGAAGAGAGAGAAAAAAAACACCAACTAGAATCTGTAAACTGCACAATTATCCTTAAATGGTAAAGGATAAAGACTTTCTTAGACAAACAGAAATTGAGAGAATTTGTTGCCAGCAGACATGCCTTGAGAGAATTATTTTTTAAAAAAAATTCTTCATAGAAGAGAAAAATAATATAGTTCAGAAACTTGGATCTACATAAGAAATTCATTGGAGAGTAAATAAATGAGAGTAATATAAAAACTTTCATATTTTTATTCTTAACTGATCTAACACATAAGTTTGTTCAAAATAATAATACTAACAACGCATTAGATTATATGTCTAATATATACAAAGACATACTTTGGAGATATTACAGGTTTTGTTCCAGACCATTGCAATAAAGCTAATATCGTGCTAAAGCAATTTGTGCATTTTTTTGGTTTTCCAGTGCATATAAAAGTTATGTTTACTCTATCCTCAATTAAGTGTACGATAGTACTTTATCTAAAATAAATAATGAACATACCTTAATTAAAAATACTTTATTGCTAAAAAATGCTAATCATCATCTGAACCTTCAATGAGTTGTAATCTTTTTGCTGGAGGTGGGTTTTGCCTCAATGTTGATGACTGCTAGCTCATCAGAATGGTGGTTACTGAAGGCTGGAGTGGCTGTGGCAATTTCTTAAAATAAGACAACAATGAAGTATGCCACATCAATTGACTCTTATTTTCACAATTTCTCTGTAGCATGCAAGGCTGTTTGATAACATTTTACCCACAGAACTTTTTACCTACAGAATTGGAGTCAATCCTCTCAAACCCTGCCACTGCATTATCATTATCAACAAAGTTTATATAATATCTAAATCTTTTTTGTAATTTCAAGAGTCTCCACAGCATTTTCATCAGAAGTAGATTCCACCTCAATAAACCACTTTCTTTGCTCATCCATACAAAAACTCTTCGAATTTTAAAATTTTTATCTTGAGATTGCAGCAGTGTTCAGTCCCATCATCAGGCTCCACTTCCAATTCTAGTTCTCTTGGTGTTTCTGTCAC